>JABTXL010008488.1:5076216-5104511 GCA_025134845.1 Neodon shergylaensis | reverse complement strand
TATCTATCTATCTATCTATCTATCTATCTATCTATCTATCTATCTATAGATACACAAATCAGTAAAATAGAATGGAGACCCTATTAGCTATAGTCAATAATCTTTGGTAAAGAACATAAGAACCTTTGGGCTAACGCCTATTATTCTAGACACCAAGGCATGGAGATTGCTGAAAGTGTGAGGCTAGCCAGGACAATAGTGAAAAGGTGCCTCAAAAATCTTTCTCCCTAAAATAACTATCTCAAAAGGCTTCCTTTTTATAAGTAAGCTTTATCTAAGGTTTTAACTCTAAATTGAGTTTCATTTTCTGCTCTGCTCTCAGGACTCTGTCTTGCAGAGACTGGAAACTGTTTTTCTAATGTCAAGACATGAGCTGTCTGTGTAGTCTCCATCATGGAGGACCAATATCTGCCATAACATGGTGAACCTCGGGTGTTCAGTGTTTTGAAAGAAGAAATATTTCTTTATAAAGTCCAATCACTGCTGTGGACTTTATGCTAGTATTTTATGATTCTTATTCCTAACAGCAATTTCCACCCTGAATTTGTTTGTTTCATATTTCTTTCTGTTTCTTTCACATGTGTCAGTTTGGCTGCCAGAGATTCATTCATCAATACACTGGTAACTCTGGTGATCATCCTTTCCTTTACTGTGTATCAGAGGTGAGTCTGTGTAGCTTCTCCTTCTCTGAGATGATGGTGTGATTTTCACTTAGAGTGGCCTTGTGACATCATCTCAAAGTGAACAATCTTCCTCTGACATAGGTTTTCACTTTCATCAACTTCCATGAGGAGAAAGCTTTGTGCAGTATAAGAAATGACTTAGGAAGGAAAAGACAATTTCTGAAAACATTTTGGCCATATTGTTTTCTTTACATATAATTTTTCTACACTGTTTTTTATCTTTAGGTATCTTTTCACATTTACTTCCTGTTTATTTTAGTAATTTTTTTAATTATGTAGCTTTACTTTTCTTTAAAAATCTTCATTTAGCCTTTTGCTATTTAGTTGGCAGAACTGATTGTCAAGGTGTGTGTGTGTGTGTGTGTGCGCGCGCGTGTGGGTGTTTGTCTGTGTGTGTCCTTGTTTTTGCCTATAGTTTGATAGTTTTGTTAGACTATTTGATTTTATTCTTAAGGAATTATTTTATCCTTAAGGATTTTTTACACCAAAATTATTTACCTCAGACTAATATTTTTAAATGTTTACACCTCACTGGTCTTTAGGAAGTCGGTCACAGGTGGTGAAGGCAGGTCAGTAAGGATTGTGTACCTCCAGATTATACTCATATCTACTCTGTCCCAATTTGTCTGGTTTTTGGTCCTCAATAATTGAACTCAACTTCCACATTCAACATGAGTAGATTGAATGGGGAATACATAATGTCATTTCTAAAATGATACTTAAAAACAAGGAAACAGTCTTTGTTTTCAAGGCCTAAAGGAAAAGTGGATAAAAAATTCTTTACAAAAAGGCAACCCACTGACTGGGAGAAGATCTTCACCAACCCCGCAACAGACAAAGGTCTGATCTCCAAAATTTATAGAGAACTCAAGAAACTAGACTTCAAAATGCTAATTAACCCAATTAAAAAATGGGGCACTGAACTGAACAGAGAATTCTCAACAGAAGAAGTTCAAATGGCCAAAAGACACTTAAGGTCATGCTCAACCTCCTTAGCGATTAGGGAGATGCAAATCAAATCAACTTTGAGATATCATCTTACACCTGTCAGGATGGCTAAAATCAAAAACACAAATGATAGCCTTTGCTGGAGAGGCTGTGGTGGAAGGGGTACCCTCATCCATTGCTGGTGGGAATGCAATCTCGTGCAACCACTTTGGAAATCAGTGTTTTGGTTTCTCAGGAAATTCGGGATCAACCTACCCCTGGACCCAGCAATACCACTCTTGGGAATATACCCAAGAGATGCCCTATCACATGACAAAAGCATTTGTTCAACTATGTTCATAGCAGTATTATTTGTAATAGCCAGAACCTGGAAACAACCTAGATGCCCTTCAATGGAAGAATGGATGAAGAAAGTGTGGAATATATACACATTAGAGTACTACGCTGCGGTAAAAAACAATGACTTCTCGAATTTTGCATGCAAATGGATGGAAATAGAAAACACTATCCTGAGTGAGGTATCCCAGACCCAAAGAGAGGAACATGGGATGTACTCACTCATAATTGGTTTCTAGCCATAAATAACGGTCACGGAGTATATAGTGGTGAACCTAAAGAAGCTAAATAAGAAGGTGAACCCAAAGAAAAACATATAACTATCCTCTTGGATACGGGAAGTAGACAAAATTGAGGGGAGAAAATTTGGGACCTTGGGGGTGGGATGGGATGGGAGTATCGGAGGATGGGGAGAGAAAAGTGAGAAGGGGAGGATGAGGGAAACTTGGGGAAACAGGATGATTGGGATAAAGGAAGGTTGGATAGGGGAGCACGGAAGCTCAATTCTTAGTTAAGGGAGCCACCTTAGGGTTGGCAAGAGACTTGAACCTAGAGTGGCTCCCAGGAGCCCAAGGCGAGGTCCCCAGTTAGTTCCTTGGGCAGCTGAGGATAGGGAACCCGAAATGACCCTATCCTACAGCAATGCTGACGAATATCTTGCATATCACCATAGAACCTTCAGCTGGTGATGGATGGAGATAGTCACCGAGACCCACACTGGAGCACCGGACTGAGCTCCCAAGTTCCCAATGAGGAGCGGAAGGAGGGAGAACATGAGCAAGGAAGTCACGACCACAGGGGATGCACCCAACCACTGAGACAGTGTGACTGATCTATTGGGAGCTCACCAAGGCCAGCTGGACTGTGACAGAAGAAGCATGGGATAAAACTAGACTCTCTGAACATGGCGAACAATGGGGGCTGATGAGAAGCCGGGGACAATGGCCCGGGGTTTTGATCCTACTTCAAGTCCGGGCTTTGTGGGAGCCTAGCCACCTTGGATGTTCACCTTCCTAGACATGGACAGAGGGGGGAGGGCCTTGGACTTTCCACAGGACAGGGAACCCTGACTGCTCTTTGGACTGGAGAGGGAGGGGGAGAGGAGCGGGGGGAGGGGGAGAAGGGTGGGACGAGGGGGAGGAAAATGGGAGGCCGGGAGGAGGCGGAAACTTTTTTTTCTTTTCTTTTTCTCAATAAAAAAAAAAAAGAGTTAAAAGAAAATGTTGGAAGACGCTGGAGAAAGCAGGCAACACTTCTTCAGCACAACACTAACTCTGCCATGCCTTCCCCACTTTGATGGACTAAGATCCTCTGAAATTGTGAACTAAAATTCTCTCAACTCTTTCTGTCAGTTATTTAGTCATAAAGATGAGAAAAGGGACTAATATGTTCAAACTTAGGTAGATCATCTTTTAGTTTTCCGTTTTTGAATTTTCAGTTTGTATTATTCTTGCTTTCTTCAGTGGAAACTCAGTGTTGGGTGCATTAGCAATTATAGCCAGCTCCTTAGCTACATCCTATCTTTATCATCTCAGCACCTTAATTTTTTTCTAGTATCTAAATGGACCCCCCATTATCTTCCATAGTACCCACCTGATGATGTGTGGTGACTCTTTTGCTCTCTTAGTTTCTTAGTGGGCTTTAATTATACACTATGGTTGAGATCTTCTGTCACGTTTTTAAAGTAGAGTAGAAACTTTTGTGTCCCTGTTCTCAAAGCAAAATATTCCCTTTTGTTGTATATAAGCTTTGCCTTTCTTGAACAGCTTCCAAATTTTTCTTTTATTTCTTAGCAACATCTATTTTCAGTGCTTAGTCTTCTCTTCTTAGCCTTGAGTTTAAATATGTTTTCATAAATCTCATGACCTTTGCTCCATTTTCTCATGCTCAAATAAAACTGTCATTTTCCATCAGTTTGATAGGTGATAGATGTTGGGTCCTTGCCCTCTTTTGCTGTCTTTTGCATCCTGGCACCTAGCTCTAAAAGCCACTTTCTTATTTTTAACCTTTAGCTTTCCTAGTCATGCATCATGACCATTCATACAATGAGGCCTCTTGGAGGAATCATCTTGGCTTCAGTTGTTGGTAACCTTGATTTCATAAGTGAGTCATAGTACATTGTCAAATCTGCATAAGTGGGATATAGAAGACTACATCTCACAGTAATATTTCCAGAGCTTCTCTTTCTACTTCTAATGCCATTAACTGTTCTGTATACACTATGTACAATAACATAAATCCAATTGTGCTGCATTGTATATTGAGACTTTTGCCCTCTATAGAGATTTGAAAAAAATATCTGGTAGGTTATCTGAGGATAAGAAAAAGTTCTGGGTGAATGTCTCAGTGGATCAGATGAGCCCAATCTTTATCTTTTGAATATTATTTGAAATTATTGTATTTTATGGATTTATTTTATTTTATGTGTATGAGTGGTTTGTGTGCATGCATATATGTGTTCCATATCTTTGCCCAATGGCCATAAAGGTAAGAGGAGAACAATAGATTCCCAGAAACTGGAGTTACAGATGGATGTGAATCAGTATGCAGGTGCTATGAACTGAACCTAGGAACTCTTAGGTACTCCTAGCAAGTACTTTTAACTTCTGAGCCATATTTCCAGTCTGAAACCAGTTTTCTCCAATAGTTAGTATAAATCTGGCATCTAAGAAGTAGGAGATTTTTCAACTAGGGCTAAAAATATGTTCCCCATAACTAATGCTTGGAATAAATAATGTGACTTCATATTAAAATAAAAAAAGAATATAGAATGTGGATCTAAGGGTCAGATATCAGTTTTATGATATCTTCTGGTCATAACATGTTGTTAAATTTAGGAACTCATTGTATCTTTAGTTAGCTCCCACAAAAGAGGCTGATTGGCATTCATCATAAGTGGAAGAAAGACCTATCAGGTCCTAATCATACCTGAAGAGGTATTGGCTGGCAAGTAATGGTTTCTGGTAGAGGACAGTTGTTTTATTCAGTGGGACAGCTACTGTTAAACTGTCATGCTTTGGTAAATTAATTAAGCAAATTTAATTAAACTCAATAGGAAACACACATAATACACAGAAGGGGAGAGCAAACTAAACAAAATCATAAAAATAGAAGACAAATCTAAAATTTGATGGGGAGAAAAAGGGGTTCAGCAGGCATGAGAGGGATGAAAGAGGGTACTGGAGAGTGAAAATATATACATGTAAGAAATGTTTAAGGAATATTAAATATAATTTTAAAAGATATCAATATTAGGGAATTCTATGTTATGATGAGGTTTGTAGAATGTAATCTAGGTCATTGACTCCTAATCCATGCCTACAAATATTACTATAATAGTGAAATTCAAGTAAAAGTCTGACATTCCCAAAACTTTTCCTTGTCATTGAAAGTGTCTTGTCTTTCTCTTTGTGGATTGTTCATTTTATGCTTTAGTTTTATTCTGAAAACCTAGTAATCTGGATAGTTGTCAGTTTGTTTGTTTACTGACTCTATTTATATTTATATTATCCTTTTCCCATGAAGGATATAACATTCAAACAATGAGAGCTGTGTTTGAAGAATGATTAGAACTTATGAAGCAAACAAACACTATTTTTGGTATGGTATGAGAGGTCCTTTTTGTCTATGTGTTGCTTTTATTGGTTAATGAATAAAAAACCACTTTGAGCCTGTGATAGGATAGAACAGACCTAGGTGGTGAAAACAAAACTGAATTCTGGGAGGAAGAAGGCAGAGTGAGAGAGACACCATGGATCCTCCACCTGAGACAGATGCTGGGAACATTACCCGGTAAGCCACTGCCATGTGGTAATACACAGATTAATAGAAATGGGTTAAATTAATTTGTAAGAGTTAGGAAATAAGAAGCTAGAGCTAATAGGCCAAGTGGAATTTTAATTAATACAGCTATTGTCTGATTATTTCAGTCTAAGCTAGCCGGGCGGCCAGGAACCAACGAGAGGTCCTCCTCCAACTTTGGTAAAGTTACCTAAGTATCTAATTTAAGAGCTGTCAGTGGTACAAATGTGGAGGAAGGACACAGAGTAGAGAATATCATCATCATACCACATTCTCCCATGTTACAAGATTTATGAGATATCTGGTCTTACTTTAATTATGAAAAATGAGGTAATCATAGCTGAATTTGCCATGGTAGAGGAAACCACGTTTCCTAAACTCATGTTTGGAATGTAGCTGCTGGCTGATTAATATTTTAGAGAGTCGATGACTTATTGATATTTTAGAGAGCCAGTGACTTCAGTAGCCATTCTCAAATGGGAAGTGAAGGGATCCACATCTTAGGAACTAATATGGAAATTTAGGTGACAATATCTAAGAATTCACAGAAAATTGCATTGGCATGGAGGCCATAAAAAGTGAGGTTTGAAAATTGTTTAGTTGATAGAGCAAAGGGGCATGGCTTTGATGGGTGAACTATTTTGAAGAGAAGATGATTGAGAGCTGTATTGAGGGTTGTTGTTCACATGTAACATCACTGCATGAAGTCATGTAGAAGTTGCAGCCAGTATCTGTGGCTTGATCTTATGACATTTTCATGTTTAGGTCTATGAGAGCTAGAGAAAGAGGATCACCATTTATGAGACACCTACTCTAATGGGGGATCTCTTATACAATAGGGTCCTTTTAGTCTCCTTAAAATATCATAACATTGGATCATTTCATTTTTAAAAGATTCAGTTTAATTAAACATTTTTATGTTCTCATTGCTCATAGAGAATTCACATGAATGTTGTAGTGGAGTTGATATTTGAATACAGACTTGTTCCTATAATTCGTAAAATTTTGGTAAGAGATTTTGAAGAGCAAAGATCTTGACTGCAAAGGACCCGAAAGCCAGAGCACCAAGATTTATGTTTCGCTTCTACTTTCTTTAAGCTGTGTAACCAGAAGCAAGATCCTTAAATATTCTTTGATTCACTGTTATGTTTATTAAGTGAAATGAAGAAATGGTGATGTTTAGCTAATAAGGCTAGTTTGTGGAGTTTTAATGATGTATATGCTAAATATATACCATGTCTATAGGTATGAACAGCATACAAAAATTTACACACATACATTTGTATATATTCCTCAAAACATCTTGGTAATATGTTAAATTCTATCATTTATATTGATTATTACTTTTATAGGATCTATAGTCACTTAGGAGATAACTCTCTTTGCTTATCTGTGAAGGGTTGGTTAGACTGGGTTAACTCTGGCAGACCCAAACAAAGATTGTGCTTATCAGCTCAGTTGGGCAGGAAGCATCAATCCCTGGATGTGGATTTTGGACTACAAACGGAGAAAGCTAACTGAACAACAGATTACCTCTTTCTGCTTCCTGGTTATGGATGGAAAGTTATCCAGTGCTTTGAGCTCTTGCCACTATAACTTCCTCACAACAGACTGGTCATTCCAACTGTGAGCCTAAATCAACCCCTTCTTGAGCTGCATTTATTATTTCATCAGAGCAACAGGAAAAGGAGTTAAGTTCTTAATCGTAGGTTCGTATCTAATATCATTATTATTTATATATTATTAACAGTATCTAATACCATTATTTATTAATATTGTCATTATTGTCCCAAACTATACGCATTTCCACCCTAGACGTTGGGATATAGACAGATATAAAGGCCAGAAAGAAAGGCCAGTGATAAATGATTAAGTAGGTCATGAATAGAATTATTGAACTAGAATGACATTATTTTGCTTTTTTTTATATCTTCAAAGTTGTTTTCAATATATGAAGTTTTCTGGAAGAAGACTTTGTTTTGTAAGATGAATCTTTTATTTATAACATAATAAGACTCCCTGCAAAGTTTATGCTTCAGAAACCATCCTCTGAGTTTTTCTTTTAATATGTTAAGATCCCTTTTCTTGTCTCTGATAAATTAAGTTTATCTGGGTTTTCTAGAAA
This sequence comes from Neodon shergylaensis, assembly GCA_025134845.1. Classification (NCBI taxonomy): domain Eukaryota; kingdom Metazoa; phylum Chordata; class Mammalia; order Rodentia; family Cricetidae; genus Neodon; species Neodon shergylaensis. Next base: position 5,096,618 of record JABTXL010008488.1, on the reverse strand, counting down.
TGCTTTTGGGATTGTGGTAGGGGAGGAAAAAAAGCATTTTTTCAAATGTAAGTGTAAATCACAAAACAATCTTTTGCAGAGTAATATAATAACAGATCCACGCAAATCCTGATGGATTCAAGCTCTAATTTTTGTGCAGTTTTCAGAATAAAAGTATGATAAAGAGTGCAAGAGTGAAATACATATAAAATCAGAAGCTTTCAAAATCTTCTTGTGTGAGATTTAAAATGAGTAAGCTTAATTATCCTCCAAATTCTAATCTGCCCAGGCTATTACGGTGGCAATCCCAAGGAGACCTTATGTGGATGTTTGTCCCTGTTGATTTTTCAAGAATCTCATTAATTCCTTTTAAGTTTCAAGAAATGCATTAAGGACTCAGATACAATACTTACTATGGACTACTTTTATGAACTAGTTCAATACGACAGTAACCAACTGTTATTTGGGAAAGGCAGATATTTTTAAAGTATGATAGAGATGAAGTAGTTAACCAGCACTGTTGGGACACCCTTTCAGAAGTGACACTTAGCAGATTCTTTTAAGTTGTGTAAGCTTATCAGATGGAAGGGAGGAATAAAGAAAATGGCCTAAGAAACTGGGCCCCAAAGTAAGTCAAGTCATGAAGGAGAAATGGATCTCACGTGTTGGTTAGTGTTCTCATTGTTGTAACCAAATAAGAAATAAGAAGCAAATAAGAAGAAATGTAAGTGAATGGGAAAATGATTTATTTTGACATAGAATTTGAATGGATATAATCTATCATGTCATCAGAAGGCAGGTGACAGAATTAGGGGTTCATCAGCTAGGAGCTGCCATCAGGTAGTGGAGAGAGGCTTCTCAGCTTTGGCTAACAAACTGGCTTTTTGTTTGTTTGTTTTTATCTAACAGTAACTACCCCATTGTACCTTCTTGTGAGTTCAAGGCTAGCCTGGTCTGCAGAGCAAGTTCTAGGACAGGGTCCAAGATACACAGATAAACCCTGTCTCAAAAAAGCAGAAATAACAAAAACAAAATCACAATACCAAAACCAAAACAAACAAAACCTTTTCCCAATGAGTATCCAAATGCACCAGAGAAAGTAACAAACAATAATGATATCTCTTTATCTTTTATCTCGTACTTTGTGGTGACCTGTGTAGGATAATGTATAGCATATCTATGTTTAAATTTGAGAATGTGTAGGAGGATAAAGGTAGTAATCACACATTTAATTCTATAACTTGGTAATCACCTTCACTCCAGAAAGGACATTATATAAGGAAAATAACATTGCTTTCATGGACCAGAGTTTTCTTTAGGGAAATATATTTATATTAGAATAACCAAGTAATGTTTTTGCATATGGTTTTTCTATAAAACAAACAACAAACAGACCCTGATTAGTTGATATTTTAAAAAAATTTCAAGATAAATTTTAAGATTAATAATGGCAGAGGTGTTTATTTTAGGCCTCCACTCACCAGCTCACAAACTGCTGTGCTCATGTGCATAACTCAAAAGACAATAAGATGTAGCTCCTGGTCTGAGAACACCCGCCTGATCTAAAGTGGTCATGTTTGCTCTAAGAGGAATGACAAACTCGCTTCTCCCCAGTTCTCTAAATCTACAAACAAGACTGTTAATCTGAGCTGCACAAAGAAACAACTGTATCGCCGAGTCTGCGTGCCTAGGTATATGGTCAGAACACTTAGTGCAGAGGCATTATTTCAATATATTTAGTAGGCTTCTTTTTTTTTTTGAAAATTAATAGATGTATGTAGTAAAGGAGAGAATTTAGAAACTGATTAACTTCATTTTTTATTGACCTGAATGTACATTTTTAATACCTTATTTCCTCAGAGAACCAAGCTTTCATATTCTATTAAGGAAAAGAGATTGAGATTGCAAATTGAATGATCTCTGGAAATAAGCTGAGTCATAGTTGGTGAGTTCAACTTGGTTATGTATTTCCATTTTAGAATGAATTCAATTCTTAGTATTAACAGGAACATAAATGAACATAATTGTTTGAAGTAGTATTTGCTTGTCATATGTAAGAATTGATTTAAGTGATCAAAGTTATAAACAACAAACCAACCAACCAACAAGCAAACATGCCGGTAATTGAAAAAAATAAACTAGTATGAACAATAGCCATAAAACAGAGACATCCTCAGCCACGGTTTTCAGCAAAGTGGTCCATGAAAGCACGGAGCCCTGCCTGCAGAATTCTTTTGTATGCTGCTTGAAGAAAGATTGCAGCTAATACAGATACAAAAGGGAAACAGCGATTCTTAAATGCCGTCTATTTTCTGGACCTGAACTGTGTAAGGATTCAGACTTGATTCATTCAATCACGGCTCCCAGCAGTGTTCTTGCCAGAATATTGCTTTTTGACTGCTCAGGAAAACTGAAATAAGATTGGTTTGTATGCAAGAAAGACCTCAAAGAATGAAAAAACAGGTGATTAGCTTTGAAGCCCACAGACAGTCCCTTCTACACTTCATGTTGTTTGAATGAATTGTGACTTTTTTTTTAAACTTCAAAAAGCAGTCATAAAATTGACATTACATCCAAAACATAAGTCTAAAAGTTATATGTTGTGGACATCCCAAAATAGCAGTCTAGTTCTCTGGTGAAATTAGGTATTCTATTTCATAAGCTATCTAAAAAAAGCCGAAGCTAAAGCTAGCAGAATTAGATAAATACTTTTTCTCTTTATATTTTTTTTACTATCATTTTACATTCCAACCACAGTTCTCCCTTCCACCCCTACTCCCGTCTTTCCTTGCCTCCTCCCTCCCAACTCACCCCCTATCGACTCCTTCCAATGGACAAAGGCTCCCATGGAAAGTCAACAAAGTTTGGAACACTGAGTTGTGGGAGGAACAAGCCCCTCACCCCTCCGTCAAGGCTTAGCATGGCATCTCACCATAGGGAATAGAATTCAAAAAGCTAGCTCATGCACCAGGGATAGATCCTGGTCCTACTGCCAGGGTCCCCTCAGATAGTCCAAGCTCCACCACTGTCTCCCACATATAGAGGGCCTAGTTTTGTCCCATGGATACTCCCACAGTTATCAGTCTAGAGTACATAAGTTTCCACACGCTTGAGTCAGCTGTCTCTGTAGGTTTCTCCATCATGATCATAACTTGCTTTGCTCATATAGTCCCTCCTCCCTCTCTTCTATTGGATTCCTAGAGCTCAGCCTGGAGTTTGGTTGTGTGTGTGTGTGTGTGTGTATGTGTGTGTGTAATACGAGACATCTGGATACCTGTCCTCCTTTCCCTGTACTATCCCTTTTGACACCTTTTAGATTTGATACTGTCTCCTTTTAATTTTGTACATACATAATATCAAGATTCTTCATATGTGAGAACATTAAACCATTTAGGACACATTCTCCAGTCTCTAATAGTGATCATATTTCTGGCACTATGCAAAGGTAGGAAAGGAGGCCCTTGGGAGTTTAAGGCCTACCCAGTACGTCTAATGTCACATTATATATACCAAGACATGACAAACTTGTGATGCAACACACATTTCAGCAACATCATTAATATTTAACTTTTTCTGGTTCTGATGGTAGTTAACTTGCTTTATTAGATGAAAGCATCAGTGAAATTTGTAAGATGTTCCACAGGCATACTGTCAATCATGTATGCTGGTCATATGGGTGCAGGAAATAGAAAAAATAAGGAGTACAAAGATAACCGTTTGCCAGATAAAGTCAGCTACATCTCTTTGGCAACCATATATACTCTTCAGGGGCTCTGATACTCAATGTCCTATGCATCTCCACCAGGCCTAGTCCAATGTGACCTTCTTAGAATAGTGTGGTGGTGATTTGCTATCCTGTTATGGTTAGGATTGGCTGGGACACAGAGCTTTGAGTGCTGACAACCAAGGAAAAGCTAGAGTAACTGCACACCCTAGCTAGCAGACAGATAATGATCCTTCATTGCTTGTTCCTTTTCCTATAACTCAGAGCTATGGTAGCTGATGAAGCTTGGATGAATTGAAACACAGATTTCAGAATCCAAAAGCCATGCCCATAAGCAAGATAGAGGATAGTTTATTCCTTCAGTACTCACTTGCATAAAACTGAGGACAATGCTTATTTCAGTGTAAGGGATCAACATATGAAATAAGATTGAAACAAAGAGACTTCTAAGAAGATGTAAATTTCAAATTTTTTTTTCTTTAAGAATGCTACAGTGGGGGCTGGAGAGATGGCTCAGAGGTTAAGAGCATTGCCTGCTCTTCCAAAGGTCCTGAGTTCAATTCCCAGCAACCACATGGTGGCTCACAACCATCTGTAATGGGGTCTGGTGCCCTCTTCTGGCCTGCAGGCATATACACAGACAGAATATTGTATACATAATAAATAAATAAATATTTTTTTAAAAAGAATGCTACAGTGGAAGTGATTTGATACTGTCTCCTTTTAATTTTGTACATACATAATATCAAGATTCTTCATATGTGACATCCCAGCTGGATATCCCAGTCTCTAGGCTCTGAGCTCCTGGGGGCACACTCTGTGCCCCTCCCCTACTCATTGCAGTCCTACTAGCCAGTCAAGAAGCAAAGCTCCTGCCAGCAGGCCTCTCCACAGACCATGAGACCCTGTAATCTACATGCACACTCTGACCCCCAAACACAACCATCCATATGGCAGCAGTGGTCCCCAGAGACACAGATACCATCTGTACCAATTAGACAAAGAGAGGTCCCCAGAGGTAAAGGCCTTGCCAGCACAGATCGGAAGAAGAGATGGGTAGATGCCAGGGCATAAAGAGCAATATGGAAGTACCAGAACCTAATGGATCTACAACAGTAAGACCTGAACATCTGAATGTAGAGAAAGCAGAAGAAAATGATCTTCAAAATAACTTTATACAGATTACAGAGGCTCTTAAAGAGAAAATGAAAAGGTCCCTTAAATAAATTGAGGAAAAAAAAACAATTGGAAGAAATCAATAAATCCCTTAAAGAAAGGAAACAAAAAAGTAAATAAATAGGTGAAGGAAATGGTTCAAGACTTGAAAATTGAAAGAAAGGAAATAAAGAAAACAAAAGAGAAGGAATTCTGGAAATAGAAAATCTGGGTAAAGGAACAGGAACTACAGATGCAAGCACACCAAACAATGCAAGAGATGGAAGAGAGAATCTCTGGCATTGAAGACACATTGGAAGAAACAGACTCATTAGTCAAAAGCCATAACACAATACGTCATCTATACACATCAAATAACTTTAATTTGGTTAGTGCAGTATAGGAAAGTCATGTGTCCGGGCATCCATGATTTATTCTGTAATTTTTGTCAGTGTGGAAGATCTGATCAACTTTAGGCTGACTTGTCATGAGTTACAGAGAGTGTCTGGATGAGACATGGCACATTTCAGGAAAAATGTGTCATTTCATCCTAGCTCATCTTCTCCACCCCTCCAAGAGGAGATGAGACTTACTAAGTGGAAAATAATAGAACCTTTAGAACTTTTAAGTTCTTAGAGATTCTTTACCATTTATTTGTATCTCCATGATAAACTGTGTTCTCTGATTATTTTATCACACACACACACACACATGCACAAACAAAAGGAGTTGTTTTGAGACAGGGTCATATTGTGTATCCTAAGATTATCTCAAACTCATGGCAATTATTCTGCTTCAGACGCCTAAGTACTGGGATTACAGGCAAGAGCTAACATACTAGGTATCAATCATTTCTTATATCCTTAGTTCCTAATGTAACATCTGCCAATGTGCATAAAATATAATAAATTTTTCTTAAATGAAATGAACTAATAGATAAAAGAGGTTAGTTTTGAATTTAGTTTAGGCACCAATATTTCAGTTTCCTGGATATAACAGAAAGTTATCAAAATAGATTATTTAAAAATATTTATTATGACTATTTATTATTGTTTTATCTGCATAGTACATATGCCAGAGTGTGGTTATCCAGTCCAGAGGACAATTTTGTAGAGTTATTTCTTTCCTTACACCTTTAAAGAGATTCTGGGGATTGAAGTCAGGTTTCCAGGTTTCTGCTGCAAGCACCTTTACCCTGGAAGTCATCTCACTGGCTCCTAGAATAAATTATTGTTGTGACATAATATATTATTGATATGAGTTAATAATATTCCTTTTCTACCACCAGTTCAGTGCAGATGACATCTAGTCTTCCCATAGATGAGGTGAATTTCTCATTCATGGCCAGATGCCTCTAGACATACTTGATTCTTCAGTAAAGAATCAGAGCCAGACTAACCTGCACAAGCATTTACTGTAAATGAGAATTAGGCAATTGTCAACACTGAATCACTCCTAAGTATTTGTTTCCGCTCTAATATTTTACAATACTATACCTTTCACGAATACATTTCTACAAGTAATTATTACTATTCAAACACTTTACTTAAGTTTAGAGAAGATGAATTTAAAAAAACTGTATGAGTCAAACTCAATCTTTGAAGTGTTTTCTCAGTTTGTCATTAGTTTTAGGCTACCCTGAGTCACCTAGACAACATGAACTTGACTTACATATTTATCAGAGATGTTCCAGATCAATCCAAGACCTGCTTAGCCCCCTCCACCTGATAATCTTCACCTCTTGAATTTACTGACTTGGATGATTTTCCCCTTAAACAGCCTTGCTTCTGAATAACACCAAGACATTGTATGGCACATATGTCAGCTCTGGACTTCAAATGATTTTCTTCTTTTCTGGTTTGGATGAAACAAGCCACATATGGAAAGGAAGTAAGGCTGGCTGCTGCCTATTAGCTAAAAAGAACCTTTGGCTTTAAAATTCAACAATATGCTGGAAATAGAAGCTTGCCAACAACCACAAGATGTTTGAGGGATTTCCTCTCTTGTCAGACTTTCAGATGAAAGGACAGCCTAGGAAGTCTCCTTGACTGGGTAAAGTTGTATATGGACTTTGTAACCTTGGTAACTATGAAATATATGTATCTATTATTTTAATCCTTTGTCATAGTATTTAATATAGGAATAGAAAAGTATTTATTTCATTATTTCAACCCAGTATTCTTTATATGTTTGAGGCAACATGAGCTTCAAGGATATAAAAATAGACAAATTAGCATGAATATTGTTATCTTGAAGATTATCTCTTGTAGGGAAGGCATGCTATCAAAACAGAAATAGTAACAAAGCATGGGAAAATACCAGTAGTACTTGTAGAATCCCATGTACGATTCTACAATCTCTGATAGGAAAGTCTGATTAGGAGTATCATTTAGTATTTGAGATAATTCTATAATAAAGCCAGATCTTGCATTTGAAACTGAAAAATGAGAAATTTACAAGATGAAAAAGGAATGTAACAGGAAGGAAGGAGGCAAATGCAGAAATGAGGGAAAGTTGGAGAAAAGAGTTTTTTACTAATTGGACTCCAAAGATAAAGCCATATTAGACAGACTTGGGCAATGTATGAAGGTTTTGCCATTTCAGAGCTACGATTTGGGGGAATAAATGGGTTACCAACTATATCTTTTATAATTTGAATTTTTGTCTTTGGTTTTTATTGCTGTGAAGAGCAATAAAAGAGCACCATGACCATGGCAACACCTATAAAGAAAATATGTACTTGAAGTGGCTTGCTTACAGTTTCAGAGGTTCAGTCCATTATCATCAGGATGGATTGACAGGCTGCAGGCAGCTGTGGTGCTGAAGCTGAGATTGCTACATCTTGCAGGCAATAGGAAGTCTACTGACAGTCACATGGAGGGAAACTTGAGCAAACGATGCTGTGAGACAATGGTTTTATCCTGTAAAGATTTGTTTCTTGTACTTGTTTAATAAAATGCTGATTTGCCAGTAGCCAGGCAGGAAGTGTAGGTGGGGCAACCAGGCAGGAAGTAGAGGTGGGGCAACAAGAACAGGAGAATTTGGGGAAGAGGGAAAGATTCAGTCTGCAGTCAACACCCAGACACAGAGGAAGCCAGACACAGGGCAAGCAAGATGTGACTACCTTACCAAAAAAGGTAGCAAGCCACGTGGCTAACACAGACAAATATTGCGGGGTAATTTAATTTAAAAGAGTTAATAAGAAACCTGAGCTACTAGACCAACCAGTTTATAATTAATGTAGACCTCTGTGTGCTTCTTTAGGGCTAAATGGCTGCAGGATCGGGTGGAACAGAAACCTTAGTCAACAAAAAGATACCTCAAAGTCCATTCCTACAGTCACACACTTCCTCGAACACAGTCTCACCTCCTAATAGGGCCACTCACTTTGGGGACCATTTTCAAACCACCACAATTTTGGAAAGACCACGGCTGACTCTAAGTGTAGATTGCATATTAGAGTACAGAGGGAGAAATCGAGTTATGAAAATCAAATGGGTGTAGGAAGTGAGCCTTACACAAATGTGTAAGAATCGGAATATAAAGGTCTAGTTAGAAATCTATGAAGCTAAGTACACTTAACCACTGGAGGGAATCCTCGGAAATTCATTGACAGTCCTATGGCAAGACATTACCTCTGTGTCACTGTTTCCTCTGTGGCCCATAGGACATGAAAACTGACCTGTTAGCAGGCCAACTGTTAATACAATGAGGTGGATATTCTTCTACTTGATTCGCTCTTTGTTTTGTCTATCACATTCCTTTTATCACCCCCTCATCTGTATATTTTCTTCCTTAAATAAAAATATTTAATGAGTGGTTGCAGAGATGACTCAGTGTTTAAAAGCACATACTGCCCTTCCAGAGAATCCACCTTCAGTTACTAACACTGACATCCATTAAACCACAATTCCCTGTAACCCCAGTTCTAGACAACATATTTTTCTGGCCTCCTATGTGGTATATACATATACTCAGGCACACACATACACATAAAATACATACATAAATAAGTAATCTTTAAATGATGTTTAATGCATGCATCCTAAGTAAAAACTTGTCTCAAGGATACAAGTGCTTTTGATAGTCTTGTTTATGTGTATATTCCAGATAAATGAGTTCTACCCTTAAACAGGTGCTGGGCTATCCAGAGTGCCACAATAAACAGTAATTTTAGTATTGTACTAGCAGTAAAATTGTAATTCTTATAAAGCTAGCCAAATGTAAAGTTTTTATATGGATTCTTCTGCTTATTGAGACAGGTGAGACAGATTTCTGTTTCCATTAGTGATGATGTCTTGTTAGGATAGAAATGATTTTAACAATAGCTTTTCCTGAGATAAAGGCACTTTGGTGTTTCTTGAATAATTTGTGTCATATTTCCTGTAATAATTTCTTTGGCCTTTGAAGTGTTTTTACACATTAACACTGTAAATGTAACACTGGGTTGAAGTCATGGAATCAGGTGTGCAATTCATTTCTTGCCCCAACCCACCCCACTCTGGGAAATCTAATAGAACTCCTTTCTTTATACAGGTTTGTTTCATTCATATTCAATGACTCCCTGGGGCTGTTGGAATAGTCTTCTGACAGTAGGCGCAGGCATTAAGGGATGGAAGAGGGGGCAAAAGAATATGGATTCCACTTAGAGTTTATATGTTTGCTTTGCTTCTCATTTCCTTTTGACTTCCTATCTCTACCCTACATCATCTAATTCTGTACCACAAGGGAGAACACTAGAAGGACACTATAGAGAAGAAGACTTTGAACTGAGAATACATGTGAAGGAAATTTTAGCTGCCAATTAGTATATGTGAGACCACGTGAGATAATACTTAGCTTTGCCGACCCTGAGTTTTCTCTTTTATAGTGAAGATGAGTTCTGTTTAGAATTTGTGAATATTTAGTGTGTGTGTGTGTGTGTAAGGGGGTATTTGTATATATATTCTCTGGAGCTTGGTATGTGCCCCAAATTGTTTATATTAAAAAAGATAGAAAATAAAGTGTGATAAAAATTCTGTATGCCCCTGTCTCGAAAAACCAAAAAAAAAAATTCTGTTTGCATTTCACTAGTTCTTTTTACAAAATGTGGTGGATACATTTATAAGACAAAAGCTAAAACTGTGGGTAAATTATCTTAAATCATCAAGGGTAGTTATGCATCTCAGTTGTAGAGTGCTTGCCTCTCATGTTCATGATCCTGGATTTCATCCTATGCACTGTAGAAATGAGTTAAGAAGTTGAAAAAGGTGTTAAATGTTTTAATATAATTTTCTTAAGTTAATTCTGCACCACTAATTTTTATTTGTTGATAGTTTTCACATCGTTAAAATATAACTGACATGTAAAATGAGTACACACACTTTTAATATAGATGTGATGATTTGATATATATTTACTGTTAAAATATAATTGATGTGTAAAATGAGTGTGCACACTTTTAAGGTAGACATAATGACTGGATATGCCTCACAAAATAAGTTTATGGGAATTACTTTCAGAAATATAGATGACTTAAAAGAAATTGTATCACATCATGGAGAGCTCACTCTGGTAGAGGCTCCTGACAGCTGTGTCCTTGGAACTCTCCACCTACCAACCATCCTGAAATTAGCTTCCTTCTCCCAGAAACTGGTACTACTCATACAAATACACAGAAGGGCTTGGGAGTCTTATGGCTTTCTGAGCATCCTAAACCTTGTTGGAATCATCAGCTTGCACTTTTCAGAATCTCTTTCTTCCCTGCAAGAGGGAATGTTTTAGTTCTGAGAAAATAACTGTACAACCAAATTCCATGAGCACAAAATGAGATTAAGAGTTTCATATAGGTAGTAAAAAGTGCCATGGTAAAGCAAGTTTGCATCTCTATTATTGGGATATTCATTCTCTTCTTTAAATGATGAAACATGGTAGCTCAAGTCCTCGTTTTGAAAAGAAAATATAGTATTTTCCTAATTTTACTCAATTGCATCACTGTTTTTATTTTTACACTATTAAGAGAACAAAATGCTTAACGTTTAATATTCAGTAGTGTATGCCATACCATCTAATGGTATTTCCAAACCATGTACCACCACTTTTTTCATATTCTGTTTGAAACTGATAATATTAGCCATCTACACCCATATTTCCCCTTCCTCTCTCTTCCCCCTTTTGTTCCACAAGCTATTCTATGCTACTTCAACACAGCCTAACTACCTCCAATTCCCAACAGTATTCTGTCCTTAGAGCAGCCTTTGATGTGCTTTACTGGAACAATTGTCCCCAGTGAAAGCTCTTATAATATTAGTTCAACTCTGTCACAGTGTTAATGGCTATTATAAATAGACATTTGTGCAGCATGACCTTAAAGAAACACTTTTGCTCTGTGAGTTGTGAGTGCTCAAAGAACAGGAGTCCTGCGTTTGCTGTTGTCCCCTTATTACCGGTTTCACTTGTTATTTTTTGATAACTCATTATTCTTGATAACTCGTTATTTTCTTATAGAAGAGTGTCTGGAAAAGCAGAAAGCGAAATACCATTTTGGAATAAATACTAGACTGCAGTACATTCACAGATTTCAACCTGTATTCTTTGTTTTCTAAAGCAATATATGTAAACCTTAAATCTCTCTTCATGAATGATAAAGCATTGAATCTATTAAACAGAAAATAACTGTGATAAATGTCAGGTGGTAGAACTGAGGTGCTGCATATTCAATAATTGTTCACCTTTATGCAAAACCATCTCAATGTCATCTTAAAATGGAAATAATGGCAGTAATTATAATAAAAATAACAAGCAGTCACTTATGGCAGACATCCGACTCAGTCATGTAAGATACCATCTAAATCCACCCCTAGAATTCTTATGTAAGTCAAACTAAAATAAAAATAAGATACCATCTTGCTCTGGTGTAATACTAGGTGTGCAGCACAATTGAGCCATTATATCTACTGTTGCATTTATTTTACCTAACCAAATCATTAGGAAATTAAATGGAATATTTATGAGATGCACTGTGAACAGAGTTCACCAGAATACACGTGTTCGATCAATAATTATTATGTCTGCTTGATTCGGATAGAAAGCCCACTGCGATGTTAGCAGAGCTGAGCCATGCCACTTGAGGACTCGTGCTATGCTATGTAATGATTTTTAGTTAAGCACCCAGAATGTGTTCTAAGTCTTAAATGTCTTCGTCAGACACACTTTTGTTTCATGAGCCTTTGCAGTAATCCACTGTTACTCAATTTCGCTTGTGAGAATTTGGACACAGATGACAGTGCACATTTAGTATTCCAGTTTCTGGTACACTGCCTGTCCAGAGGAGAACAGCATTTTGTATCCTAATAGCATGAGTCTAAAACTGCAGAGCACATAAATTATTTCCCTTCCCTCCAGACTTACAAAATTATATTTTGAATATGTTTACATCAGAGCTATGGTGTACCATAAATGGGTTTCTTTAACATGTACTTCTGAGATAGGTTAATACATGAAAAGTAATTACTCATTTCACAGAACTGTGTGAATAAAAGAAACAATGTCCTATGGTCATTTCCAGCTACTGAAGAAAATAGCTACAAAAGTGAGAGCATTTTAAGCAATAGAGACTCTCAAAGGTAAGTTGAATAGGTTTACCTATTGTGAACTTAAAAACATTATGTATAGCCGGGCGATGGTGGCGCACGCCTTTAATCCCAGCACTCGGGAGGCAGAGGCAGGCGAATCTCTGTGAGTTCGAGACCAGCCTGGTCTACAGAGCTAGTTCCAGGACAGGCTCCAAAGCCACAGAGAAACCCTGTCTCAAAAAACCAAAAAAAAAAAAAACATTATGTATGAAGTATAATGGGCATAGGGTCTTGGGGGAGCGTATTAAGGTTTTAAATTATTTATCTCATTAAGCCTAATTTTCTATTTTTCTTTAAGTTTGTGGTGTAGAACCCTTTTCTGCAGCATAGCTTCTTCATGTACTTCTCAGTCTGGCCAAGAAGAGCCCTTTTGCACTTTACTCCAGGTATTTTCTAACTTCATTTTGTAAACCTGACTTTTCTAGAACTTAAAATGATATGAAATGCTTCATGATAATAATAATGCATATAAAATTACAAAGATTCACTTTCCAAATAGAGGAAGCTTGGGAATAGAGAAATCTTTTCATACCTCAACTTATAAAAAAGCCCTTAATTACTTTTAAAAATCAATAATATGGAAGATAAGTATTTTGGAGCAATGCTTTATAAAATAGGAACCATTTTTCAAAATTTTACATTTTATTTATTTATCTCATATTCATATGTGTGTGTGCATGTGTGCGAATGAATACATGTGTGTATATATATGTATGCATGTTAATAATGTACATGTGTAGTTGTTTGTGTATGTGCGTGTACATGTATATTAGTGTGTGTGTATACATGTCAAAGGGCAGCTTGCAGAAGTCTGTTCTGTTTTTCTGCCATGTACCTTCTGGGAACAAACTCATGTATCAGACTGGGCAATCACAGTTCCCTGCTGAGCCATCTCATCAGCCAATCAAATCAACTCTATAATAATCTTTGCATTAAGTGAGGCGCTGTCAAGGTGGTGGGAACAGATAAATTTCTTCATGAAACTTGCATTTTAAAACTGAAAGATGATAAAGAAAAACTGTGCTAGAATGTTATGTTTTATCATCATTTAAATACATAATATTTTGTTTTCATGTTTTTATCTTTTTTAAATTTATTTATTTATTAATAATTTCCACCTCCTACCCTCCTCCCATTTCCTTTCCACTCCCCCCACTCTCTCTCCCCCTCGCTCCCCAGTCCTAAGGGTAGTCAGGCTTTCCTGCCCTGTGGGAAGTCTAAGGTCCTCCCCTCTCCATCCAGGTCTAGGAAGGTGAGCATCCAAACAGACAAAGCCAGTCCATGCAGTAAGATCAAAACCCAGTGCCATTGTCCTTGGCTGCTCAGTCAGCCCTCATTGTCAGCCATATTCAGAGAGTCCGGTTTGATCACATGCTCCATCTTGTACCATAATAAGCTGCTTATTGGAGAATTCCGAAGTCAGGCATGCTGGCATGTCTGTGAAATCCCAGTATTGAGGAGGTAACTAAAGAGGAATGAGAGGTAAAAGTCAGCCTGGCTACATCGAATGCTGTCTCAAAAAAACAAATCAAACCAAAATAAATGGGAGGAAAAGCTTCCATTTGTGACTGCCTCAATATTTGGAAATGCAACTTTCATTAGAGATTACAACACTTAGCAGGGTTTCTACCAGCCCTATACTTAATGATGTTTTGGTAAAAGGACAAGTACATGGATTGGTAAGTCAACTGGCAGAAGATGGAGGAAGTGATTAAAGCAGTTGGAATCTGGATTTCAGTTGAATTTCTATTAGGTGTTATAATTTCTGGGTTATAAAATTTCGTGAATTTATGTAGTGAAAGGTATACTCCTTCACATTCTTTCCTCATTCTTTCTTGGAAAAGTGGAAGTGAACACAATAAAGATATCTTTTTCTTCAATATTTACAAACATTCTCAGAAAGAGTAAAACATCTCAATAAGATATACATGCATATATATAATGTATATATGTAATATAGTCTATATTATATGCACAATTATATAAATACCAAACTTAATTGATTTAGATAGCTGAATTTATATTCAGTCAGTTGAGACTATAATATAATATAATATAATTAATATAATATCATCTCTTTTCCCATTTCTTCTCCTGCTGAACCTCCTCATCTTGTCTACAGGTCCCCTGTCTATTGACATATCTTTATGTATGTATGTGTGAACCAGTAAATTCAATTAGGATTCCTTGGATAAGCATGGATTGGTTCTTCTTTCTTTGAGTGTGTGAGTACACCACTGGAGAACATGAACTCTCCTCCCACTGTTTAGATCTTATAAATATATATTTTATTTCCCTTTTTAAATTGCTGTTATCTATTTCCATCCATTAACCCATTTAGAGTGATAACTTAAATAAGACATTTTCTATAAAGTATCTTGCCTTAATTGTCTTATATGTGTGAAATATTCATATATGTATGTATATATAGTGTGTGTATGTGTGTATGTAAATCAAAGACTGTATGAATATACATAATAATAATGTATTACTTGCTATTCAGAATTAGTTGTTTCCTCTGAAATCTAGAAACGCAATTTCTATCAGCCTTTTTTGGACTCCTGACATAAATGGTTTATTGAAAATATCCAGTGAACTTTTGCTCAATTTTCATATAACGATGTAGCTATATGTCCACATGTTGTTAGCCCTCTTAGTTAACTTCCTCATTTCTGTATTAACAAATCATCTTTCCATATTAGAGAAATAAAAATTCTGATTTTCTGTCATTTTTTAATGACATAGTTACTGAAACCTTAATTTGGTTCTATCTCAAAGTGAAATGATATGCCCTGGGTCTTGGGAGTATAACTCTCCCAGGACTACGTTCTAAGGACAAATTATGTTATTATCTTTGAAATAAGTTTACAGATTTGTACTTTACTGGTGCATGTGGAGTGTGGTTTCATAGGAGAAATACAGCCGTATAACTAGTTCAAATGCCAAATAACAATTTCCAGGGATATTGGATTGGTGGAAGTCATAATGAAGAGTGAACAAGCAGGATTTAGCTACTTGAAAGATAAAGTAGCAAAAGACTCCAGGAAAGTATTTTCACCATTGTGGAGTCCTGAATATGTATTGTGGTAGTAGGTTCAGACATGGTTGATAATGGCCCATTATTTTAGAAATGAGCATTATCATCAAAAACCACCCAAGGACATTACATTACTAAGGTGAACTTTACAAAAATCCTGTCATTCGTTTATGATATCAATGTTAATTTATAACTATATATATATATATATATATATATCCAATTTGATGTCTTCAAACTTCCATTTTGAGTTATTTATTGGTGATAAATTCCTCCTAAATATCATCTATGCAGCACTTCTAATGACAGTGTTTGAATTTTTCTTGTTAAAATGTTAGAAAATATACCAATTTTACTTTATTTTTGAACATGATTCTAACTGGGGGATATACAACCCTCCATGATACATATATCATGTAAGATCTAAACCAAAGGCTCAGGGAAAGGCAAAGAAGACAGGGTGTAAAGAATGTAAGAGCTAGATAACAAAGATGCCTGTTGTGAAACAGTGTCTTCTAATCTTGACAGGGAAGCTGTACTCAGGAAATTTTAGCAATATGGTTATCTAAGCAAGGCTTGCATAATGACACCAGTTAGCATGCCAATGTTGTTGAAGGAAATGTAGAGAGGTCGTATCAGTATACGAAGAGCTACAGACAATCAATGGCTGCTGAGCTATCCCTAGTTATCAGCTCTAAACACACATGCAAGCAGCACACATACACACAGAGATATATATGTGACAATGATAATTAAATAAGAGGTCACAAACTTGAAAGGACCTGGGGGGCATAGGAGTTGGAAAGGGGAGGAGGAGGAGTGGAAGTGGTGCAAATAAGACTCATGTAAGAAATTCTCACAAAATCTTAAATGAAAAAAATGATGTTTGTTATTGGAAAAGAAATGTGAGGTTGCCTCAAGGCTTTAAACCCCTGTAATCGGAACATTCTTGAGGCAGAGGCAGGAGGGTCTCGAATTGGGGCTAGCCAGGTCTCTATGATGACACCTTCAAGCTTAGTTGTAGAAGCTCCTGTCCAGGTTGTGTAAGGCCTTAGATCTGATCTCTACCACCTTACAATAAAGCATGTGGGAGTTATTTCTCTTACTGCTTTAATGATTCTGTGCCAGTGTCCAGTGTCAATTGAATTCCATCAATTCTTGAGAAGCCATCTACTCTATTTATCATAAGATTTTTCCAATAACCGGCAAAGAGATGGAGTTACACCCCCTCCCGCTGTTAGGAGTTCCACACAAACACCAACCTGACAGCTGTAAGGTATATGCAGAGGGCCTTGTGCAGACTCTCACTGGCCCATGCTTGCCATTTCAATCTCCATGAGTCCAAATGAACCTTGTTTAGTTGAATGACTGGACCATGTTCTTCTGACATCTTCCAGCCCCTCTGATTCCTATTATTTTTCCTCTCCCTCTATGGCAAGGTTCCATCCAGGCACCAGCTTGCCCTTTCTGCTTTCAGTGTGCTGTGTGGATGTTTACCTCTGCGATGGGGCCTTGCTGTCAGTCTTCATAGAGCAATCCTTGGTCAACATCAGCCTGGGTTGTTTGAAAACACACAACCTACATCGTTTGGAAATTTCTGCAGGACCCCTTGGCTAAAAATTTGAGAGAATGCAGCCCCAGCCTACCACTAGAACTTGCTTGGCTATGAAGGATGGCCAGTTGAGACTCTGTATTGTCCGTTGCTAGGAGTCCTCACTAGGGTCACACTCATAGAGTGCAGGAAGTTTCCACTGCCAGGTAACATTCTTGCACTCTCTCCATTCATCCAGCCTCCTCTACCTGATCCCTCCTGCTCCTGTCCCCACAAACCCCATCTCTGCCACAGAATGTATTCTATTTTACCTTCCCAGCAAAGTACATACATCTGCCCTAGAGCCTTCCTCTTTACCTAACCTCTCTGGTTCTGTAGATTACAAATTGATCATCATTTACTTAACAGATAGTATTTACTTATAAGTGAGTACATACCATATTTGCCTTTCTGGGTCTGAGTTACCTCACTCAGGATGATTTTTTTTTTCTAGTTGCACCAATTTGCCTGTATTTTATTTACTATTTTTGCACCAATGTTCATGAGTGAGATTGGTCTGTAATTCTCTTTCTTAGTAATATATTTCTGTGGTTTGGGTATCAGGGTAATTGTAGACTCATAAAAAGAGTTTGGCAATGTTCCTTCTGTTTCTATTGTGTGGAATAATTTGAGGAGTATTGTTATTAGTTCTTCTTTGAAAGTCTTGTAGAATTCTGAACTGAAACCATCTGGTCCTGGGCTTTTATTTGGTTGGGAAATTTTTGATGACTGTTTTTATTTCTTCAACATTTATAGATCTGTTTAATTTGCTTATCTGGTCTTGATTTAATTTTGGTAAGTGATATTTATCCAGAAAGTTGCCCATTTTCTTTAAGTTTTCCAATTTTGTGGAGTACAGATTTTCAAAATATGACTTGATGATTCTTTGTATTTCCTCCGTGTCTGTTGTTATGTCCCATTTTCCATTTCTGATTTTGTTAATTTGAACATTCTCTCTGCCTTTTGGTTAGTTTGGATAGAGGTTTGTCTATTTTGTTTATTTTCTCGAAGAATGAACTCTTTGTCTCATTGATTCTCTGTATTGTTTTCTTTGTTTCTATTTTGTTGATTTCAGCTGTCAATTTGATTATTTCTATCATCTAGTTCTCTTAGGTGAGTTTGCCTCTTTTTGTTCTAAAGTTTTCAAATGTTCTGTTAATTCACTAGTTTGGGATTTTTTTCAGAGATATTAAAATGGCTATACCATTTTGCTTCTTAGGTCCATTTGCTTGAAATATCTTATTCCAATATTAACTCAGAGGTAATGTCTCAGTGTTGAGATGTGGTTTTTATTTGCAACAGAAGGATGAACTTTGCTATTACATCAATTCTCTTAGTGTATATTATTTTATTAGGGAATTAAGATCATTGATATTGAGAGACATCAAGGACCAATGATTGTTAATTCAGGTTTTGTTTTTCTATTACTGTTTCTGGTGTGTGTGTGTGTGTGTGTGTGTGTGTGTCTGTCTGTCTGTCTGTCTGTCTGTTTTTCTCTCTGTCTGTCTGTCCTTCTGTGTGCATCCCTTCTTATGGTTTACTAGTATGAGGTTATTTATTTCCTGCGTTTCCATGAGTATAGTTAACCTCTTTAGGTTGGAGTATAACTTCTAGCATTTCTGTATGACTAGATTTGTAGACAGATTCTATTGAAATTTTAATTTATAATAAAACATCTTATTTTCTCTATGGATGGTGATTTAAGGTTTTATTGTATATAATATTCTGTGCTAGTTTCTGAGGTCTCTTAAGAGTCTGCAGGACATCTGTCTAGACCCTTCTGGTGATAAGAGTCTCCAATGAGAAGTCATGAGTGGATTCTAATAGGTCTGGCTTTATATGTTACTTGATCTTTTTCTCATAGTTATTAATACTCTTTCTTTGTTCTATATATTTAGTGTTTTGAATCAAGTGTTGAGAGGTCTTTGCTTTCTGGTACAATTTTTTTTTGGTATTCTATATGCCATTTGTACCTTTATAAGGCATCTTCTTTAGGTTAGGAAAATTTTTCTTTGATGATTATGTTAAAAATATTTTCTGAGCCTTTGAGCTGAGTGTCTTGTTCTTACTTTATTTCTCTTCTTCTTAGATTTGGTTTTTCATAGTTTTCCAGATTTCCTGGATGTTTTGTGTCAGAAGTTTCTGACATTTAACATTTTCTTTTACCAGTGTATTCATTACTTCTATTGTATCTTCAATTCCTAAGATTTTCTCTTCTATCACTTATGTTTTGTTGGTGAAACTTCCTCTGTAATTCCTGTTCACATTTCTAAATATTTCAATTTCAGAATTTCCTCAGTTTAGGTATTCTTTATTGATTATATTTCCATTTCCAGGTTTTTAACTGTTTTATTTGCTCGCTTCAACTGTTTTAGTTTATTTATTTAATTTGTAATGATTTGTTTATTATTTTATGTACATTGGTGTTTTGTCTACATGTAGGTCTGTGTGAGGGTGTCAGATCCCCTGGACCTGGAGTTACAGACAGTTGTGCTGCCACGTAGATGCCAGGAATTGAACCTCCTCTTGAAGAGGAGACAGAGCTTTTAGTCACTCAGCTCTCTCCAGAGCTTGCTTGCTTATTCATTTATTGATTGATTAATTGATTGATTGATTGATTGATTGATGGGATTTATTAATTTCCTCATATTGTTTGTTTGTGTTCTTCTAGAATTCTTTAAGGGATATATTAATTTCCTCTATCATCTTCATATGGTTAGTTTTAAGGTATTTTTTGTGTTTCAGCTTTGTTGGAATATTCAGGGCCTGAAGCAGTAAGATTGTTGCGTTCTTCTGGATTTAATTTGCCCTGGTTGTTATAAATTGTGGTCTTAAGCTGGCATCTAGACATCTGGGTTTAGGGTGATGCAATTCTTAAATATATTTTTGTTTCAGTTTCTTCATATGTTTTAAAGATATTCTCTTATTTCTCTTTTTCAGTTTTATTGGATAATTCTAGAGAAATTTTTGCTTTATCTTCTTAGGTTTTGTTTTGAACAGTTGTTGACCTTCCTGGATATCATGGTATACCTGTCTTTTCAATTTAGAAAGACTCTAGGCTTATAAAATATTATGTTGAAGTATAATATGTTCATAAGTGTATTCAAAAGTACAATTAGAATATTTACAAACCATACAATATATTAAATCTTTATTCTATGAATCAAGAAAATAGAGGTATAGAAATAATAGCTATATGGATGATCAATAGATAGACAAGTGGATGACATATAGATGATAGAGACTGACATAGACAGATAGATAGATAGATAGATAGATAGATAGATAGATAGATAGATAGAT
>JABTXL010008488.1:4955263-5076206 GCA_025134845.1 Neodon shergylaensis | reverse complement strand
GATAGATAGATAGATAGATAGATAGATAGATAGATAGATAGATAGATTTGCCGTTTTGATTCCACATAATTTGAGGAAGCAGCTGGATTAGGGCATTAGAAAACTACTTACTAATATTTGTATTCTTGGGTTCTACATTCATGTATATAAATTTTTCTTTTCATGCATAAAAGTAAATAAATTGTTTCTATAATTCCATTTGTTTGGTTGGTAGGTTGTTTTTCATTTCTTTGTATACACACACACACACACACACACACACCTGTGTTACTTTGAGGAATATTAATCCTTCAAGAGGCTCCACTTCACTAATTTTTTTTTGTTGCTTGTAAGGGTATGAATTAGAGTTTTTTTTTGTGGATGTGACTCAAAGAAGTTCTCAGGCGAGCTGTATTTTGCACCTAGTTTTTATATAAATTTTAACTTTTTCTTTCTTTCCATTTTGGTAAGAATATTGACTTTTCCCACCTATTAAAAATCCACCTTAGGTCAGGGACTTTTTCTAAGGGATATTTTTTATAACGTACCCTATGCTGGCATCAAGATGGCACAGAATGTATTTGCCTCGTAGTCATCTTGTTCTTATAATCCACCGTCAGTTTCTCCTTTTGTGTATTTCACGGAAACGACAAGTACAGTAAGGTAATGAGCAATCTATAACAAAAGGACAAGATTTCTAATGTTAACCCTTGCACTCAGGCATATCATTCCCTAGAATAAGAGACCTTAGTAAAGTAACAAAATACCATGTTGCTTCATTTAGTTTCAGATTTTTCAGGCAACCATTCAGGGTGACCTCTTTGTCCTGGGAGTCTACAACTCATAGTTCATATGCTTAGAAAAGTTCAAACATAAAATCGTGCTCCAGCATTTCTGCAGATTTATTTAAGACTAATATTTTGGCTTAATGTTGTGCAGATCCAGATTCAATGTACTTTTGGATTATGTCCACATGGATATAGAAGGTTTCACTGAATTGTATTTTCTACACTAGCTTAGAATAACAGCTATAGTTCCAGCTTGACAAGTTTAGACTGGTTATAAAAGCTAGCATTTTTACTTCTTGTTGGCTTATTCTTACAGTGGCAGCTTCATGGCTTTGTTTTAAGATATGGGAACAAGCATCATAGATTCCATTTTATTTCTATCCTTCTGGCATAATTTAAAAACCATCATAAAATAATCAGGGAAAGTGTCTCTGTGAACAATTACGAGAAAGCTATTCAAGCTAAATGCCTGTAAGAAAAACTGCAAGCATGAAGTTACTTTGTTGTAAGACATATTTATGACGAGGATTATTATAAAGGGAGGTGACAATAGCCGAATTGTAGAAGCCCTAAAGAATTAGATAGTCTGTTCTAAGAACCTCCTTGTCTTTTCTATTCCTTCCTTTAAATTTAGGATAAAAAATGTATACAGAGCCTCATTTTCAATATTGTGCTTACATTCATAGATGATAACATTCATAGATGATAAATGTGAGTCTATCCCTTCAGCCATCACAGGAGAGAGGAGACATGTCATTTTCCCTCTAATTCCAGCACATAGAAGGAATCTGAGTTTTTTATCCTAGCAATTGCTATTTCCTGTCGCAATATAAGATATTTCAAGTGCTAGCAATGTTATTAACAATGAAAAGGAGAGACTATTTTGAAGGAGAATGTAGCTAGATTTTTCTCCTTAGGAAACCACATCAACTACCATTTACACAAGAACTATTTTAAAATACTTAATTTGGAGCAGAAAACCTGTGTATCCAATGCCATTGCCATTTAAAATTTCTACACATGAAATTTCTAAGTTTATCTTTGCCAAAATCTGCTTTTCTTATATTGACAGAATGTAGAAAAGAACTAAATTGTCCTTTCTTCCCGACTGTCTACATTCGATTTACCTTCTCTCATTGGCTGTGAGCACTTCTTTTTTTATTTTAAAAAGAAAACAAACTATCCTTTTTCATTTTACATACCAATCCCAGTTCCCACTCCCTCCCCTCCTCCCAATCCCCCCCCTACTTACTCCCCCATCCCACCCCACATCCACTTCTGAAAGAGGTTAAGGCACATTGCTTTGAGGAAGATCCAAGGTCCTCTGTACTATATCTTGGCTGAGCAAAGTATCCATTCAAAGAGAATGGGTTCCCAAAAAGCCAGTACAAGCAGTAGGGATAAATCCTGGTGCCACTGCTAGTGGTCCCTCAGTCTGCCCCAGCCATACAACTGTCACCTACATTCAGAGGGTCTAGTTTTGTCCTATGCTGGTTCCTTCTCAGTCTGGCTGGTGAGCTCCTATTAGCTTAGGTAAACTATTTCAGTAGGTGTCCACATCATGGTTTTGACCCCTTTGCTCATATTCTCACTCCTCCTACTTTTCAACTGTACTTTGGGAGCTCAGCCAAATGTTCTGCTGTCGGTCTCTGCCTGTTTCCATTAGTTGCTGGATAAAGGTTCTATGGTGACATTTAAGATATTCATTAAACTGACTACAAGGCAAAGTCAATTCAGGCACCCTTTTCTCTATTACTTAGGGTTGTAACTGGGATCGTCCTTATGGATTTCTGGGTTTCTCCAGTGCCATGTCTCTTGCTAATCCTATAATGGCTCCCTCAATCAAAATATCTCTTTCCTTGCTCTCATCTCTGTCTTTCCTTTATCTTGACTATCGTGTATCCTCAAGTTCTCCCTCCCTCTCCCCTTCCCTCCTCCTCTTCCCCTTCTACCCTCCCCACCCCCTTGCTTCCAATTTTGTCAGGTGATTTTGTCTATTTCCCCTTTCCAGGTGGACCTATGTATATTTTTTAGGGCTCACCTCATTGCTTAGCTTCTCTAGGATCACAGATCATAGGCTTGCTATCCTTTGCTTTACAGCTAGTATCCACTTAGGAGTGAATACATACTGTGTTCATTCTTCTGAGTCTGAGTTACCTCACTCAGGATTTTTTTTCCTAGTTCCATCCATTTGCATGCAAATTTCAAGTTGCCATTGTTTTTTTTTCCACTGAGTACTACTCCAATGTGCAAATGTGCCATGTTTCCTTTATCTATTCTTCAGTTGAAGAGCATCTTGTGGAGGCCCGAAAATGGTAACCAGTTTCCACATAGACCAAAGGTCAGAGAGTTTGGAACTTTCCTCTAGTTCCTTCAAGTTTATTGTGCTTCCTACCACAAACAATAGTCCCACCTAGCTGTCTAGAGAGTTCTGCTCTCTCAAGGTTATTGTCAGCAGGTGTGGCTAATAGCCAGACTTTGTGCTCTAGGAATAGAGAAGTAGATTGTTCCCACCTCCAACAAGAGTCTAAGGATCCAGCTAAGTTCCAGTTCCCTTTTCGGAGGCATCTAGGTTATTTCTTTGGTACCCAGGACTTAACATCTCAGTCTTTCACATTATACTTTCTCTGCCTGGAGCAATCTTCTTGGAATCCTACTCATTCTAATTCATCACTCTCCTAGGAAGAAGTTATCACCCTGAATGTCTCTCGACTTGATGGTAGAAATCCCATTGTAATAATTTGCCCATAAGTCTCTAACTCTTTCGAATAGTAAATTTTTGGATAGTAATTTTTTTTCAGGTAATTCTCTGTACCTAATTTGCCCTTAGATCTTCAGTATTAAGCCCAATTATCAATAAATACGCTCATTGCAGAATAGATGCTCAATAAATATGTGCTAAATGAATGCAATTCTTACAACTTACAATTCAGCCCCGATGGCATTTCATACCCAGATAAGCACTAGTCATCAGCTCCCAGACAAGATTTAGATTTCCAAGAGATTATACACTCAAAAACAGAATCCCAGGTGCTTTTTAAAAAATTAGCATAATATAGTTCACAAATTCCACTGCAGACTCTGCTTTTGAAATGCTGAGGCACAATATTAAAATACAGAGAAGATGAAGCTCATTTGCATGAGCAAATTATTTTCTCCACACAGAAGGCAATTACTCCTCTCAGATTCCGTGTAGGATTCTATTTTTGCTGTTGGTCTAAGGATCAGAAGACCTGGTTTGTAGTTCTGCGTCCTCTTTGCTGAAGCCATGAATAATAATTGGAGAAATTTTATGGAAGCTCTGTTTTCTTATCCTCAAACTGAATGATAATACTTGCCACAATCGTCTCTTACTGATATGGTAATGGACCAATGCATTTGAAAGTACCTTGAAATACATAAACTGCTGCAAATGTGTAAAATGTTTTCAGGTAAAGTAAATTAGTTTATTATAAAAACAAAAAGAGAATAATGTAAATATTTGGGAGCAAAATAGATGAATAACAATTCTGGATATACTTGATCAAATGTCTTCTCAATGGCTATGTTACCAATATATTCCCTTAATACTAGCTAATTGCTGACATTTTGATTCTGGAGTTCATGTAGATTATCCCAGTTATTTCTACCTGCAAATCCATGAAGTAAAAATAGTCATAATCATCACTTACGGGTAAAGGACATTAGAATGCCAATACTGAGTGGCAAGTTTGCTCCTGAGCATTGTCAAGTTTTAGTATTTAAACTAGTTTAGATGATGAAAAGGTGTGTGTGTGTTTGTGTGCGTGTGTGTTTAACTTAAATTTAGATCCTTGGAATGTTCACGCAAAGAGGGGGAAAGGCCTTAAAATGTTAGCATATGTTCTTGGTAACAATGCACTTTACTCTTCCATACTTTCAAATACATTAAGCGAGGTCACTTCTAGCATACTAGGTTTGCATATACCTGACTTAAAGTTTTCTCATACTTCATATGAATATACATACTGGAACATTAATGGGGGAAGTCTAGGTAGAGTCTGTATGTGGTGCTATGCTGTTTCTTTAAACCCCGTGTGTCCTCTTGAGTCTTTTTTTTTCTCTGTGTTGCTTCAAGCAGGGTGTATCTACCTCTTTGCTTACTCTGATACCAGAGATGCTTCTTCAATATTTTCTTCTTCCCTGGTTTACTCTCCTCATTCTGCTCAACTACCAGTTTCTTCTGGTTGTCAGTGTATCAGGATTGTTTCTTTCTGCCATCCCCTCTCTTTCACAGTAGTCAAGAGCTAATTGGAAGGATCGTCATGAGTTTAATCCTCAACGCTACCAGTGCATTTTTGAACAGCTGTATTGATATTTACCATCTTAAAAATACAGTCATGCTATGTCTTTAAGGGTTGCCACATCAAACCTGGAAATGAGGACTTGGACCTAGTCTTATTGGAATCTGTTATCCCTTGTTCAGTTGAGGCCTGCTCTTTTTTGAAAGCAAACAAAGGAGGAGTAGATTTAGGTGAAAGGAGAAGTGATGGGGACTTGAAAGGAATGCAAAGAGCGAAATCTGCAGTCAGGTGTAACATATGAGAGAAGAATAAACAAACAAACAAACAAAAGTGTCTGTGGATTCTAGTTATTCCTGGAGTGTAAGACTACAGCTCACCTAGGTCTCTAGGTTCTATATGATCAGCTTTACTTCATCTCATATTTTGATTTTATTTTTACATTTTATATCTTCAAGAGAAACTAGGTTTATGACAGTTTAGCTAATACCCATGTTTACATCCTATATAAATTTGCCCATGCTTAATTCCTCTGTCTGGAATACTCTGACTGTCTAAACACATAACCTTGATATTATGGAACCCTTTCCCAGTCTTCACTTCACGTATCAGTTCACAAGGAAGCCATTCCCCATTCCTTAACCACCTCTAGATTGAAATCAGATTCCCTAGGTTAAATGCCTTCATGGCATGTTATGTGTTTTTAATAGTTCATACCACAATGGCTCGTAAACATTAGCAAAATCATTGTGTATATTTAAATATAAATCTATCCTTATAAATGAGTGAAATAAAAAAATTATTTCTACCTGAAAGTAAGATGGTAAAAGATGACAACTGACTCCCCAGTTGCATCTCCTACCACAAATATTTTATATCTGTTTGTGGGCAAATCTTATAGCTTGTTACTTGTTCTGTTTGGTTCTTTCATGCTGTGTGACTGCAGAATAGTGTCTGGGATAGAGTGGATGTAGAATGGCTAGTAAGTAGTGAGGGAATAATTTTAGTTTCTCAGTAGATCATTTAGGGCTCTAGAATCCTACCTTGCTATCATAAAACAGTGTGAAAGCAATTTTTACTGCTTAGATGAAGGGCAATACAGGCAATGTTCAACATGTTCAATGTTCTGGCATGTTTTAATTATTTAACATCTTAGAGATATTGACTCATCTAAGATCTATGTCCAGAGCAAAGCATCCTTTGGTCTAAGAACATGTATGTAAGTGGAAAATGAGCTACTATGTCTTAACAATTTAGAACATTTTTTCAACATTATTCTACCTAAGACCAGTAGGTGGCACTCCATCTTGAGACTGCCTGTAGTAAATACCATCAATCTCCCCCAGAATCCCCAGGAAACACGATTTAGAAATGTCTCTTTAATTGGTATAGCTACTTAACCCTGCCCTATCTATCCTAGTTCCTATGTGATTTTTATTTCTCCTTTTTACTTTTCAGGTGCTAGCATGTTTCAATTATTCTTCCAGTCACTCCTTCAATTACCTTTTAATGAATGTCTACATGTTTGGAGTACATTCAAAAACAAGTTAAATAAAGTCTCTACTTTCAAAAAGCCCTTGTTGGTGGTCAGGAGTGAAGTAAGGAATGCTAAACATAATGAAAACACAATCTAAATAGTGGTGTGCATTGTTAACTGTGAGTAGAAGGTTTACACTCTTTCAAGGGAAAGTACCTGATTCATTTATGTTAATATTATGTGAAGATTAATTAATCAATATCCTACATGAGTTGTTTTCTACCTTATAACCCAGAAGGACAAAGCACTTTTGACACCTTCATTTGGGCAGGAGCAGACACTTAGGCCCTTGATGGTGTTCTAGTCTCTGTTTCCATGTGACAGCCTTTAGATACGGAGCTGTATAGTCTCCTAATGAGATATAAAGTGTGCCATTAGGCAGGCAGTTTTTGGTTTCATTATCACCAATTCTTACAGTGTGGACTTAACCAGTGGAAATAACTGCCAACGTATCAGATGACTGGACCTGTGAAAGCCTGGTTACTTACAAATGATCAGCTGAAAATGAAGCAATTTGCTCAGAAAATATTTTTGAGGAGAACGGAATTCTAAAGGGCATACCGAGAGACAGACAGTTTAAAAATACATCTGATCATGGGGCTCATTTATGCAGGAACATTAACAAAACGAAATACTTTCAGACTTTTAATGAATTTATCTTCATCTTTGAATACTTTTGTCTTTTATTTAGTTCCATATGTATTCTATGTTCTTGGTTTTTACCCCCACACATTTACTTCTCATACATATGCTCTTTTAATGTCTATATTCTTGAGAAAGCATTGGTGAAGGTCAAACGTTTCCTGAACAATTCCATCATTTGTGTCCACTGAAAAGGAAATCTCCTGGGTCTCAAGTATTGGTTTTGGTTTGAAATTTACATTTTGTTCATATGAACCAGAATTTCAGAGTGTGGTTCTGGTGTGTCTCAAATTTAAGGAAATGAGCTTTCCTATTGAAACTCACATTCCTCTGCTCATGTTGTGTGTTGGCTGTGTGAAATGTGATCATGAGTATAAATGCTATCATCCACCGTTAGCCTACTTTCTTCACTGTGTTTGGCTTGCCTTCCTTAAACCATATTGCCCCGTTACTATTTTTGAAGATGTTTCTTATATAATCCTCAAGTTTTGCCTTTCCTGCTATTGCAAGGCAGGCTGTGACAGACTCTTCCTGTCCTAATAACATGTTAGATCTCATAAAAGACTGTGCCTAATGCCTTCAATACTTTCTTATTCTATGTTTAGATTAATTTTTTGAGAGTTAGCTATTTATTGATTGATTGGAACAAACTAGTTGCCTCAGGTCACAGACCTCTCCAACTGTAATCCTTGCTCATCTCATTTATCTGATTATGTAAAGATTTTTATCCATCCCATGTGTTGTTGGGGACAGCTAAGAGATAATAGGATTAGAGAGCATTAAGTGACAATTCTAGTGAGAACCCAGAATAAGACCAAGAGATCTGATAGAAAGTCTTTCTAACACGCATGTATGCACACACACACACACACACACACACAAAATTGAAGATTGATCATGTCTTTAAAAGCTGAGGTGAATAATTTTGTAAGGAAAAAATGCATCTAACAAATAAAACTACTAATTGAACTGTAATGCTGACCTTTAAAATAACAGATGTGATTAAATGCCTATAGCTAGAGTGGCCTTCCTGTCTCAATGTAATGCTTTTAAGTGTTTCATTCCTCTCTGATTATTGACTTTGGCTAATATATTCTGTGGATTTACACTTGATGTATTCAGGAAAGTAGAAAATAATTAACCACCACTTAGGTTACTGTCAAGAATGATGAAGTAACAGGGATCCACTAGGCTTTCATGGACTGCTACCTTCACAACATTTTAAATCTCCAGATCTCATTAGTCAGACTTCAAGCGCAGTGTCTGAAAACAAGTCTTATTTCTATTTTCAGAAGGGACCCTTGAATTTCTTGTACTTTACCTGAAAAGAATTTTGGTAAAGGCAGGGTTGGATAGACAGGTACCAGCTAAACACTTGAGAGACCTAGTGACTAACCTCTACCAAGTGATTGATATGATATACCAGTTTTAGAAAGCAGGGGATATAAGAGAGGAGAAAGAAAGTCTTATTTATCTTTAGTGGAAGTTGAATAGACTAATGACTTTTGTAAGAGTACTTATGTTGCATACCAGAGTTATACGTTTCATCAATAGACTTCTCATGGAGACAGTAGGAATTGCAAATATTATCCTTCAAATCTGACTGGTAGAAAAGCTTTGGTACAGTGGTTTTAGTGTCCCCCAAACTTGATTGCAGACTTAATCCCCAATGCAACATCTTTGAGAGGGGCAAATTTAAAGGGTGATCACACCATGATTGTAGGAGTAAGTTTTTGCAAGGGATAGCTTCAAGACAAAACACTAAGGAAGCCCTTCTTCCATTACTTCCATGTTATTGTTGCTAGAAAGTGGGATATGGACTCTTAAGGAAGATTATCCTGGGATCTGTCACCTCAATGCTGTTGATCTTATTGAGCTTCGAGTTTACTTTAAAATCATTCTCCCACCCTAATTTCCTCCTTCCTACTTATGCTCTATGGAGTAAAATATCTAGTCACTTTTTTTCCTCTCATAGTACTTTGGGAACACATAGCTGGTAATTGTCACAGTCTCTCAGTTGAAGGGAAGTTTGTCATAGGGTGAATCATGATAATGTGGGATTTCCCTCTGTATTCTGTGAATTTGTTTTATTACCAGTGGTTAATAAAGAAGCAGCTTTGGCCCATGGCAGGGCACAATATAGTAAGGCAGAAAACCCAAGCAGGAGAGAGGAGGAAAGAAGGCAGAGTCAAGGATACTTCATTGAACTGCCCAAGAAGGAAGAGGTAACAAACCACAAACCTCATGGTAAAATATAAAATAATAGAAATGGGTTGATATAAGATGT
The DNA here is from genome assembly GCA_025134845.1 of Neodon shergylaensis. Taxonomy (NCBI): domain Eukaryota; kingdom Metazoa; phylum Chordata; class Mammalia; order Rodentia; family Cricetidae; genus Neodon; species Neodon shergylaensis. The sequence continues at coordinate 5,066,714 of JABTXL010008488.1, read as the reverse complement.
AAGAGCTAGCTGGGAATATGCCTGAGCTGTTGGCTAAAGAGTGTTGTAACTAATATAGTTTCTGTGTGATTATTTGGGTCTGGGGGGCCAGGATATGAAAGTTCAGTCTCGTTTACATCATGATTTGAATTTTATTCATGCCTTGTTTGTCTGACACTTAGAACATTTGGATTTTGATTCGGTACCTGAGCCAGTCAATACTTGGAGGCACCAAATGAAAACAATGTGTCTTAGACTGCTTCATATGTTAATCTGGTGGGCTAAGGTAGACTGGTACTGAGTATGTCCTTACGAGTCTTCTGTTAGAAATTATGGATGTGAGAGAAGATGGGTAGAGACTGAAACAAGGGCTTTGGGAATGGCAGGTAAATCCCATACTATGGAGCAAAACTCCCAGCTCTGTGTGGTGGAAGCTTAATCCACTTGAAAATGATGAAAGATAGAAAGTTTAAGAAGTGAATGGGTTGATGCACTCATGGTGAGAATGACTTAGTTACTATGAAAGTGAACTCCCAAAGAAAAGAGGGGCTTTTACCCTGATGTCTTCTCCCCTTCTCACACCCTTGATGTCTGCTTCTTGCCTATCTTCTACTATAGAATAATGCATCATGAAGAACCTTACTTGATTTGTTTTTATTTTACATTATTGTGATTAATATTATTTTAATTCATTTTTTATTCTAAAAAGACAGAGAAAGAGGGTACTGATTTGGATGGGTGGGGAAATACAGAAGACCTTGTAGGAGTTGTGGAAAATCCTAATCAGAAAATATTATATGAGAAAAAAAATCTTTAAAAACAGATCTGGATTTTCTAAAAGAGAGATAAGAAAAGCAGAAGAACTTTACCAAATATAGTTCCCTGTACTTTGGACTTCCTTGCTTCCAGAATGATAAAACATAAATGCCTCCGCTTTATTAGGTGCCTGCTGTCAGACTTTTTGTTTTCCAGAACACACAGATTAAAGCACCAGGCTTGTTTGCTAAATTTCAGAAACTTATTAAAGTCAGAATGCTGGAAACCAGATCACTGTGTCTCCACAATGATTTTAAGCACAGCATTGTTTGTGGCGGGGAGGAGAAAGAAATATCATGTAATTTAATGAGTCCAAAAGAACAGAGAATTTCACGGTTTCACTTGGTGAACAGCAGGAACTGGAATTAAAGGGACGGAAAGAAGAACAGTTTCCAGAAGGAAGTTCAGAGTTTGAAATGTTTCTGATTCAGGCATTTTGACTTTCAAACTGACCGAATGAGGACATTCTCTACAGAACTCAAAGTAGATATTTGGCTTTTTCTGCTATGTTCCACTTAAAATTATCGTCCTAATATTTGCTCTTATTTTGCACTATGTAGAAGAGACACACTTCGAGTCAAGCTAGACAAGACTTATTCTATAATTATTCTCTCTAGATCAGCTGACTAAGGCTGTTTCATTCCCTTTTTATTCATTGCATGATTTAGCCTCTCTCCTTTTGATATAATTAAAACAGAACCCACTGTCGATTCCATGTAACTCCTACCTTCAGCTATTAATTAAGAAGTCATTCAAGCAGGAATTGGGAGAGTTGAAGGCTAAAAGTCATTTTCCATTTGCCAAAGCCTGTAAGAATGACCCACAAAGCAAACTGTGACCTATTTCAAAGAGATTGTGCCAGAAAATTATTTGGAGTAAAATGACAGTTGGGCTTAGATTGTTCCCACACATGTCTGGTAAACTAGTTTGAGTATGACAATAGCATTTTACAGTGCCTTTGAACACCAGAACCATTTTCCATAAATGTCTTCTGTTGGTTTGATTAGTATTATTTAAGAACAGAATAAGTATCTGTGCAGGTTGCTTCCAACATGGCTTGCCTCCTTTATTTCTTTTACTTTCTGGTGGCTTCTCAATTTGCTTCTAAGTAGAACATTATTAATATAACATATTAACTAGACAATGTAAGTTTCTGTTATCTTTAACAGATAGATTTTTTGTTGTGGTTGCTGTTAAAGACCAAATTGTAACTGTTTGAGGCAATAAGTAAGAGGTTGTTTATGATTCATCAGCGTGAGCTGTTGTGGGAAAGCAGTCATAGGCAATACATACATGATGCCTGCGCATCATGTCAGGTAAGCTTTACTTAAGTAAATAATTAACAGGAAGAACTAGGGAGTTGTCAATCCCCAACTAAGTTCACCAGGAAGTACCCCAGACAGGTGCGGTAAGTTGGAATTGGAATTTTAGAAACATCAAAAGTATAAAATGGTTTTTTGTTTGTTTGGTTGTTTCTTTTTGTTTTTTCCAGTCCTTTTAAATAAAAATGTCTAAGACAAGCATTAAAGGAGGGAATTTCTTAAAGCTGAACATGGACCCAGTGACGTTCGATATTCTTCTCCCAGGCCATGCCTTTCAGTAGCTTCATCTGTATTTGCACAGATAGTTACAGAAAAAGGATCAAAACAAAAGGAAAAAAAAAACCAAAAACATCAAAAACACCTACTTGAGATTGTGGAAGAATATCTTCTAGCAGCCTATCATTTTGTATGTCCATTATGCAAATTTATGCTAATTTAAATGGGATATTTGGCAGGCCTCAGGGATCCCCATTTAGTTGCAACTAAGGAAGTTCTCCCTAAAGAATACAAACTAGAATAGAATTGTTCCGATGCCTGATTAATCTTTTTTTGTGGTCTGCATAGAGCTGCCCGCTCATTTATACCATTCCCTGAGCGGGGACACCTCTGCGGTGTCCTTTTATTTTTGTAGAGATCACACTGTGAGCATGCTTAGACTCATCCTTTTCATTTGAGCTCACAGCTACCTCTGCTCACTGGGGCTTTGTGGTTCTTGATGGCAGGCACAGGCTGGAGGGCCTTTCAAGCAGAAACATTTCATGTTAGGTGGTAGACTGGAGTTGAGCGATTTTTAACTTCGAGTGAGCTGTGGAGATGAAAGCAGGGGGTTGGCTTTGGAACCAGGGTTTCAGAGTGAGGGACTTTTAAAAGTAGGGGTAACTTTCCTATAATGCATTTTTTTTACTTTGAAAACACTAAGGGCAAACTCAAGGTTGTGGACGTCGAATGTAAGGATAAATAAAAGCACATCTGTACAGTATTAAGTATAAATTTATCTAAAGGCTACCATAAAGTAGTTTCTGTAAAGATGAGGGTAAAAATGATAAAAAACAGGATTATGGAGGGATTAAGATACCCCAGTTACACTTGAAAGTGCTCTAGATTTACTAAATAATTTACATTCCATTTTGTACAAACTCCTCAAGAGGTTTCCATTCTATAAATTAAATCTAAAATTCTTCATGTTAGATAAGTCCTACCCACTTTTATTATATCCATTGTCTTCTGCATCATCCATATGCCCTAGATATTTGGTGATATTTGCTACGCTTTCAAAAGGCTTTTTGGAAAGCTGGGAGAGAGCTCAGTCAGTAAAGTCTTGCTGCAGAAGCATGAAGAACTGTTTGATCCCTAATAATCCACAATAACGACTTGATGGCATGAGTCTGGAATCACAGCACCACAGAGAATGACAACAAATAGAAGACTCGGGCTTGTAGATAACCAGCTAAGCTGCTCAACAAGTTTGAGGCCAATGAGAGGCTCTGTCTCAGAAGGCAATGTAGGTGGCTTCTGAGGAATGACAGCTGAACGCCTGAACACCCGTGTGCATCTGTACTGCATGCAACTACCTATGCACACCCATAAATAAAGAAATAATACAAACAAATAAGTTTTTTTTTTATTTTCCTCTGGACCAGAAACTTCTTTGGTTCTGAAGTTATTAAAAAATAGAATTCCCTTTCAACTTTTAAGGATCCGACTCTCTAGCTGGGAAAAAAATACTTTAAGCTATTTTTGGACTCATCAATTTCAAGTTTGGAATGTTTGTTATTGACCTAAAGCTGTCTCTTTAAAATTATTCTTTCCAAACTTTGTAAAATGCATTTCAAGCATTTACTCCCAAATTATCTTTACTTCTGAGCTATCCCACTCTCATACCACTTGGCTTTGTGTCATCATTTTAAAAATATTTGTTTGTTTAATAACCCATCAACTCCAGTTTGTGCTGTTCATATACTTCTGGGTATGAGGCCTTCTGGTAGATCAGGACTGAATTTTCTGGAGGCCCACCCTCAAAGAAAACTGACTCTCCCTCTCCCAAAGGCTATCAGTTGTCCACAGTTACTTAGTTAGGGGTGGAACTCATAAACTCCTCCCCTATTTATTGTAGAATTCTGATTATATTGCTCATGCATAAACACTACAGCTGCTGTGATATCTTGACTACATATGTCCTGTCATGTCCAGAAGGCACTGTTTTTTTCTAACCTTCATGACTTGTGGCTCTTACAACCTTTAAAGTGAGCTATCTGAGGATATGCAAGAACTTACAGATGTTTCTACAAAATGAAGAAGTTATACATAGTAAGATTAATGTGATTGCTGTCTCTGGATTTATTTTAGAATTACTATATCAATAATTTGAGATAAAATTTATTTTTATATATAACCATTTTAAAGGATATTCTTTATATATTCTTAAAAGGTATATTAATTCTAAATCATGTTTTCACTTACCAAGTAGAAAAAGTATGTTGAAATCCAATGGTATCAGATGTTTAATTAGGGTCTCTCTGTTTAATGCAATCATGGGCTGGTATAGGCTGGTGTCAGAGGTGCTCCTGACTGTCATCTTGTTATTTTGTGATCTTTTATTCTCTTCATTTTCACAAAAGTAAACAAAAATATACCTTCTAGGCAATAGATTTTTGGTACTTGGTTCATCTATGTATTTCAAAATCCAGTAATAAATGTCACTGATATACAATACTATCATTGAAAGAAAATTTGATTCTGAGGCCTCTAAACAGCTAGGGGAAAATTAACAAATTTGGTTTGTGGCAGTATCAACTACTTTGACATCCAAAGATTCTTCTGTCGCTATTAAAGTTTTCTAGAAGTCTGAATTGTGTTGGATCATCAATCTAAATGTGGTTTTGAAGGAGTTATAACTTTCTTTGGATAGCTGAGGAGGTTGTATTTTAGTGCCAAGACAGTATTTTAATGACTGTTGGTAGTTTTTCTTTAAGTCAAAATTGCCCATTAACTAGCAACAGAACTCCAATTTTGTTTTTTCTTACCTTATTCTATGCTGTTTGTGTGTATCTGGACTTAGTGGGTAACACATCTTCTGGGTTTGAGGATTAGCTTAGGGTTAATTATGTGACCCAACCAAGTTCAGTTAGAGTTTGTAGAAATATGAAGAAAAAGAAGAAAAAAATTCTAATAGTAAGATAAGACATAGGTTATGAGTTGGAATCTTCCAAGGCCAGCATGTCAAATCTGAGAATAAACCTTTTGAAACATAAAACAGAACTAAATGCTGGAAAAAGAACAAGCCCTGTGACCATCCACCAGATCCTTGATGTAGCCTGGGGACGATGATAAAAGACCTGGGTTTCCTTTAGTTTCCAGGATAAAGAAGTTTGAGCTATGTCTTAGTTATGTCTTATATATTTGTAATTGAGGCAGTTTAACATAGTATACAAAAGAAAGACCATATGAAAACACACAAAGCTACCTTATGTTTAATCATCATTATTAATTGTCCTCAAAGAGAAAAATTTTTTCATTTTAAAAGAAAAGGAAGAACAAAAGAAAAGCATTTCAGGTAGAACTGGTTTTGCATTATAAAATCATTGCATGTGAGGTGCTGATTTCTCAGCGGGGAAGTGAAGCTTTGTATCACTGTGGAATAGCTGGTCTAACAGGACAAGGATCAGGTGAGACTGGGTGGGGGGAGTCCAAGGCCCTCATTGTAGGTGGAGGCTGCTTATTCATTCCTGGACATCCAGACCCGAAATAATCACACAGAAACTATAATAATTACAACACTGTTTGGCCAATAGCTTAAGTGTATTTCTAGCTAGATCTTACATCTTAAATTAACTCATTTCTATTATTCTATGTACTATCATGAGGCTCATGATTTAGTGGCAAGCTTCCAGGGCCCGTCTGTCTCCTTCGGTGGCTACATGGTGTCTCCCTGACTCCATCTTCTTTTCTTCTCTATCTCTGCTTGGAATTCTCGCCTTGCCCTATTCTGCACTGATATAGGCTCAAAGAAGATTCTTTATTAACCAATGGTAATAAAACATATTCAGCATGCAGAGGGGAAATCCCACATCGCCTCATCTACTATTTTGTTAATGGGAGTTCCTCAGATTTCTACATCTGTGTCCAGGCAGATTTTCAACTGGGCAAACAATTCCTGCATTCCATAGGCCAGTTATATGGAGTAAAGTATAAAGACTGATTCATATCAAATATTCAAAAGTTCCAGGCATCATAATGGCCAGGTGTGGATTTTCTCCTTCTGTTGTCAACTTGAGGGTTAGGTAGGTTTGAACGTATTTTGTGAGAACTGGGTCAAAACTGTTTGCTTCATTGCATTCATACACAGTCTTTCAGAGCTCGTTGAGGCCTCTGTGATACAGTGTCCCAAGGTTTTTGCTAACATTTTCCACAAAATTTTATTCCGTTGTTATACAACCACATCCATTGAGTATGCTGGTGTTAAATGAAATAATAGTTTTTTTTTAAATGCCATGTGTGAAGCAATGAACATCTGTTTTATGGACTAATTATGTGATGTGTGGTGAGCTTGGTTCTTGTTACTGTTCAGAGCTGTGTTTTGAAGGATTGGTCAATGAGCCATATCATAAACACTGTTAAAATGGGATTCTTGTGCATGAATAAATCTGAGCTCTTTTCTGTACTCTCAGCAGACTTTCCTTTTATAAAAGATAGATTTGATTTCAAATGTATTTTGTAGCTAGAATGAACTGACTGCCATTAAATCATCTTACCAGGCACAAAGTTTGATTTAGTGAAGTTCAGTGTTTCCTTACCAGACAACTGTTCTCTCTTTTCTTTTGTGTGTGTGACTACTCTTTGAGACAAGGTGGAGATTCTATGAATGGCAGGGGTGGGGGAGGCAAAAAATGAATTGTGTATGGATTCCTCAGGGGGAAAAAAAGCATTATGATTTCTGGTTAAGGATCGGCAACACATCCTTTAGCATTTGGCGAAGAAGAAGAAGGGAAAACAGGATTGCAGGTAAAGCCAAGATTGGCTACTGTTCAGGAGAGTTACTAATTTTGTGTGGCTGGTAGGTCAGATCATCTGCTCATTCATGTGAATGTTTTTTTCTTCTCTCAGTTTGACTTTGAAGTATCCTTCTTATAGGGACCAGAGGTAACAGGCCATTTTACACAACTTATAAAAGCAGAATGAAAGCAACAATTTCTCCTTCAGAAAGCTACTGAAATGTCACCTGCGGTGAGGACATGTTTGGGAACAGCAAGGTCATGCATGTGGCCACTTAAATGGCGAGATCAAAACCAGAGGTCTCCAGTGTTTCTGAGTGCTGCAGCTTCAGAGAAGACATTGTGACTTTGCCCACATATACGAGGAACTTGTTTTCAAATGGAACATTATGTGTCAGGTGGATGCTATGCTACTTCATTCTAATAGTTTATGGAATTGAATTGATATATTAATTCGATGATGTATGATATATTAATTTTATGATGTATGTCTTCCATAGCCATGCCTTCAAGGGATAAACTAGATTTATCTGCTCCTCGTCTTTAAAGATGAATGGTACGATGGATAAATCATAGATTTTTCTGGAGCTCTGTTCTCTTGGAGTGCTAATCAGCTTTCCATTACTACAACAAAATATCTAAAACAATAAATTCAAGAAAAGGAAATGTTGGTTTTATGAATTATGATTTCACAGTTCATGTTCAGTTGCCCTGGTGCTTTTGGCCCCTGAGCAACCAATTTAGGAGTATGTGGTGATGTAACTTCCTGGGGGCCTTTCCCAACCCAATCCATAGCACTTGATACTGTAGTTGTTTGGCCGTTTTACTTAACAAAATATGCTCATATAATTTTCCTTACATATAATATAGGAGAAACTATTTCAAATTTTTGTGAGCATTAAATAATAAACTTCAGTAAAAAGTGATTGGTAAATTTTCTATAAATTCTCCTTTAGTGTAGTGTATTATTATTCTGATCCAGTTCTAATATTTTGTTCAATCCTGCTTTTCTCTGCTTTAGAAAAATTATGATAGCCATATAGTCCATTCCAGAATATTTACTGATTTCATAGTCTGTGTTTATGCTGCCTCCTTATGTGCCTTTGAAGACAGAAAAACAGATTGTTAGCTCTGAATGACTGTGGTGATGATTGACTTGGGAATGCTTTTGAACAGTAGAACAAAAATATTAAATTTCAGGACCTCTTTAAACTTTTGTTTGACAGAATCAATTGAATAATCAAGTAAACATTTATGTTGAAGACACAAGGCACAAACATAAACATAGATGTGTGGTTCTTTCATGCTGTCTGAATCTTGTTGTCTTTAGTGTCACAGCTCTGTGCATTTAGGTTAAAAGTGGCAAGAGAATCCAGGTGTCAAGGCTGCCCGATACACAGTAAATATCTGTTAAATAATTGGCTTTTCAGTTAGCAGCAGTTTCATGCATGCCTTGTTATCCATGTTTCCATTGCTTTGTTTGGCTGACTACTGGTATATTATGGAGTTCTGTCCTGGACATATGTAATATTATCAACATCCCTATTCATTTAATTCTCCATTTTTCCTCCCGCCAGTTATGATGACCAAAATATCTCCAGAAATTGCTAAATGCCATAAATGTCAAAATCAACTCCATTAAGAACAACTAATCCAAGTTTATCATCAGACCTTTTTTTTTAAATTAAAATTAAAGATGAGGAGACCAGTTTTTAGTTAGCAACTAATTATTTAAATATGTGTTGCTATGTCATTTGTCTGGTAACTGCTAGGGGTTCACAAACCCGGCACAGCTTGTGTCTTTAAACCCTGTGTCTTCATCTGACTTAGCTAACTGTATTTAGCACAGAGGCTGGTATGAAATAATTGAAATGGACAGTTTATATGGTACCATAGTGGATAAGATCTACCTGGGTTAGAGTGGTGACTGCCAAGTATCTCTCCAGCTGTCCCTGTATTCTCTGGATCATAGAGGAAAGCAAACTATGTGGCCACCTTGACAGCTTCTGGGAATCAGTAATTTTGCAAATGGAATGTACTCTTTATGTAAATTATATGGCAACAAAGAATCCATTTTATTCAGAAAGGCGGAGTAGCTTTATATAGTTTGCCTACCCAGGGACAAGGATTCTTAATGTGGAAGGGCATCTGATTTTCCTTCTATTTGTGACAGTCTAATTTAATTTCCTTTCCTTTAAACAAAATATTCAAATTTTTCCTAAGGGGAAAGGGTCTAGGGTCTGGTTTAAATCATTCATGCAGACTAGTCTATGAAATACAATTGGTGTTGCTTGCGGGTGGTTTTACAGACATGAGAAATATGAAAATAAATTAGGAACTTCTCCAGATCATGCTCTCCAAACTATAAATCTCCCATGCGGTTTCAAATTCTGCCCAAACAACTTGGCATTAAAATGCATTGAAAAAGATACACTGGGCTCGAGCCGGTGTAAGGGATGATGGCGATTAATAGGGAAGAAGAGAGAAAATGAAAGTAACAGAAAGAGATGGGGAAGACACAGAGTGTGAGAGGACACAGGGAAAATGAATACCTGAGAGTAATTTACAGGGTAGATTTTAGTAAAAGAAAGATGAGAACCCTTGATTTGGTATCAGATTTCTTAATATGAATAATGCATCAAGGGATATGCAAGACAGATAATCACCTAAGAAATTGGACTTGGATAGAAAAGTGTTTGTGGTTGAATGTTGTTCATACAGCACTGTTAATGTCATTAGTAAAAGAGTCACTGGTTGTGTCAAGACCAGCATCAAAGGGCTAGAAGCAACGATGGGATTCAAAACATGAAAACTAGGCTTTTCCATCATCAGCATCTCAATACAGAGTAGCCTGAGCTGAACGGGAAGGAGTTTCAACACAGAAGCTGGACTTGACCACAAAGTTTCTGGTTAGTAAGAACTCAAGTATTTCCCTTTGTGATAAGTTTGAGTGTGTTGGCAAATCTACTAGACTAGGAGCTACACTGTGAACCACACACACTTTGTTTTCAACAGTACCTACATGAAACCTTCATTCTGATTGCAGAATGTAAGTGAAGACTACTACCCCCAAAGTGGTGTGTGTGTGCGTGCGTGTGTATGTTTGTGTGTGTGTAATGATTTAGAAGAGTATGTATTCTCTAATCCACTTTGGGATACTTTGTTGGAAACATGGATTAGCTTAGTATACAAAAAGAATCAGTGGTACATGCTACTGTCCTCACGGATATTTTATATTGTTAAACATGTGTGAGAGTGTGAAAGTGTATGTGAGTCTGTGTATTTGTGAGTGTGTGCTTACATATGTGATTATGTGTGGCAGAGATTCTGTGCTATTTGGATGGACTCTCTCTGGTTATGTTTTCCTTTGTTCTCTGATTTTTTTTTTTCGGCAAGAAAGATGGAAAAAGATTTGCTGCTTGACAAATCTAGAAATTACACTCTTAGAGATCACTGATAAACCATTTCACACATTTTCAGAATATTAACCATTAGGGATATGTCAGGTTTTTATTCTCAGAAAGTAATTTAGAAAAAAAACACCATAGTTTATGAAGAGAGATTAATTTATAGTGAATGTTAAGGTTTGAGTGTGGGACATTTCCTACAGACTCATGTTTGAAAACTTTGTCCACTGTTGCTGGCATTTTTCTTGAGAGATAGCAGAAGCTTTCAGATAAGCAAACCAGTAAGCATACACAGGCCATCAGGGTTATCTCTGGAATTATACCAACTTTCACTTCTAGGTGAAGTTTCTGGTTCCTGGTTGGCCACCATCATGTGATGAGTCAGCTCAAGCTCCTATGAAGATGGACTGACCTTACTGTCACGTGTTCCACACTGGGTTCATGTCTGTTGTGATTAAATACCCTGACCAAAAGCTGCTCAAGGGAGAAAATGGTTTATCTCATTTAGGTCACACAGTCCCTCACTGAGGGTAGTCAAGTCAAGAACTCAACAGGAGAAGCAGAAATCAGGCCTTCTGGCTATTGTGCCTTGCATTGCACATCTGAAAATATTTAGCATGTTTATTTTAGAACTACCTACCTAGGGAATGGTGCCATCCTCAATGAGCTTTCTGGCACCAATTAATAATCAATACAGTACTCTACAGATTCTCACAAGACAATCTTATCTAGGTAGTTTCACAATTGAGAGTCTTTCCTCCAGATGATTCTAGGTGCATCGAGTTGACTGTTAAAGCTAACCAGAACACCTGCCATAAAAACCCGAAATCCTCTGAAGCTATGTGTTAAAATCTCTCAGGTGTTCTGTTACAGCAAGAAGAAAAGCTATTAGCGTTTTTGACGATCTCGAATTATAATAAAGTCTAAAGGACAACAATATTAAAAGCTGTGACTATTTGAATACTTGCTTTCTCATTTCCACAAAGAAATTTTAGGTATCCAAATCAAATATTTTTAGTGCAATTCAGGAAAAATTCCATCCATATTCAAATACTTTTTAGTTGTGCTGTATGCTGTGCAATATCTAAATCAGAAATAAAGCACATCTAAATGAATTAATCATATTTTTAAAGACTTGGTCTTTCCATAGAAACAAGCTCCTCTCATACTTGTATTCTTCATGCTTCAAGTTCTCCAGTGCTGAGAGTAAAGCCTTTGGGTACCACATTCAGCTCTTGTTCCTAATTTTAAAGAAACTTGCAATATCTAAGGATGACAGCTTATAAATTAATATACAATATAAAATTTTCTATAATGGGGGTATGAAGTGGAATGAGGATGGATAAAAGGGAATAGAAAATATAGTATAAATGGGTAACTGTTTTTAGAATAAAACACCTATTGAGTGATAAAAATAACCATTTAAAATAATTATTCAAATCCAACATAACTATTAGCTTTAGTGTGATTAAGCTAGAAAAATAAGAACCTGTAAATAAATTTTCTAGTAAGTCATGTTTTCAACATTAATCCATCCAAAATTAGGTTCCTCCTTCATGAATTACTAAGTCATTTTCTGTTCATGCTTTCACCCTTGTAAGTGTTCCTATAGCTTAAGGTATTTGAAATGCATGGCCATTCACTAAGAACTTAAAGTTACTTGGAATAATTTACCACTATTCCACAATACAAGCACTGAGTTTCAAAATCTTCTAATTGTGGGCATTCTTGACTAGAGGTATGATAGAAGCTGGAAAGAAAGTGACTTCATGTGTTTCTAAACGTTCCAGTCTCACTGAATGTCAAAGCAAGGACTAAATTTTAGATTATTTTAGGTTTTTAGTATCAGTATAGTCTTTGCAACATTATATTACTTCCCTTTAAAAGCTGAAATGTTCCCATGTTTGGACTACATTCAAAGATGAGTAGGTTTCAAATGAGAAGTTTCTTTGGCCAAGAGTGTAAATCATGTTGGCAAGTGAGATGTGGTATAGTAAATTGAAATAGTAACTTGAATTGAAGTTGGCAAGGAATCATAGAAATTATCCTTTATTTAAAGAATAAGTTTTTTTTTCTTTTTAAGTTAAAAATATGCTGACGAGGGAGGGGGACTTGATTGGGGGGGTGGGAAAGGGGAGGCGGCGGTGGGGAAGAGACAGAAATCTTTAATAAAAAAAAAAGAATCTTGGCAGATGGGATTAAGTCTAGGATTACAAACTAGGAATGTTGCCATGGTAATTCGTTTTTAAAAAAATATTTATAATAAAATTAAAATTTGATTAAAAAATATGCTTTCTTTGGAGGAGTAATTTATGTGCTTCCTCAGCAGATCCTGTATTAGTAGGGTCCTGGAAACAGCAACGGACCTTTTATTTTGTTTCATTGATTAAGGTAGAAATTGCTTGTTATAAACCCAAAACTTATTCCCCCAAACTCATACGTTGAAGCCCTAACTCAGCTATGGTAGTGCTCAGAGATAAAGATTTTAAAGGAAAGATTATAAGCCCAAAATTGCTGGAAGCAAAAACCTTTATAGACATCTTAGTCACAAATTAACTAAGCTATTCAGAAGCCTCGGTGGGGCAAGTTCCAGGCCTAGGATAACCCTTATCTCCCTGTGAGTTAAGATTGCCTGTGACCTGCAGATCCCAGGCACCAGAAGTGATTAGCATTCCTCCTGTAAACATTTACAGACCTTCAGCATTTCCTTATCTCTTCCTATCAGCTAGGGATGTCTCCAGACCTGGCATTCCAGTTAGATCAATGACATTCCAGCATCCTACCCTCACCCTGCCTTTTTGCTATATAATGCTCCTGAGAAAAACTAAAGTTGGCAGCTTGATCAGAATACAGACTTGCTGTCCATTTCTTGTGTCTCTTGCCCCTTTTATTCCTCTTTCTTCCAGGCCCAGGGACCCCGATTCGTTTCCTGCTGGTCAGGACATGGGATCTTACTCCAATGGAATTGATGTCCTTATTGAATAAGAAAATCCAGGTACCTCTCTCTGTAGAGGGAAAAGACCACGTTAGGACACTGTGAGGACAGTCACCCTTATAGTGGCATTTCATCTGTATTTTAATAAATAAAGCTTTCCTGAAGATCAAAGTGTAAAGCAGCCCCATTGGTCAGCCTTACAGACCAGGCAGTAGTGACACACACCTTTAATCCCAGTAGCCCCACTAGTTTGCCATATTAACTGGGTGGTGCATGCCTTTAATTCCAGTGGTGCAAGCCTTTAATTTCAGCCCTAGAGATGAATATAAAACAGGAGACAGCTCACAGGCACAGACTTATTCTGAGATTCCTGGAGGCAGAATTGTCATTTTGGATTGAGGTAGAGGTAAGAGCCAGTGGCTGCGTGTTTTGCTTTTATGACCTTCAGTTTGAACCCCAATTTCTGTCTCAGGGTTTGTATTAATCATGCTACACATCCCAAAGTCACAAACACTCTAGAACCTTGATTTTGGACTTCCTGTGTCCAGAACTATGAGAAGATTAATATCTGTTCTCAAAGCTGCCTAGCCGAGAATATCATCATATAGCAATCCAAGTTTGCAGATAAACTGCCTAGTGATAAGAAGTAGTGCATCTTAATTGTGCCCATTATTTCTGTTGGTCTCACTGTCCTTGTTGGTCTCAGTATCAACAGAATGTTACTTAACTGGATGAGACTTGATTGATATTTCTGAGTACTGTTTCTTAAAAAGACTTCAAAGATTCCTTGGTTGCAAGACTGCAAAGCAAAGGGAAGAAATTTCTCTAAGTATACATGATTTTACATAATAAATTAATATAGTAATTGATGTTTTGCCTTTGAAAAATCTCTATATAGTCATACCATGGCTAAGGAACACTTGTTGGTATATATTTTAGCTTTGTTTGCTCAGTACACTGCTCAAGTGAATATACAACATGTACCGTGACGAAGGTAAACAAAACAACCAGCATATCCATTTCATTAAGAAAAGATTAGGTAGAGAGTCTGAAAATTTCCCATGAAACTTTGATGTACAATTCTTCCCTTAATTAAAAGCAAACAGCCTTGCTTCCTGGGATTAAGCTATCCAATTCTACAAAAATGAGAATATATATATTGATAAAAAGTGTTTAAATTAAAGTGGTAGAAAATATCACCAAGAAATTGCCCCAAATGAATACCATACCAGAAAATGAGACAAGAGAGTGAAAGATAGAAAGTGGCCTTGATGAGTTCCCGACAGAACATCCCCATTGTCTCATTGTGTGGGTGCACCCCTCGCGGTCCTGGAACTCCCCAAGGCCAGCTGGCCTGGGTCTGAAAAAGCCTGGGATAAAACCAGACTCGCTGAACATAGCGGACAATGAGGACTACTGAGAACTCAAGAACAATGGCAATGGGTTTTTGATCCTACTGCACGTACTGGCTTTGTGGGAGCCTAGGCAGTTTGGATGTTCACCTTACTAGACCTGGATGGAGGTGGGTGGTCCTTGGACTTCCCACAGGTCAGGGAACCCTGATTGCTCTTTGGGCTGACGAGGGAGAGGGACTTGATTGGGGGAGGGGGAGGGAAATGGGAGGCGGTGGCGGAGAAGAGACAGAAATCTTTAATAAATAAATAAATAAATAAATAAATAAATAAATAAATAAATAAATAAAAAGAAAGTGGCCTTGAAAAATGTACACTTCAAACTCTTCCAGTTTATACAGAATTAAATCTCCATTGTTCCAAATTCAGGTCACAGTCTAGTTCATGTGACATCAAGAGAGGACAGAAGAGGCTCTTGTTCTAAAGTATAGAGCGTGCCTCTCTGAGACTTTGGAGCTCTTTCTGACCTCCCCTACTAACATGCTCTGTGGCTCAAGGCAAATGAGTTAATCTTTCTGTGACTTCATTTATGTCTTTGTCAAATGGAAATATTAACACCTACTTCACGGAGAACATTCGGCGGTTTAATTAAATTAGTGCTTTGAAGTTCTCAAATGAAAGTTGCTATAGAAATGCAAAGGACAATTACTGAAGTCATTTCTCCTTATCCTGTATGCAATATGATGATTGAAACACATTTATGTTAATTGGAAAAGTGACTAATCACCTAAGAAATCCTTCCTCATGTTGTGTGGTATGGAGGGCAACAGGTCAAAGCTCTTTACAATTAATTGGGGCAAACTTTAATTATTTGTTAACAACAAATAATTTAACCTGTGAAATAAGATTTGGTTGCTTCAAATCATTCAGATATAAAAATTCTAATACTTAAAGACAAAAGAAATGGGATTGATCATATAATCTGTATCAGAAATGAGATTTCTTATATCATTACCATGTAAGTGTTTTAATCCTATGCTTGCTTTCCTGGTGAAAGGCTTAGTTTGCTTTTTGTTGAAACACAAACAAAATAAATAAATAACAATAACAACAAAACTTCCTAGTGCCATTGGTAAGGAAGATATGGGTTTTCTGGGGAAAGTTTCCATTAGCAAACAAGGAGGTTAACGTCTCTGAGAAAGAAAGGTTCTAGTTCCTACTATGGGCTGAAGAGATAGTTCACAGTTAAGAGCATCCCAGTTCAACTAACTCAATTCTTAGCTCCCATGTCAGGCAATCCCAGCAGAGCTGAGACCTTCTTAAGGTCTTTAAGTTCTCTATACTTCTATAGTTATGGGTTCTCTTTTTCTCCTCTTCTTCTCCCTCTGTCCTAGCCACACACACACACAGAGAGAGAGAGAAAGAGAGAAAGAGATACATAATTAAAAATAGCATAAATAATGGAAAAATAATTTAATCTAAAGAATGTTCCTACAAGGTAAAAACTTTGCAGCACTACATTCTTGCTGCAAAGAATCCCGGAGGGCTGCTGAGAAACATGAGGTAAAGAAATCAATAAGCCCAGTAGTGGATTATTATTTACAATAATGTTTGGAAGAGAGATGATGAGACAGGTTGTACATTTCTGTTGATGAAACAGGGATAGTGATAGGTCTACCAAGGATTCTCTATAGAAGTGGGATGAATAGTGGTGTCTGATGGTGGCAATGAATGAATTGGTGCTGATTTTCAGTCAACAGACATTGGGAATGGTGAAGCAGCAGAAAGGACTTAAGCACACTTTTAGGCATAGGTGTTAGAGGGCAATCTGGAGAGAATACAGTTGCTTTCTGAAAGAGCCATTGCACCATTCAGGGAGATTCGAGTTTCCCTTGGATTCAGGTTTTAAGCTCCAATTACTCTTTACAGTCTCCTCAGAAACTGCAAAACCAGTGCTCCTGTAGGCTTCAGAATGGAGCCAAGAAATCAGGGTCCGTTGTGAGGGGTTCTTGAGAACAGAATGAATGAAACAAGTGAAATAAGTAAATATAGTTCGCTACTTTTTGGCAAGGGGTAAGACAGTGCTATGAAATAGTGAGGGCTTTCAACGAGTTGGGCTGAGACAGCTGGACATCACATGGGGAAATTAATAGCCATAAGCTTTCTTGTTTCACCAACCTAGATCCGCGGTGGGCGATAGATCCAAACATGAAATGCAGAACTACAATACTCCCATAAGAGAATCTAGGGGGAAATCAGTATGACTTTGGGATTGGCAAGGATGTTTGGTTTTAACAGTAAAGGCACAAGTCAACAAGGGAATCATTAGTAAGGTAGAGTTCAACAATTAAAAAAAGTTCTGTATTGTGTAAGGCATTGTCAGGATAGTGAAAAAAATATATTGAAAAATCACATTGAAGTCTGAGAATAAATATTTGTGGAGGGAATATTAGATAAAGGACTTAATCCAAATATAGAAAGAAATGTTAAAGATTAACATTAAGAGCATTCATAACTAAACTAAAAATGTATCAGAGATTTTAAAAGACACATTACCCAAGAAGGTGTGAATGTTAAGAAAGTATATAAATATGGTCCATATCATTGTTAGAGAAATCAAGTTGAAACAGCAATGGAAACTCGGAGGCAGAGATCTGTGAATACTCCAAGTCTGAGGCCTGATTCACCTATATAGTGACTCTGATGGCAGCTAGGGCTATATAGTAATTTCAAAACCAAACAAAAAACCAGAAACAACAATGAGTTATTATCTTTAATACAGTGACTCTAATTCACAACACTGACTAAAGCCATGCTAGTGAGGATTAGAAACATCAGAACTCTAATCCAGTGCTGGTGGGAATTCAGAATTTACCGGGTCAGTTTCTCACAAATCTCAACATTCTCATCAAGCAGTTCAGCAATTTTACCCCTTGCTGCTTATTCGAAGGAAGAGAAAATATATGCCTACACACAAAAATATCTGCACACAGGCTTACAGAACTTTGTCTATAACTGGAAAACTGGATAGTGAATGCAACATACTTTAGTGAGTGAGAAAATAGATAAACAGTTAAAAGACACAGTTAGATTTAGACAATGGATTGTCCTTCATCACTGGAACAAAATAGACTATTAAATAAGCCATAAAATAAAGTGCAGGGAATTTAAATGTATATTGCTAAGTGAAGGGAGTCAGACTTCCTATCCCAACTCTATGACATAGAAAATGCACAACTATAGCCACTGTGAAAGCCAGGGTTGGGAATGGGAAAGGAGCAAGGGCATTTACAGGGCAGTAACATTTCTCTGTAAAGTAGTATAACGATGGGTGCATGCCACTGCATGCTTGTCCACCTTTGTGGAGTGTTTAATACCAGAAGTGACACCGCTGTTAACCTAACTTTGGCAGATGGTAATGTGTCAATGTTGATTTACCAGTTGCAAAGCATAGATCTGCCTAATCAGGATATTGATAAAGGGGAGGAGCTGGCTACACATATGGGGAGAAAGCAGGGCCTAGAGTTTCTATTTGAACTGTTCTCAGAGATCTATGTGTTGATAAGTTGTCCCCTAGCGTGGTTTTATGGCCAGCAGGAACATTAGAGGTGTAATCTATGGGGAGGCCTGAGATCATGGGGAACCCAGCCTCTTCTGCTTCTTCTCTTCTGTGTCCAGTCCTTAGGTGAACAATTTTATAGTGTGTTTGTCCATCACAATGAGCTGCCTCACCATGGGTTTAAAAGTTACTGGGTCAATCAGCCACTGACAGAAACTTCCAGAATTGTGAGCCCAAACTAACCTTTTGTCTTTGTAATAATGCTATCTCAGGTGATTAGTAAATTTGGCTAACAGAGGAGATGTATAGAGAGTCTCTACATTTTGCTTAATTGTTTACCTGTCAACTCAAAAGTATCCAAATTATAGCACATTTCTTTTATTGAAATAGCTTTACTGAAAATAGATTTGGTCCTCACATATTATACCATAATAACTTTTTTTCTTTCCCCCTGCACCTCTTGGTTCTTTCCTACCTCCGCTCCCATCTGGATCCACTTCTTTTCTGTCTCTCATTAGGAAACAAACAGGCTTCTAAGGGATAATCATAGCATACACTAAGTAAAGCATAATGAGACAAAATAAAACTATCTCGTTAGATTTGTAGAAGACAAACAGAGGGAAAAAACTCAAGAGAAGCGAAAGAATTGGAGACCCATTGCACACTCACAGATCCCATAAAAACACTAGACTAGAAGTCTTAACGTGCACAGATGACCTGGTACGGACCTGCGCAGGCCCTGGGCATGCTACTTCATACTCCGTGAGTTCATATGAGCTTTGCTTATGCTGGTTTAGAAGGACTTGTTCATTTTGTGTCAGCCATCCTCTTTTTTTCTTTTTGCTAAAACAGCGGGCAAATGTCTGCCAAACAGCTCTCTAGTAAGTTATGTTTTAGATCTAATAACTATACTGAGGTTTCAGTCAGGGTAAGTAGAGAGAAACCCTGAGTATCTTGTTTAGGAGGATAGCACATTTTGATGATCAGTTTTCTCCACTAGAGAATTTTCTTAGAGGACCAGAAGTCTGGAAGAGAAAGTCTAACTTTTTAGGGTAGTAGAGTGAATTAAGTTAGACCTAATGACGTCAGCCTGAACAAGCTGTACAGGAAGAGCCAAACATCTCTGCCAGGAACATGTAGAGTTTCCTTGCCTCCTCTTAATATGAGACACAGAGAAGAAGAGAAAAAAATATTTTTAGCAACCAGGACCTCATCTTGAATTGACTCTCTCAGTTAAGGAGTAGCATTGTTTAATACACCTGGTAAAGACCTGGGAATTTGGCTTTGTTGTTGTTGTTATTTCTTGTGCTTACAAAAACCTGCATCTCATTCAGGTGGACTCATAGATTTTGACAACTGAGGGACTTGGTGTCAGTCAGTTTATAAATTATATTCTGTAAGAGTGAACCCATCTCAACACAGCCTGCTGTGAAGGGCCAGAAAGGGGAAATCATCACTCTTTCTCTCTCCCTGCTATGGATTTTAACTCACCGAGGCCTTCCCAAGGGTTCCATTTTGTGGTCTGGCCACTTGACTGTCTCTAAGTGGTGAGTAAAATGAGATTGTACAACTTCTATGGTTCTGAGATTCAAGTAGACAAAAAAAAAAAAAAAACTTACCTCATAATGTCAACATGCATTGAAGGCTTGATGTATCTTAGGAATTTAGGAAGTCAATAAGGGAAGACAGGATTTAGGATAGAAGATAACCTGCAAAACTTCACTTCTATAAAGCCATGGCACTTCCGTAGCATTTAGGGAAAACAGCCCTGAAATGGAATAGGACTGTGGGCAAATGGCCCAATACATCTCACTTAATCAGACTCAGTGCCAACGTTGTTTAAAGCACTGAAGACTTTATTCACTTTCTCGCCAACTCTCCTCTGTTACTTTACATCATTCCGTCTCTCCTGCAAGGCATTTGTTTTATTTTCCTGACCGAAGCATTGGGGGTTGACGCTGCTCTGCAGACTGCCTGGGGGATGCTTTAAAGGAGAGTTACTTATTACCGCAACAGATGTGGATGATTTTTAGGGAAATGCTGACTCTATATTGTGAATCTTTATCTCTCTCAGGGAAAAATAAGGAATTTCCCATTGCCTGCTAGCCATCAGAACAGAAGGGCTAAACAGCCTGGTGATAAAAGTAGAGCACTAAAATCCTGACAAGGGGGACAAAAGAAATGGCAGGAAATATTCGTGTTAGTTCTGATTAGAGGGGAGACAAATTTGTCTCTCAGTGGTTTATTCTCCTGTTATGGCTCCACAGACACAATTACGGGAAGGGAAGAAAAGTTCAGCCAGAATTTTGAAAACACTAATCTCTGCTATCTGAGTAAAAGAAATAATTATGATGACAACAGACGTGAAAGAAGACATTATGTGTTTTCCTCTCGTCATTAGCTTAGTTTTGCTGCTATTGCTGTCAATAATAGCCAAGTGGTGGCGGTATTTGTGGGAAGCCTTACAATAAGCATAATGTCCCATTGTTATCCTTCCCCAGGCAAAAGAACTCAGCCATTTCACATGTGTCATTGGAGATGTAAGATTTGTCATTTATTTTACTATGCTATAGGACCACCCTGCTTCAATAAATATTCAAACCTATTATGGACATAAACCTAGACTAGCCAAAGCCATATCAAATTTAAAGAGGAAAATAAACATTGGCCATTAGGTTCTCACTTTAAAATAATCATTAGCAGTGGGTTACCTCATACTTTTATCCCACAGATATTTTGCAAGGAAAATCACTACATTGTGGACACCTAAAATTGTAAGACAGCTGTGATCTATGTTAGGATGGTGTGTTCTGTGTTATTATTTGGCAGTATGAAAACTACCCAAATAATCAGGTTCAGTGGCGTGGAACTTAATCTCACTGACAAATCTAGTTGAATGGCTTTTGTCAAAGTGACCAGTAAAGGAAAAAAAATAAAGAAAGAAAGCCTGAATATTAAATAGTGAGGAATGAGAAACAGAAGTTTCTCACAAGTGGGCAGTGGCTACATCCTGCTCTCCCAAAATTCACAACAGACTTAGTCACTTTCCAGCAATTGCAAAACTCAAAAGAGTTTCATTGCCCCTCGTTTTTCATAATAAAGTAAACGCTCAGATATTGGGTAATTATTGACATTTCCTGATTACACCTAAAAATATATTCTGATCAAAGGACTAGATCCTCTCAGCTAGCCACTGACTGTATGTAAACCTGGATTTTGTATTTTTAAATCCTTATTTGAAAGCTTTACTTTATAATTCTAATTTTTTTAATTTCCTATTTAATCATTCTAATCTAGCATAATTTGCAAATCCCCCTTGTTTTGGTGACACTGGGTTATTAAGGTTTCAGGATGTTTTCACTGGGTGTATTTCAAAATCAGGCTCAAGAAAGTTGCAGAAAAGTTAGAAGCTCCAAGCAGAAATATTAGCCTCAACTTATTGATATGGCAACAAAAACTCAGATTCCATTTGGGGATTCCGTAAAGGATTCGTGCTTGTTGTTTCTTAAAACCCAAGGAAACTGTATTATTCTTTCAGATCAACATACCCCATATGAACCGCTATCCTGAAATATCAGTTCAAACATACAGCTTGTGTCATAAGATTTTATAGCATCATTAGACACCTCTGACAGACTTTGGTCTAACAAAACAGCTCACGGAAATGTGGAGAGATAATAATTTGAACCATGCAGGGAAGGGGCAATGATTTTGTGTCTGTTTTATCATCTTGTGAGCTGGTCCTTTCCCTCAGTCATTTCACCAAAATCACTATAGACTCCTGCAGAGAGAAAACCCATTATATCCTTGTACGTTTGTCTAACTCTGCTGTTGCTTACTTTTGAATGGTGATCTTGTGTGTAAAATATGGTTCGTCTGATCAAGGGCGCAATATAGAGACTCTTTAGTTTACCAGGGATAATATGCTAATGTGGGCGTTACTTTTGACAACAGGAAACTCAGTGTAGGGTGGGAGAGAGATAAGTAAACCAATGTTATTGTAACAATGCTATGGAAGAACCAAGTTACAAGGTGATGTGACAGCACCATCGCAAAGAGGGAGCAAATTGCATAGCTAAGGGGACAGTAAGGAAAGCTGCCTAAAAAGAGCAAAAACCAAAGCATCCCTTTAGGGCACAAACACAGGGTGACAAAATATATAAATATATACATAATATAATATATATAAATTATATATGTTTGATTATATAATTATATATAATCTTATGTATATATGTATTATATATTATATATTAAATATAATATATATTTTAAATAAATATGCCACAGGCAAAAAGGATCATTGCGGGACAATGAAACCTGTTTGTATATGTGCTGAGGATGTTGGAGAGTTGCATAAACTCCCAAGATATTAGAGTTTTATCCCCTAGTGAATCTGTTAGAAAAGACATGAATTCATCTATAAGTGTGCTTCCTTTAATTTACCTGAGCAATTGTATAAGGCATCACTTAGGTAGACAGTAGTTCTAAAGCTGGTTATGTAAATGGATTTCTTCGACATTCAATATGATAAGAGAAACTGAGTTCATAAATGCAATGTTGGGTAGAAATTATTACTTGTTTTTATTGTAGGTTAGTTGATGTCTTGTGAGTATGTGTATCATGTGTGTGCCTGGTGCTAATGGAGATCAGAGCTGTTTGATCCCCTGAACTAGAATTAGAGCCACGTGTTAACAATCTTGCGGGTGCTGGGAATCAAACCTTGGTGCTCTGGGAGAGTATCAGGTATTCTTAACCATAGAGCCTCAAAAGGAACCTTAAGCTTCTGTGTTAGGGGAAGAAGAGCCACAGGTAGATTTTAGGTAAATAGTACAATAATTTGAAATGTTGGCCCTTGTTTTAACATAATACAGGTTACTCCTAAGCAATTGATTGGAAACTTTTGGAAACTGTGTAAGCGAACTTTGTCTTTCATTTCTCCCTTCCCTCTGGTGTTTTCCCTTCAGGCTGAGCTATACCAAGCATCTGAATCCTGTTCGTGCACAGCCTTTATTGATCTTTTAGAAATACACAACACTTGAAAGTCAGAGCTGAAAGAAACCTCGGGGACCACATATTTAAGTGGTTTCCATACTTTGTTTTAAACAACAAAGTGCTTCTTGGGAATAATAGCGTAAAATAAATAC
This sequence comes from Neodon shergylaensis, assembly GCA_025134845.1. NCBI lineage: Eukaryota > Metazoa > Chordata > Mammalia > Rodentia > Cricetidae > Neodon > Neodon shergylaensis. The sequence continues at coordinate 5,043,206 of JABTXL010008488.1, read as the reverse complement.
TGTTAAAAAGTATTTAAGAATAAGGTTGCTTTCCTTAGAGGTGGGAAGAGTGTTTGTGATTTGTTATCTCTGTCAAATTAAGTTCACCTGTGCTTTCATGCTAGCTTCCCCAGGAATCGCTTACAAACTCAAGCTTGAAACGACAGCCTTGAAAGACTACTGGTAACATTAAAAACTTTTATTTACAGAAAATAGAAATGCTATCAAAGGCATGCCAATTGGCATAATTTTTGAATAAGTCTTCTAATTTATGCAGTGCTTTCTTGTACTTTATAAAGGGATGTCCTCTCCTTCACTGATGTCACTTACAAGGTATTTGCAGATGCTCCAATTTAGAATGATTGACTGACTAGTGACCATTGGGTTTCTTAAGCAGCAGCCTTTGGAACGATAGCTAAGAAGCAGGCCATAAAATGTGACTCGCCAATGTGACTTCTTCACCTCTTTTGACCGAGTAATATAGGCCCTTTGTTAAGGTTCTGTCTGTTCTGCTGAAAACAGTGTGTTTGTGTTTCTTCTTTTTTATTATACTATTGTCTGTTTTATTTATTTGTTTGCTTTCTAAAAAGAGATAGAGAAAAAGGGCATGGAGTCGGGTGGGTGGAAAAGTAGGGAGGATCTGAGAGGAGCTGAGAAAGGGAAATATCAGAATAAATGGTATAAAAAAATAATAAAAATAGCTATTAATGTGACTCCCTTTAAACTCCCCCCCCCCTGTTTTTTGGTCCTGGAATGAAATTCACCATACCAGAACATCATTTTAAGACAATGCTTGATAAAAATATATATGTGTGATACCTACCTAGAATAATGAGCAGATATCCAAAAAGAACAAGCTTTGTGTAACCTCGTTGATCATTTTGAAGGCTGGGCTGAATCTAAATAGGACGAAAATGTCTCTAAGTTTGATACCCAGATCAAATCAAACTATGTAGCATAAATCCGGCATGTGTGATAGGTAAATCACCTGGGTAAGTTAAGTTTGGAAGAGAAATTTTTAGTTGGCTAAATTGCATAACCAATAATATTCTATTCGTTATTTAAGAGATTTTCATGAATGAAATTTACAATTCCTTAGAAAAAATAGTGTAAAGGTTGTAATGAAGTAACTTTTTCTTCTAGAAACTGATTTGAAAAGTTGATGTGTATGTCTGTGTGTGGGTATGTGCATGAGGCCAGGTACCCATGGAGGCTAAAGGTAATAGATTCCTTAAAGACTGAGTTCTAGAATATTGTGAACTAGTAAACTTCAGCCCTTGTGAATAGAACTAGGTATTACAGAAGTGAAGTAAGTGCTCTCAACTGTTGAGCTGCTTTCTGGCCTCTAGACATTTATATTTTCATTCTACTTTTCTAGTATATTTCCTAGTATAACCATTAAAAAGATCAGATTTTATTTAATCCCAAATAGTCTCTTTTAATACTTTTCTTACTAGGGGAAATTTTTATTGTTTTGATGTTAAGACATTCACAGTTTTGTCGGATCATATATCAGGAATCATCACTCTGATTGTAAAAGTTCTACTCAGAAATTTGGCTGTGGCTTTCAAACTCGAAGACATGGTTCTGTTTGTTTTTTTCTTTAATTAAAAGTAAACATCAATAAGAAGTTAATATTTTCTTAAGTTTTCGTCACCAAGAGTGCTTTCCATTATAAAGAAATGAGACAACAATAGTGATAACAGCTGGAGCTACTGGATTTGTGATAAAGCATGATGAATTGCTCATTTTCTCTGCATAGATTGCATCTGTTATTTCTTTCTCATTTATTCCTACACATTGTTAACACAGTGGAAGTTCACCGTTATCCAAACTCCTAGATAAATTCAGATGCAAGTAAAGAGCCTTGTGATTCAAGGTCCACAAATACAAATAACACACCACCACAACCTGACCACGGATATATTATTTGAATGACAAGGAGTACTTTAATGATCAGATTAATTTAGAAAATACCAGTTACATAGTTCACTTTCAGACATAGAATTTCTGAGTTTAGATCTCTGCACTGCTTGGAGTCTAAGGATGATTTTAAAATACCCATTATTTTCCTCATAAAATTACTTTATTTGCTGAAGATTAAAAAGGAAACAGTGATTAAGTTCTTATTTATTTCAGGCACAAAACTGAACATAATTTATTAAGGAAATGCTCATAAACTGCAAATGTTTAATGCAAGTCATATTTTAAGTGCATGTTACCCCACTTCTAGTGACAATAAAATCTTAGCTTGCTCTAGCAGCACATACACTAAGTATTGGATAGGTGATGAAACCATACATAGAAAACAAGAGGGCTCTGTACAAGTTGCACACTTCACAAATAAGCCATGATCATCCATATTTTAAATGTATGTGAAACCACATAACATAATAAGAATGGTTCCTATTAGAGATTGTCTGCCTAAAAATTGATTCATTTCTAAAACTGACATGAAGTTTTATCTTATACAAATTGCTATATGAAGTAGGAACTGCTTACATTATGATATGTGTAGTATGACAAATGAATCTCCTATATTTCCCAACTCTTATTTGTGGATGGGGACTTTGGTAAATGTTTGTGAAGAGAAGTCACCATTATTAACAAACACAGAGTGCCCATGAGATCATGCTTATGTTTCATGAACAAAAATTAGCTACTCCTTCAATCTTGAATTTCAAGATTAAGTAATTATATTCTCCAATTTTGATGGGATATTTGAGAGCAACTCTTCAATTGCAGAATTTAAAACGAATTACTCTGAACATCATTATCTGTTTATGGAGTGCTTTGTCTGAATTACCATATGCTTATTTTTAAAATGTGATATTCTATATGACAAAAAATTTACATTAGGTTATATGACATTTATTTTAGTATATATTTTTAAAAAATTAAAATACATTCTTATTAGTTTACATAAAAGTACCTTAGAGGAATTCTTTTGAACATAGGAAAAGAACTTCTAAACTGATTGGCATGTTCAATATTTATTGATTTTATGTTCTGTGGAATTAGTAACATAAATGTTATCAAAGTTTTGCTTTTTAGATTCTTTAATTTTGAGCATATTGAGAGGCAAGATATTTAGGGATTGCATTTTAAATTTTCTGACTTGGTTATACATTTGAAACCAAAGAAAACTCCCAATTCTTTTTATCATTTTCTTTTGTACAAGCTTTCCATTAACTCTCCATGGTTTATAATTTTAATATAGAAAAAAATATTCAAATTTTCTTTCCTTAATAATCTTCATGTGCTTAATATTATATAAGAAATGGAATTATTGAAAGTTGTATGCAAAATATGTTAAAATACTAATATACATGTACTATAATAACACTAATGTGATAAATGAATAGAATCAAATGCAGTCTTTATAACACAGCTGCATACTTTTCAAACGATTATGTGGGATACTTCCTGGAAAAAGAGTATCACTACATTGGATTGGTGTTCACATTGAGAACCAATAGTAGAATAAACTTGGTACTAAACAAAGAGTCTGTATAGGATACCTGGTTTAATTTTTTTTAAAGTTTATAATACTTATGTGAAGGGGTAAGCCAAGATGATCTTTCTTGACCACACTTGGAAACTGACTTGAATAATTACTGAGACTAAATTTTAGTGCACTTTATAAAAAAATGTTACTTTCATTGAAGTGAAGAAATACAATTGTACGATGGTGGTTACACTGATAGAAATACATACTGCCAAAAACTGTCAGCAAGGGATGTAGAAATGATTGCACAGCACCGCATCAGAGAATGTGGTAACAGCAACACGATTGATAGTATTTTCCATATAAATAAACTCTTTAAATCTTTTTTGTAGAAATAAATGCGGGGAAAGTGCTTTTCTTTTACCTTAATTCCTATGAAAATATTTCTGAATGTAGATAGAGCAAGAGACAGTAAAAAAAATACAGTTCAGAAAAGAAGACATTCATGCATTTAAGCCACCATTAGTCTGATTCTAATACAAGGCAGACCATTAATCTTTTGCAAAACTATGACTCTAGCCACTTAAACTCTTTTTAGTGCTTTGCATGACAAGGGCATGATAGGCCCTGTAAGTTTAGCAGTTAAGATGTGTTTCTAACACATTAACTTAGACAAACACTTTTTGAAACTCCAAATATACAATAAAATACTTTGCTTTGGAGAAATGATGACAAGTCATTCAAGGAGAAAAATATAAACACAGAAAGATTCCTATAGAGTTTATCATGAATGACAGTGTAGATAGATAAAAATAAATGACATTTACTTATGTGTCATCTTCAGTCTTAATGATGTGGAACAGGGTAACATTGAACAGGACCTGGTGGCCATTGTTCCAGGCATAAAGAGCTCTATCTCTAGCATTGTAGTCAAGCATGGATATGTGAAAGTATTGGTTATGGAAGGGGATATCTGTGTACTCATATGTGGAAGTTTTTGTGGAATAGGAATAATACACTTTGGCTCCAGTTAAGTGAGAATTTGTGACATACAGAGTCCCACAGATCATGAAGGATTCCCCTGCACTTCTCTTGGGATAGCCCGTGCTCCAGCTCTTCATCACCTCCAAGGTGTCTTGATTAAGCTGGCTGATGACAATATTGCCTGCATTTTGATTAGTTGCATACACAGCCCACAGCCCAATTTCATCAGCCATGAGGTCAATGTCCGAGAATCCACCCCACGTGTAGGGGTATACATTGTGAAAGCCAGCATACTCCAGGCTTCTCTGGGCTAACACTCTTCCTAAATCAAAGCTGTATTTGATGATGATATTACTCTGATACTTGTTAAAATAGAGTGAGCCGTTGTAGACAACATGGTTAGTTCCTGCCCACTTGAAAGGAAGGTTGTATGTCCTTGATTCAGCTCCGCTGACAAAGTCTGCAATGGACTTGTATTCACGGACTATTTTATTGTTAGTGTAACTGTCCATATACCAGACCTGAAAATAAGGGGAAAAAAAAAAACAAGAGAATCAAATGGAGTGATTAAATTCTGGATTTTCACAAAAATTTTAAAATAAAGATAGTTACAAAGTTTCAAATTTTGGATGCCAAATGCTCTTACTTATCACCCATTCAAATGTGATAACATTGCAAGACCTTGTAAAGATATTGCATGGAGGGTTAGCAAAACAACTCAGGAGGTAAAGATGCTGTCAAGACGAACAAGCTGAATTCCATCCCCCTGATCCAAATGGTAGAAATCAAGAGTCACGGTGTTCCTCTGACTTCTCTATATATGTGACATGGAAACACACATAGATATATTAATTTTTAAGGAAAGAATATTTGTATAAAAACAGCTGATTTTGCTGCCATCAAATTAACTTGTTTTCTCTTTATTTTATTACTGGCTAGTTAGTGCCTATTGCTGGCCAAACCCATCACATGTTGTTCCAACGAATATCTCCTGATGTAACAACTGTAAGGCTTTGTCTTTGTCCTGCACATGCTCTAAAAACATGTCTATTTTATTTTACATGCCAAACCTATGTGGTTACCTTGTGGTTACCACAGAATCTTCTAGTGACCATTATTTATTGGATTTTCTTGGAGATTTTAGTGAAACCATTGCATTAATTTAATAAAAGCCCTCCTTTGAATATGACTATTAAGAGCCTTAATTCATCATTAATTCATTACTTAGTAGGACTATAGTAAGTTATTACTATATTTAATTGCATAATGCAGATATTGTAAACCTATAAAAACACCTGCACTTGTTTCCGTTGTATTTCTTTTACAATTATCTCCAGTAATATAATGATTTACATAATAAATTGGTTCATTACTCAGTGCTCAGGGTTTTTAATATAAAGATCATATTTCTTATGGAATATTAAGGAAATTGTATATGAACATGATTCATACATTTCAAGCATAAGCGAAGACTAAATTCAATAACAACTAGCCTACAGTACACTGAAGAATTGTAAGACCAAATCACTAAAATAGGTTTGTTCCACAAGTTAGATGTTTCAACAGTTTTAAGTGAAAAATATCAAGAAATCAAGCTCTTTACGTCATAATCTATATCATGAATAAAAGGAATAGCCTGGGAGGAATAGTATAGGAGAAACATAATTATAAGCAAAAGCACTGATAGAAGCAACATACTCTGTTATGTTTTTCAGATGCTAAGGGATCTGTCATCCAAGCACCAAATCGTGTTCCAGATGTCTTGACTGTGATGGGGCCTGTGATTTTCATCAGTTTGCCACATGCTGAAATTAGAGGAACATAAACATGTTGGTTGAACACAGTCAATGAGTCCAATACACAAACTCAGAAGAAAGCAAAGGGAGGGATATAAGGCCTAGTAAGTTTATGAAATGAATGTCACATGTTCTGAATGAATGAGCATCATGCTAACTATAATGTATTTAACCGCTCAAAGAGGCCATGACTTGTTATTTCAATGCTCTTTATGTAAAGTATAATGCTATAGGAAAAATGGTTCATATGACCTGAAAAGAAATAAAGAAGAAAAGTCATTATCATTATATCAATTAGTCCTTATTTATTCTAAGTAAATTTGTTGTAAATGTTGGTTACTTTCTTTTTGTTTTTCATTTTAAGACTTTATTTTCATTGAAAGACACCCCTTTTTAATTGGAAATTGGTTCTTCTCTCACACACTACATCGCGATCACAATTCCTGCCCTCCACCCTTCCCAGTTTCCTCCAGCTCCCGTCTTCCCCAGATCCATCTTCTCTCCACTTTCAGAAAAAATAGGCTTCCAAGCTGAACCCGAAAAAACAAGATACAATAAGATAAACTGAAAGTCCTCTTAGGGAGATTGGACAAGGCAACCTAATAGGAGGAAAAGAGTCCCAAGTGTAGGCAAAAGCTTCAAACACATACTTGCTCCTACTGGTACCAGTCATGTTTGCTTGATGATCAGCCACCTACATCTCTCACCCTCTCTTACATTTTATGCTCATTGAAAGTATATAAACTTAGAAAGAACTCTGAAGGCGATTTTAATGTATAATGAACAATATTAATTACATGAAAATATATGTATATATATATTTAATACCTATACTAATATTTATATTTATATATGTAGTCATGTTGGCTGTGCATATGTCTTAAGCAGCTGAGGTTTTATAAATGCCAGAACCAGAACCAAAGGGCAAATATTTTTATGGATTTTTAAATAGAAGAATTTAGAAGTAATTTATCATACACATTTATTTTTCCTTTGAAATGTTGGCTTTTATAACACAAGAGTGGGAATTCAATCATAGACTCCCTGAAAGTTGTAGAATTTTGACGGGTCCAATATACAGATAAAAGGGCTTGATAGAGCACGCATGGACATGCAAAGAACAAAACCTGATTATCTCAGGTTTTCAGACTTCCAGAGAAAATATAATGAAAGTGTCAGGAACCCAAAGTACAGTGAACAATATTGATTTCATGAAAAATATATGTGTATATGTATATACATATTAAATATCTATACTAATATTTATATATGTAGTCATGTTGCCTGTGGATGTGTCTTAAGGAGCTGAGCTTTCGTAAATGCCAGAATCAAAGGGCAAACATTTTTATGAATTTTTAAATAGAATTTAGAAATAATTTAGCATACACATTTTCAAAAACAATTTGCCTATAAATATTTAACTTTGGTCAAACAAAGAAATAGCTTTCCTATCTGTTTATTAAATGTTTTTTTCTATTTTTGTCATCTTATTGCATATTTTTCTATCATCATCTGGCTAATGTAAAAATTGATAAATGTCTAGTTCATTGCCGTTTGCACCTATGTCTTTGGATGAAAAGAAGAAATGCTCAAGGCATCATGGACAAAAGCAATCTAGCTTGGAGCTTATTTTGACTCTCTGTATGTACCTCATAAAAATAATTTGTAATTGGCAGGGTACCAAGATGCCTAGTTGGGAAGTTGAAGCATGTGAACGTGTTTTTTTTTTTTTGTTATTGCTACAGTAAGTACACATTCTATAATCTCTAACAGTTTAGGATACCTGAAATGGAATCGTGTCCTACTTTCTTTGAAAGGAATTGTATGTGATCTCACCTCTGTTAAGTTTATCATTTTTAAGATTTCTAAGGCTCAGTTTATCAAGACAGTACTAGTGATTCATGAGATTGCATACCATATTTCTATATATCCTTATCTATCTATCTATCTATCTATCTATCTATCTATCTATCTATCTATCTATCTATCATCTATCTATCTATCATCTATCTATCATCTCATAGCTTGGGTTAAGATTACTTGGAATATGGCAGTTCAAATTGTTTTCAACACATAAAAACATATGAGTAAAATGGTATCCATCTGAAGTAGAGAAATGACAATGTATCTTGAATAGACCTAGCTGAGTAGATGATATGAATATATAGTTTGTCAAAGTGATATTTAATGATGTCACACATAAACATTTATAAATGACCATATGAAAAGACCTTGAAAATTTCCAGTGTACATAGATTGAAATAAAAATATACCTTTCTCCAATTAAACCACAGAACTATATATATATATATATATATATATATATATATACATACATATATGTATATATATGTGTGTGTGTGTGTTTGTGTGTGTGTGTGTTTTCTTTTCCCTGAAAGATGGAAAATAATTCTGGCTTGAAATGATGGACTAATATCTGCTTTTAGCTCTTCAATTTTCTGATTTCAATAAAACTACAGTGGAATATAGCATTGAATTTTTTTTTAATCCCAAAGACAGGGGAAAAGTACAAAGAGCTACTTGTAGAGAACTTTCAACAAATCCCTCAAAGGCACAGATGATAGAGAGCAGTCCTGCAAGATTTGGAACGAGATGTGTCAGCTTGTGCAGAGGAGATTATGGTTGAAGGAGATGCATTAACATTACCTTGAAAAGTGAAATATAGAGTCAGAAAGGTACAGAGAGAACATTTGGTGTGTTTGGTGTGTTCTAACAAACTGAAAGCATCGGCCCTACTGAAAGAGTGCTAAGAGCAATTGATTCCATTTTATTCTCTAGATGCAGGGCTCCAAATCAAGTCATCGCACCTGCAAAACTGTGTATTAGACTTAAAGTGGATAATGTAAATTTGGGAGGCCCAAGGAAAAAAGTGTCAAGCTTTATGTAAATACTTAAGTGACTGAGGGGATTATTACTCAAAATTGTAAAGTTCTTAAATAACATAAATAGCTTTAAAATTGTGATAAAAACAATATTTATTATCATTGTTCTATTTTGTATTTAGAAATAAAAACAAAACTATTTTGAAAAAAAAAACAATAAGATATTAAAAGACAGTATTCTGATAAAAGACAATGCAGAGAGTACATGAGACCCTTCCCCCTTTAGACACTTTTGTACTTAGCATTTTGGCAATGAGAAAAAAAACTTAAGAAATCTGTTACTAAATGAAAACTATGATTCCATTTTACAAAAATAGGTGTAAGATTAAAAGCATTTTCCCCAAACTGAAAAATGTTCACACTGAAAAAGGGGGAGGAGAAATGAGACACAGAGTATTGGTTCAAGTGTCTACGTAAGAATTATAGAATAGGAAGAGACACAGAAAGAGTAGGAGAAAGTAAACAAATTTGCTCAAGTACCTGTAATAAAATTACTGTGAAAGTAAGATAGTTAAGAAAAAGCCATTCAAGCTGCTTACATGTAAACAAGTTGGAATTAGATTGCAATTGAGGTTTTTAACACCACATTGAGTCCTGGAATGTAATAAGGACTCAGGCCTTTGTACTGAAGAAAAAATACCCAAGTAAAACAATGTACGATCTTTGGTGCAATGATGTGCACCATTTCAGAACTCTATTTTCTGTACAGTTTTCTTAAGAAATTATTTGAAGACATATTCCAGTGAACAAGTTATAAACCGAACAGAGAAGGAAGCCAGACAAGGAAAGCAATGACTTCTTGTGTGATGAGAACTACTGAGCAGGAGACTTTGAGAAAGCTTCCAGAACAGACGACTCTAAGAGAAGGACTCACATTATGTTTGTGGAAATGTAAATTAATACAGCCATCCTGAAAATGATACAGATGTTTACAGATACAGGTATGTTTAATATGATTTAAACATCACACATATGCATATGTGTGTGTAGACATCATATTACCACCATGCTCAATCTGAAGATTATAATATCAGTTAACATTTTTTTAAAAGTGATAAGTGGATTTGATCTTTAGATAGACTTGGATTTTAAGAAAAGATATATTTACTTTAAATGTTTGGGCGTTTGTTGGCATATATGTGTGCACCATAGGTGGACCATTCCCAGAAGCCAGAACAGGACATGGGATTCCCAGGAACCGGAGCTACAAATGGTTGTGAGCCATTACTGAGTGTTGAGAACTGTACCTGTGTCCTTTGTAAGAGTAACAAGTATTTTTAACTGCTGAGGGATCTTTCCAGCATAAGATTGCGACTTTCGGAAAAAAATATGAATAGGTGAAGATAATGACTTAATTTTAACTTTTTGAGACTGTGTCTTACTATGCAACTCAGTCTGGCCTGGAATTCACTACATAGATCAGGCTGGCCTTGAATACAAAGAGATCCCCACGACTTTTTCCCCCAATGCTGGGATTAAAGGTATGCACTAATTCCATCTGACTTATGGATATATATTGAAGTATATTTTATTTAATGTCCCAGATATTATAGTATTAGATTTATAGAGAAAGGACTTATGTTTAATTCTATCACTTAGCTTTGTTCTCTGATTTTAGAAAAGGCAAAATTTGCCTAGTGATAGCAAAAAGAGATAAAGTTCATATTGTTAAGAAATACAACTGTGAGAATAGATGGAGTATAGGAGAATGACTGTCTCCATTTTAAAAACACGTATAATTACAAAATATTTCTCTATTAAAGATTAAAAATCCCTGTCTTGAAGCCAAAAATAGTTTGATTTTCGTAAATATTCCTGAGTTGTCATAAAAGCATACTAGGTAGAGATATGAAGAAAAGAAACCCAAGAAGGAGATGTTATCTAAATTTTCAGCTAACAAAATAGGATGTCATCAAATAATATCTGTGGTTGACCTAAAAAGTAGAAAATAAATTTATTATTCAAAATGCTGTTGTAACCAATACTATGCCCTAAAATTAAACTGTTACATGGGTTAAACTCTGGGGAAAGGAACCAAAAAAGACCGTTGGTTTCATTCTAACGCTTTAAAAAAATTTAAGCATGCTATTTTTGCCATATGTGTGTAATATTTAAATTGTAATTTAAATTGTTAAAGTGGTTATAAAAACCTCATAGTCACCAGATTGGAAAAGTTTAAAAAACTGCATTTATACATTGCCTGTTGAAAGATCATTTCTAGGTTTTATGACCCATGCATAGCTAGGAAATGGATAGAAACAAGAAAGGGTCACAGATTGAAGAAATGAAACTTGTGAGAAACCTGCACTTTAATATTTTGAGTGTGAGGCTTAGACCAAAACTGAATATTTTTAACTTCCAATTCAATTTTACAGATGACTTAGCAAGTTCTCTTTCTTTACATCTTTAAACTTCAAAAAACGGGAATACTATGAATTATAACATTTATTCATATATTTTCTATAACAGTAAGTGTAATAATTTTTAAAAGATGAAAAATGGGGAGAGAGACTATACAGAAGGAGAGACAGAGTCACAGAAAAGGATGGAGGATATACCGAAGGAACAGGAGAAGCTAAATAACACGGAGGTTGTTTCAAAAGCCTTAAGGGTTAGTATTACTTTATATTAACTAAATTTACATATAATATTCATAAGTGTATTGTATACATACACAAATAGCTTAAATGAAGCTTTGCCACATCTAACAAAAACCCAGCAGCATGTTTAAGAACTCACAGTGTGAGCTGTTGGTCAGGGGTGTCCAAGAGCCTCTCCAAACAATGCAACATGTTGCTATTTTTCATGGTTGCCTCTTAGAGGTAGAAGATAAGTTCCTGTTTCTGAAGATACCATGCAGTTTGACCGTAGGATTAGAAATATTTTGACTGAATGTGACCTGAAAGCCTCTTCCCTCAGGACTACTTTTCATAGCATCAGAAGTGCTATGCAAAGTGCCAATGGAGAGAAGCAGTCAATTGTCCTACCTAGCTGATACCCAGGAATCACAACAATGACCAGCATGGTAAGGTGTTCCTAAATGTGCATATCTTCTTGGTAACCAACAGCTCTATAATTTTTTCAAGGCCTCATCAGGAAGAAAATCATGCCTGATCTTAGAAACCTAGTCAATCCCTGGGAGTAATGAGGTTATAGATTTTAGAGTAGAACTTACTACTGCCAATTTACAAGACCAGCTTCATTACTAGTTGCTTTCAAAACACTTTTCCGTATACCGGTAGATAAATGCCTCTATCACCTCTCATCAAGGTAGCATCATGTGGCAACATAAAAAGACAATCAAGGAAAACTACAAATGATTAAAATGCAAAGAACAACAGACTGTACAGTCCCCAGTCCCAATATATCTATTAAAACATTCCTATACTTAGGGTTCCAAGAACATCATGAGATTGATATGGAAAGATTATAAGAGCCAAAGGACCAGGAGTTTTTCTGTATTGTGATTCCTAGAAAGAGTAAAGATAAGGAAACTACACCCATGTTAACATCATCAACAGGACTGCATAAGCAAACTAAAACTAGAAAAGCACCAACAGACATGCAAGGGGAAATTTCATCAGACTCCATAAATAACTACAGATAACTAACTAATGGCTACTGAAAGAGGGAGAATTAGTCCTCCCCAAGATGAGTGCCTAATTGGATATGCGTTGCCAAATGGTCTGTCCTGAAATCACACACATACAAACAACACTAAATGGACTCAACTGGTTGCATATATATATTTAGGAATATATATGTAAATGTATGTGTCAGTATAGTAAGCAAGGCCAACATGAGAGGGACAGGTGGGATGAGACGTTAGAAGGTTTAGAGGGAGGAAAGAGAAAGGTAGCAAGGATCTAGTCATATTGTAATTAACATTTTAAAATCATAAAGTAGATAAGTTGATTAGAGTTATATTTCTAATGAGTTATTACACTACATTCCTGTACATGGCTTTTTAGAAATGTATTTCTCGTGAGTTCTCATTCTATTCCCGACCATATCTTTTAAGAGAAATTATAATGTCTGTTTGATCACTTCTTGGCCTTTAGCTAAAAGCAAGTGTATAATCTGCTCTTGTCATTTTAACAAATTGTCTGAGGAAAATCCATTCGCCATTACATAAGAAAATCAAGTTAATTTTGAAAATTTTTAAAATATTAGTTTTCTTAGACATATTAGTTACATGAAAATTATTTTCAATATGCATAGGTGATAGTATGTGAGCTGTGCCTTCAAAGAAAGATACTTCAGATCTATTCTTTGACCATGGAAAATCCCATAAACACTGATGAAGCTTGTCCTTTGCCTTCCAGTTCCTCTCTGGGTTATGGTTTCTCCATCATCAACCTGCATGTTCAGCATCTACTCACTTTCCTGTCTTTCCAGTGACTCCCAGTGGACAATGTTTGGATCTGTCTTCCCTTGTTTGACCTCAGTCCACCGGTATTTCTCATCTGGGGACATGTATCTTGAGTAAACTAATTTTGTATTATTAATCTATGAGGCACACTTGAAGTAAGGTATAGCTGAATTTTTACATGCCTTTAAGTCTGCTAATCTCAAATAAGTGCATGCATTAAAAAATTCAAACTCCACCTAGGTAGACAGGGAAGACTTCTAGCTTAAAATCTGAGATGTAATTGACAAGGAATCACCTATTGGCTCATGTTTTGATGTGAAGATTACTTAAGGTTTTAGTTTTCTTAGCATATTAGCCATTTAGTGGTTTAAAGATGTAAAAGGCCAGCTTGGGAAAGGTAGGATTTTATTTATTTATTTTTTTTGTTTTTTTTTTTTTTTGTTTTTTTTTGTTTTTTTTTTTTTTGTTTTTCGAAACAGGTAGGATTTTAAAATGGTGTCTAACAAGCTGTAGGTTAAGGATACCATCTGGATTTGGATTTGGATTATATCCTTACTCCTTTAGGACCCTGAGAAATTTCTCAACCTCTTATTGTCTCGTGGGTAACAGTAGTAATCAAATATCTTTCACAGCTCAGTTGAAAAGATTAAATAAAAAACACAGGCTAAATACTTAGAATAGTATTCAGTACACAGATATATTAGACATATTAACTGTTGCATGTGTTCCTCCCATGGATCTAAAACTGATAGAAGAACAGCCAATATCATTAAAGTTGTAAAACCAATGTGAACATTTTATTTTATTTTTGTAGTTATGATATAAAATCACATAAGTTTAAAAGGGAACATTAGGAATTCAAAAAAGGTGTGAACTACAATTTTAAAAGAAAAATCTTTTTATGGATAATAGATTACAGAAGGATTGAAGAGAAAGGAGAAGCATTCCCTACAAGCTATCACATTGAGTGCAGGATATAAAGCAGGGATAGAGACAGAAAATTGGTTCTATTTTAGTGTCTGATTTTAAAGGTAAAGTTGATAGGAACAGACTTTGGTTTAGATGGGAAGATGGAAAATAAAAATAAATGAAGAAGGATCTAGCGCAGCATGGAAATATATGGCTTGCTCACTTGGGTAGACTTTAGGGCCATCTACTCAGATAAAAAGTCAGGGGAGGAAGAGGAAGAAGAGGGAAAGAACATGAGGATTCCAGCGAAGGTGATTTTAAGCTGTGCGTGGTCTGACGTAGTATCTGGAAAGAAAGCACGTCCATGAAGAGAACAGATGCCCCAGTGAGAAACAGTTTTGACCTTTGTTAGTATGATGATAATAATGAACATCAAGGATGTATTAGCTTCGTGAGGGGCACACACAAAGAAAGGCATGCTCAACAGAACTCTACAAATGAGCATCTAGAGGACCATGTAGTGGAGTTCTGGAAGAAGCTATCAATATTGTGAGAAAATATATAGTATTATGATCTCCCAGTTGTGGGAGTAGTTTGTTTGTTTGTTTGTTTTTTGACTGTAATAAGCAAGGTTTAATCAGCATAATACAAACATGTTTGGAACTCATCTTTATCCCCATAACAACAAGGTAGAGAGGAGTTGTATCTCCTCTGTGGGGTAAGCTTTTAAAGGCATAACTACAAAGAGAATCTTTGAAGATGCTTTGGCATGGGTACAAGGACTTTTTGCTCCCTTCCATCCTGTTAAGTTAGCTTTTTCCTTGTTTTTAGAGCAAGGCCACTGGTTCTTGAGTTAGGACATCTTTATCAGCCTGTACCAGGTGGCTGGCTGGGCTGAGTTAAGTGACCTTGTGCTCGGAATCTCCTAGGTGGGAGAGGGGAAGGCCACTATCTTCCTGAGAAAACATTCTGCTAGGAAATTTCTTCTTTCCCCTTTGAGAATAAAGGGTGAGGGTCACACATTCCCCACGCCTCTTGGTCCTAAGAATCAGCTCAATCATGAGCTGGTTTTGCTAACTTTGGCCAAATTGTCTCTTAAAATTGAGTCTTTTTATGTTTCTTTTGACTTAGCATTTTAACCAGGGATTACTGGACGATGTATTCTTTTAACTGCTT
This sequence comes from Neodon shergylaensis, assembly GCA_025134845.1. Classification (NCBI taxonomy): domain Eukaryota; kingdom Metazoa; phylum Chordata; class Mammalia; order Rodentia; family Cricetidae; genus Neodon; species Neodon shergylaensis. The sequence continues at coordinate 5,027,639 of JABTXL010008488.1, read as the reverse complement.
TATATGGGAGTTAGTTTTTTCTGAAAATAATTCTTGCCTTCAGAAGCTGAACTTTGGCCCAGTTGTGCATTTGAGTTACTAATATGCCTTGAGACCTTTAAAACTTGTACTCAATCTGTTTTCCTAGTATGTTCAGCCTACTTAAAAACTGTCTTTAATAAATCCATGTAAAGAAGCTAAGATAAATGTATAGTTTCAGTCTTATATTATATATTCCTATACTCCTCCATGCCCCTGGCCCAGAATTTTGTGTGTGTGTGAGTGTGTGTGTGTTTTGTGCTATTTGTTTGTTAAAAGCAGCCTTGAGATTGAAAGCAACCTAGAAAAGAATTACCAACTATAAATGTTGGAAAAAAGCATGTGACAATGATTTGGTAACACCTACTTGCATTTTTGAGTGTTTTATTTTAAGGTCAGTAAAGATTTTCCCTATATACTACTTTAAAAATATAAACAAGAGATTTCTCATTCCATTCTTCCATCATACTTTCTCTGCAAAGCCCCTTGTTAGGGACAGAAGGAAGACAAATGGAAATAAGTTGAGAATTCAAATTTGGGTTCACTGTTGGTCTAAATTATTCCAAGAGGATGTGTTGTTTTCTTTAACAAGGCACCACTAGACCAAGCAAAGAGTTCTTCAGAATATTGGTCCTGTCCTATGGAGAATACCATCTTTATGGCTAACAAGACATTTTCAAAGAAGTATCTATAGTATTTAGTGGAAAGAAATCATCAATGATCACAAAGCTAATGTAGAAAGTGATGAACCATAATTTGGATGGGAGTTAATTTGAAAATCACTATAAACCAAATACAGCAACAGATGTTCCTTTTAAAGAAAAAGAGGGAGGGAGGTAAGGAGAGGCAGGGAAACATGAGGTCACAAGAATTATATTTCTGCTGTCAGTAAAGTCAGGTATATATATAGGGACTATCTGATAGACATGGAGTAATGAATGTTATAAAACATGATTATGAAATAAATGAAGTCCACAAGTAGGTAATAATCATTCGTTTAGCATCTATGAGTAATCATGCTTTCATTTACCCTTTTATGTGTACGTGCATTAATTAAAAGCAAATAAAGAAACAAAGACTCTCCCTATATACTTAGAACAGAAAAGCAGACAGTATCAAGTCTTGTCTTTCATACAGGTCACATGCTTAAATCATTGTATAATGACAGATAATACTTGCTGAAGTGAACTTTCTTCATTTATAAAATCCAAGTTCTAATGTCTGACTGTTTTATTTTAGGGTTGGGGGCTTTGAATTTATTAGAGATCAAGAAGCTTTGATATTGATGAGGAGAAAGTGGTATCTGTGGTCATGGTCCATCCAACAAACAACAAATAAGTAAAATACAAGTCACCCCTGTGCCCATGTGATGGTCATCACCATGCTGTTAGCATCGGATAGACATCCCCAGCAGGCAAACAGCAATGAAGGAACTCTTGGTGTTGATTACTTTCTAGGAGAAATTTCCTTTAAATTGGTCATTGATTTCCTAAGCTAAAGTTTATCTTGTGAAATGAAATCAGTGGAATTTAATCGGCACATATTTATGAAACTGGCTGCTTTCCCAGTTACAATTTTGTGGGCTTTGGTGTCAAGAAAGAAAACACAGGCATCTCCACAGTCTAAAGAAACAGAAGCATTGAGAAAACAAACAAACAGTCACACTCATTTTTGTTTCCTGCCTTCCCCAAACTAGATTTTGTCAAAGTGAATCATCGTCTTTCTCATTTTACTCTCACTTTCTAGAGGATAAAGGAAGTAATTCAGGAAAGATAATTTCTCCAAATGCCAGTGAGACAAATATTCCCACAAAGGTGCATGGCAACAAAAAGGGGTGGAGTCTTGCATCATTGATGTTGCCTGCTACTCTCCTCTGCCTTCAGACCCATGCAAGTATCAGCATTGATAACATCTATGTATTCAGAAAATATACTGAGTAGGTTATTGAGGAAAGTGGCCATTTTATTTCTCTGCTGACGTTTACGCATTCCTTTCTGACCCTCAGTTACCACCCATCATTGTCAACCACTAGTTGAGGAAATGGTAGAATTTAGGATGCAGCTTGAGGAAGTTGTTTGGATTATTGACACATAAAACATATCTGTCCTTTTATTTCCTTAGCATATGAAAGTGCTTTATTATACCTTAGTTTAATAGCTTCTGGCTTTGGATCCTTGGGTCAACACATTCATATAATTTAGATAGAGCAGGAAATATATCTATGGACATACAATTATGTCTGTCTTTCTTTTTTTTTTTAAATATTTATTTATTATGGATACAATATTCTGTCTGTGTGTATGCCTGCTGGCCAGAAGAGGGCACCAGACCTCATTACAGATGGTTGTGAGCCACCAAGTGGTTGCTGGGAATTGAACTCAGGGCCTTTGGAAGAGCAGGCAATGCTCTTAACCTCTGAGCCATCTCTCCAGCCCCAATGTCTGTCTTTCTTAAGGCCAATAGAGAACTCACGTAATAAGAAACACGTATGATTTGATTGTACAGTCTATTAAAACTTTTATAAAATGTTTATCTCCCCCAAAGTTTGGGAGCCCTGTAAAGTCAACTTAAATTTTTAAATTTTATCTTTCTATCAAGTCTTATCATTTATGCTGCTTCGGACAGGATCGGGATAGTAACACTGTGCTTCTGGTGGGATAACAGCAATTATATGTGTATCTAAGAAATCATCTTTTTTTTACAAAATGCAGTTTTACTTTCTTAGCCATTAGAGAAATTACTTTGATTCTTCCATTTATGTTTCCTAATAAAAATTTGAATTAGGAGTATATCTTAAAGGAGAAGCCAGTTTAAACTTAAAACTAAATGGACACTAATGTAATAAAATCCCAGATAACTTAGAAATTTGTACTTTCTTCTGGGAATATAGTTGTGTCCTTAAGAGATTTAAATTTAGTTACAATTTAAGAGCATATAAATATACGGAAGATTAATGATAATGGTTTATCTTTCAATCTTCAGATTTATGTGCTGTGCTCTATGACATTTTACTTAAAACTAACTCCGCTGGGGAAGAAAATTGAGGGAAATGCATTCACAGTTGTTGAAATTTGATTCTCAGTTCCCAGTTCATTTCTAGTCTCTGCTAATCAGCTGTGTGTTGAGAGACTTCTGTGAAGAATGAAGAACGCTAATGGTGAATGAGCCTTCTTGCTCATTTACTATATTTATAGTAAAGTAGTAAAGGTGATTAATTACTGAAAACCATGGCTAAAAAATGCAGTCTAAAATCATAGAAGAAATAGCCTCAAGTGTATGGGGTGGAAATCAGAGCTATTTTATGATACAACTTAAAACTTTGGGTGTGCGTGTGTGAGATAGTCTAGCAAATGACTTTGAGTAACCTATTAGGGATTGTTTCCATTTAATCTGGAGATATATCCTCCAAAATTGTCCATGGATTTCTGATTAAATCTCACTTTTCCACACCAGAGAGCCAGAGTTGAACTTTTCTTTAATTCTTACAGCCTCTGAGATGTTTGGTGTCTATAGAGTAAACTGTTCCATATGTTCCAATGAAGTATTGAAATTGCTATTGTGGAAAAAACAAAAGTCAATAACAAAAATATACAAAAACCCATGCTGTATTTTGTAATCTGCTTTTCCTCAAACGTTTTCTGAAAAACACATGTATACCACACACATCCATACTCAAGTACACACACTACACACATGCATGGCATGTATACTCATGTACACACACTACACACACATGACACATACATTCATGTACACCCAACACACACACACTCACAAACGCACACACCATATTTATTATATGAGTTAAAAGAAAATTATTTTAAAAATAAAATCCTTCAAGCATTTGTAGAACTTGGCTTTCCATACTGTGTTTGAAATTTTTCATGCATGTCTCCAAGTCTTAACTAAAGCAAGGCAAGGGCAATCCTTTCAGGGCAGGCACAACACCCTTATAATGTACAAACACACACATACACCGCAAAAGCAATGCATTTTCCCTGTAAAATGTAGGAATAAGCTTAGTGTTGTAGGGAGTGAAGAAAAAGTTGGTGGAACAATACCAAAAGAATGCAAATCCTTGCAGGGCCAATCAGGTATGGCTGCTCAAAAGAGATGGGGTCTTGTGTTCACAGTGAAAGTGTTAGGGTTTCAGCAGTAAAGTGGGAAGAGTGCTTCAGGGAAAAGTAAAAGAATTAAATGTCATAGAGAGTTGAAATAGGCAAAATGGGAAATGAAAGATAGAATTATCAGACATTGGGGCAGAAGGTGGTGCTTGCTGAGGACTATGAAGGAGAGGGAAATAATGTAGTACACATATCACCAGCTTACATCGTGCAGAAGTGTTTGGATTTAGTTTTAAAGGTAAATGCTTGAAACACAACTGTAAGATGCCCCAATTTGTGCTTGGAAAAGATTAGAATGAATACTGAATGCCACAGAGAAGGTCTGTGTTCAGTTAAAACTAAACAGGTAGTAAGGGGTGGGGGGTACCCACTGCAGATTCCAACTGAAACTCGGTGAATGATGCTCTGGATTAGGCTGGTGGAAATGAGGATGCAGAAAGTGGCAGTTTGGAGAAATGTGTAAAGAGGAAGTAAGAAAATGTGGTGACCATGTGGAGAAGTGAGCTTCAGAGGATAATAAAGAATGGCTGTCTCTCACACTTTTTTCTGGGCCACAACAATTGATGGATGGATGGATGGATGGATGGATGGATGGATGGATGGATGGATGGATGCATGGTAGTTTTAATCAATATATTATATTTCCTGAGCTACCTAAACAATCTACTATTAAAAATAGTTTTACAAAAGGAGTAAATATAAATAAATGCCTGCCTTGGGCATATATTTAAATACATACACATAGTTGATAAATTTATACTCTCAACGAATGTTTCATTACATGGTATGTGGAAAATGCCATTGCCTCCTTTAATGTTCTTTCTCCTGTAATTTGTTTATGCTTAACATAAATGGTAAAGTTGTTTTAGGGTAAAGAAGATATCATGTATAGGAAAGAAATCTGATTTTAATTTAAGAACGACATGGGCTTAAAGTTGTTATAACCTTTAAAATCTATGGAAGTTTAATAATGTTTGTGTGTTTCTTTAATTCCCAGTACTAATGCCTAGCACAGAGTTCTCTGAGGGATTAAAACAAATATGTGAACCAGCTGGTATATTGTGTTTCAAGCAGTAGGCACCTGGTTTTGCTGCAATTACCTATTTATGTTCTTGCGAGTCTTGCTTAAAGATGGGCTTGTTTTCCTCAGAGAGATGTTCTTTTGCACTTCTTGTCTCTTCAAATAACCAACAAAGGGCCAGCACATATCACAGAATCAAAAATATTTGTTGGGTATTCACATTTGTCTACTGACACATAGAAAGTTTGATTTCCATTGTAAGAAAGAAATTCGCCATAACATATAGTTAGACAGGTCTCATCACCTTGACCTTAAATGGTTGATTTAGTAAAAAAGATGCATTCCTTGTTTCACTAGAGGGCACCAAATCATTGCCCTAAAATAGACGCAGCAAGAGGGAATGGGGTGGGGTAGGGATAGGGAAGGGGGCAAGCCTGGTTATAATCTCTATCAAATATCTGTTGGTGATCTCAGGGGGTGTGTAAGAGTTTTAGCCACGCTTTATCAGGCAAATTTTCACAAGCATATAATTATATTCTGCATGTCGTGAAATCTGATACGATTTAATTAAGCGCAGGGGACTTTATTCTATTCAGTCTCGCAGAGGAGAAAGTGAAATACTTTGGAAAAGACATCATTGTATTTCAGTCAGGCCACAAGGGTGCATTGCTGTGGAAGCTTTGTCTAGTTTCTACTCTCTGCAAACCTTTAATTCTTCCATAGAAATAAACTGAATATTGCCTTTGTAGTCTGCAGGACTTGTGATTCCCTGGGGGACTTGTTTACTGTTTGGGAAGGTCCTCGAAGGCAGGGAAGCTGGTTTAATTTTCAATCTTCAGATTTATGTGCTGTGCCCTGTGACATTTTACTTAAAACTAACCCCACTGGGGAAGAAAATTGAGGGAAATGCATTCACAATTGTTGAAATTTGATTCTCAATCCCCAGTTCATTTCTAGCCTCTGCTAATCAGCTGTGTGTTGAGAGACTTCTGTGAAGACTGAAGATGCTAGTGATGAATGAGCCTTCTTGCTCCTTATACTAGATTGAAATCCTCTCTGTCTCTCTCTGTATGTCTCTTTCTCTTTCTCTTTCTCTTTCTCTGTCTCTGTCTGTCTGTCTGTCTGTCTCTCTCTCTCTCTCTCTCTCTCTCTGTGTGTGTGTGTGTGTGTGTGTGTGTGCGTCTTTCTGAGAGTTATAGCAAGTTGATACTAGATTCTTTGGAATATTGAACTCATGAAGTGTCCCCCTCTATCCTTTGTGCTAATGCTCCTGTTGTTAATTAATTCTGTTTTTCATCCATCCCAAGAGTTTATGGTCTGACGCTTTAATATACTGGTTTGGAAGATAATAATGATTATGAAATTAAATAATTCTTAGAGATGAATTCAACCAACTTATACCAATACCAAGAAATGTAGATATTAAAGTCAAACTTATTTTAATCAAACTCTAACCCAGTGATATTATTTACTTTAGTTCCTGTTTCTCTGTACATACACACATGTGACATGATATCTATTTATCTATTATCTACCATCTACACATGTATGCTTCTACCATATATCTATATCTTTTTTTCTCTGCCTGCCTTCCTGCTTATCTATCTATCTATCTATCTATCTATCTATCTATCTATCTATCTATCTATCTATCTTCTATCTACACATAGCTATACATTTATCATCTATTGTGTATCTCTCTATCTTCTATCTACAATTTAGATTCTTTGTTTAAAACTTCTTTGTTTGGTGATGCTAAATGGTTAATTGTTCTAAATAGTGGGAAGAACAAAAATCCCATTACTTCTGAGACAAACCCCATTAGTTTGGACACTGGTCGTTATGTTAGTGACTAGGAGACAATGACTCCTGACAACTGGAAAGAGTTCATGAAATAATAGAACTACAGCCTGCTCTTTATTTTCACGGGTTTCATATTTTCAAGTTCAACCAATCAGGAATAAAAACATTTGGAAAATAATTTGATCTGCAATAAACATGTGCAGACAAATTTTCTTGTCATTTTCACCCAAATCCTATCTACATTGCATTTGGACTGCTCTGGGTTTTATAAAGAATAAAGGAATTACATAAAATATATGTGATGGCATTTATAAACTATAGTTAAGTACATACCGCTTTATACAAAGGGATTTAACAATTGTAAACTTGGTATTTGTGAGGGAGGACTCTGAACCAGTTCCTCACAGCTACTAAGGCACTGCTGTGCTTTTTGTGTTTTATAGATTCATCTCAGTTAAATCAAATATCTTATTTAGTAAGAGAGATAAATACAGATGTTACTGTATGATACTTGTTGTCTATGGACTGTCAGAGTACATGTATTAGAGTAGTTAAATTCAATACATAAATTGTTCTGGGTTTGATTTCCAGGGCTGAAAACTAAATAAATGAACACAAAGAAAAGAAACATCTGTAGCTAACACAGTTGCTTATTTTCAGCAGACTAGTTATCTGAAATCCAGAACCTTGACATCGCAGAAACTTAAACAACAGTTCTTAGCCATCCTTAAATGACTAAGGGACACTTGATCCTGTAACTCTGGCCTGACCCTCTATAACTAGGTCCTTCACTCTGAATTCCTTCAATGTTAGGACACAGTCTTCATGGAAACTGAAGTTCATGACTTGAGCAATTGAACAAACTCTACTCACTTAGCTTTTTCATGCAGTCACGCAGCCTGGTTTCCAAACTGAGGACCCGTTGGTGGAGTTCTTCATAGTCATAGGCACCGATTTCCTCCTGAATCCCGGTGAGGACTGAGGACAGATTCCGAATTTCCTCCTTAAACTGTGTGATGAGCTTTGCGTCTGTTTTGTACTGCTCCAACACAGGGATCAGGGGCAGTAGCTCATCCATTTTCTCTTTCAGTTCCTGTGGAAAGCAGCAGAATGTTTTCAAGAGTCATTTATAACAGAAAACACATCTATGTTTGTTGCATATGACATGTAATTGAGCTCATTGAAAGACCTTCAGAGTTCTTCATTAATTATTTTTTGGTTGACGTCAGATAGGTTTTGATAATGCAAGTGGCATAAATGGATTCTTATCATAGTTAGAAAAACCTTCTTATAGCAATCGAGGTCTTTGTATTGTCTTACTTTCTGTTAGTTTTTATAAAGTAAACAATGTATCATCTAGTTAGGAAACAGAGATATGATCCTTTTCTCCAATGATGTATTGAATGGTGGCAATGGAAAGAGTGAGGAGATAGTGAAAATGAATTATCCAACTACTGACTATCCATACCATAGAACTACATAAAGGAAAAATTTACATTCTATATCAGCTTTCTCCTTGAACTTACGACTGTTTCTGGGCATGGTCTTGTACTCCTTTGTCTTTTATTTGTGCTCAGGTATTCTGTATCCTTTGAAATATCTATCTTAAGACAACTTCATTAGACAGTACGCTCAACCACCTGATAAATCATATAAAACTTCAGAACGATTGAGGAGATATATGCTGCTGTTTCCATTTTGAATTATTAGCCACACTCTGTCTCTATTTGTCTTATAGCATAGTTAATTCAGGTGACATTACAGAAGGCAGAATTGCTTACCCACCCATGTAGTGAATTAACTCCTTAAGGGAACAAGGTGCATATCTTGAGGAGCTATGCAGAACTGTTCAATACTTAAAACTGATTTTTGTCAAGCAAACAAGCAGTATATGTTATCAGTCAATGTTCTCCATTCCTAGTTTTCACAGGACTGGACCACAACTGCACCATCACTGGCAACTTCTGCCCTTGTCACCCGTACATCTTTCCCTTTACTTGGGAGTTGTGGGCAACAAAAGTATTGCAGGAGTTTGATTCAACTGTGAATTTACTGCAGATGGTATAATCTACTGAAGGAGCTCCAGATTTAGGACCATTTGAGAATAATCCATAGGTGCTTTCAGAGCCATACTGTGTAATTATTTAAGGAGCTAAGAATCACATTTTAAAATTACATTTAGAAAATGTTATTACTATAAATACATCCGAGTAGCAGATGTTGTTGCCCTAATTAATGGGTTAGTGTTTCTTGTAGAGGGATTTTTATATTCGCTATAAATCTGGAAATCTTTGACTCTGTCTACATGTACACATTGAATGGGAAGATAAAGAATCTTAGTAATGAGAAAGATTCATAACTATTGCAGTCCAAAGGCAGAACCGCAGATTGTTGCTCATTTCAGGGCTCATCTTGAAAGAAGCCTATTAGTTTAAGCATCTTTCTGTATCCCTAAAGGGAGACGCAATTGTTTCATTAGAATTTTAATGATAACCGTTTTGCTCATACCATTTGCTGCAAATTATAGTAACAACCACAATGAAAGGTTTTCATTCTCCTAGTGGGTGTATTCAGAGGAACAATCTGATGTCAAAGTTTTGAAAAGTTTCTTCTCTTTGATGAAGTACAAAGTTTTTTTTTTAATCTTTTCAAAATTACTAGACTTTTTACAATCAATTTTGAAACTTTGGAATTTTTTTAGAAGGCCCTGATAAATATATAAAAATATACTATCACATTCTTGTTTACTTTCTAGTATGTAGATCTGGTAAGAACCAGAACTTCTTGCCAAAAACAAGATGGTTAACATAGCTTTCCTCCTGAAAGACCATATAAGGAAAAGTTGACAGTGTTTATCATCAGATGAAAAATTTGCTGCAGAAGAGAGTTTTTTAATAGAGTAATTTTCAACTTAAACTTGGTTTTAGAATGTTCTACTTCTAGTATATGTTTTCTCGGTACCTAGAGGGAAATGTGATGTATGATGTCACTCCAGGAAGAAATGACTTCCACTAGCATGTGTTGAAACTCTTAGTTATTACTCTGATTTGGGTGCAGGGAGGGTGAGCTCATGAGGTTGGGACTGTGGGTATGTGTACTGGTGTGCATATTGGCATATTGTATGTTTATATGTGTATGTAAGTATGTGGACATGTGTGGGTGTGCATATTTGTGACTGTGTGTGTGTGTGTATACATATCTTTGTGAGGGCCAGACATTGATGTCAAATGTCTTCCTCAACCATCCTATGCTTATGTTTTTATTTCCTAAAATAGGATCTCTCTATGGATCTGGGAGCTCACCTACTATGTTAAACCAGCAAACAAGCTTCAAGATATGTTGCTGTTGCTTCCCAATGCTGAGGATACAGGTGTGCATCCCCCAACCCTTTTCATGTATGCCGGGGATCTGAAATCAAGTCCATATTCTCATACTGTAAGTAATTAACTAACGACTCCAACTCTGCAGTCTCTTTACTCTAATTTTAATTTGGAGAATTAGTTCTTCAGTTCAAAAACTAACGTTTATTGATCTGAAGCTTCAGTGAGATGTTAGAAAATCTGCTCATAGTTTGCGTATTAATTCATCTGCTAGGGATAAAAACACCAAAACAATGCTTGTCTCACAGGATTGGTGTGATGATTGAATCAATAAATATATTAAAGTGCTTCAAACTTTGCTGTGAATATGTAGGTTCAGAAAAAATGATTATTGTTATGATTACTGGTATTTATTTTATTTTATTTTTTTTATTAAAGATTTCTGTCTCTTCCCCACCTCCGCCTCCCCTTTCCCTCCCCCTCCCCCAACCAAGTCCCCCTCCCTCGTAAGCCCAAAGAGCAGTCAGGGTTCCCTGCCCTGTGGGAAATCCAAGGACCACCCACCTCCATCCAGGTCTAGTAAGGTGATCATCCAAACTGCCTAGGTTCCCACAAAGCCAATAGGTGCAGTAGGATCAAAAACCCATTGCCATTGTTCTTGTGGTCTCAGTAGTCCTCATTGTCAGCTATGTTCAGCGAGACCAGTTTTATCCCAGGCTTTTTCAGACCCAGGCCAGCTGGCCTTGGTGAGTTCCCGATAGAACATCCCCATTGTCTCAGTGTGTGTGTGCACCCCTCGCGGTCCTGAGTTCCTTGCTCGTGCTCTCTCTCCTTCTGCTCCTGATTTGGACCTTGAGATTTCAGTCCGGTGCTCCAACGTGGGTCTCTGTCTCTGTCTCCTTTCATTGCCTGATGAAGGTTAATATTCAGGAGGATGCCTATATGTTTTTCTTTGGGCTCTACTATGTTCATAGCAGCATTGTTTGTAATAGCCAGAACCTGGAAACAACCTAGATGCCCTTCAATTGAAGAATGGATGAAGAAAGTATGGAATATATACATATTAGAGTACTACTCAGCAGTAAAAAACAAGGACTTCTTGAAGTTTGCATGTAAATGGATGGAAATAGAAAACACTATCCTGAGTGAGGTAAGCCAGACCCAAAAAGAGGAACATGGGATGTACTCACTCATATTTGGTTTCTAGCCATAAATAAAGGACATTGAGCCTATAACTCAGGTACTTAGAGAAGCTAAATAAGAAGGATTACTGGTATTTAGATTTTGGCATTTCCAACATATTCTTTGACTACGTGAACTGTGAAAAATCAAAATCACAATCATGTGGTACTTCCTGAAAATTCAATTTTATTATTGACATTATGGATTTTGTTAAGCAAAAAAAAATCTATACACTAGGACAATTTTTTTTGGTTCAGGGGTTGTTCTCTTAAATTTATTTCTTTGTTTTCTGCATCTTCATCCCCAGTTCTGCTAACCAAGGGAAGTTTGTATGGTTCCTTGGTTCACCATGTCTTCAGTTCTTTGTATCCTGACATGCAGCATGTCCTCTTGTTGCTATTTTTTCTGGAATGATTTCTCTCTTCCACTTAGTATTTACAGCCTTGTACTTTGATAACAACACAACTTGAGGTTCACATTGTTGCTCAACCTTCTACCCTCCAATCCTGAGTATTGAAAGTGGACACTGGAACTCTGAATTTCTAGATCCTCTCTGCAATTTAATATCTCGGAGAGAAAGTCATAGCAGCATGTTTTCTTAAACACTGTAGTGGCATTTCATTTGTATTTTAATAAACAATGCTTGCCTGAGGATCAGAAAAGTAATAGAACCAGTCACTGGCTCTTACCTCTACCTCAGTCTGAAATGACAATCCTACCTCTAGGAATCTCAGAATGAGACCGAGAGCTGTCTCCTCCTGTTTTATAATGCTCTTTTATAGTTTTGTAGTTCAGGGATTAGGGGCATGCACCACTACTGCCTGGTTTCTATGGCAAACTACTTTGAGTACTGGAAGTAAAGGTGTCTGTCATTGTGTCTACAAGGATTAAAGGTGTTTGTCATTGCTGCTTGGTCTGTAAGGCTGGCCAGTGTGGCTGTTTTACTTTTCTGATCCTCTGGCAAGCTTTATTTGTTAAAATACAAATGAAATACCACTATAGAACATGGTTAGGTTTCCTATTTCTTCAGCAGATCTTTGTGGACAAATAAATAGCTCTTCTCTTTGTCCTCTTAAATGGTGCTGATGCCTTGTTTGAGTACAGTCTGTTTCTTCTTACTTTTTTTTTTTTTGCGTGCGAACAACTGGAGTTTCATTCCTCTAAGAAGGGCCTGGCCCTGCCTCACAGAGTATATGTGCTCAATGAATTCTGGTTGACATGGATTCCTTACTCTCAATCCTTTTCTTTCTGTTTATCATTTCCCCATAGTTTTCTGTTCATCCAACTCAAAGTTTTATTTCCTATAATATTCAATTGCATTGTGTCTCCTAGAACTTGCTCTAACTTGTTTCTCCTACTTCCAGCTTTAAGTCTCTCTTCAGTTCAAATTCCATAAATCAATCACGTTAACTTTTGCTCTCGTAAATTTTGTCAACTTTTGTATCCTCGTTTTCTTCTTCTGAAACTGATTATATTGTTGTCTGTCATCTGTTCCTCTGTTCTTAGTTTCCAGAGGCTACAGAGAAAGTTCCAAAGTGCGATGATTTCTATCACATTAAAATATACCTGGTAAGGATGCTGTTTGTCTCTGACTAATTCTCTGTGTCTCCAAAATGCTCAAAACCCTTGACCGCAAGCTTAAATTCGAGTCGTTCCTTTTATACTAGGATTGAACTTTACTGTCTAATTGACAGTGGGGAAAAAGATGCTACATATGAAGAAACTTAATGGTTTTTTAAGACAGAAAAATTATTTTAATCGCGGCTCAAGTGTCATTATCAGACCAAGAAACTTTTGAAATAAGTGACTTTGTAGTGTATCTTTAATAAAGACTTCACAGCATGCTCAGCACATTCTTTCCATTTCTAGTTTCTAGGCAATTGGCATTAAACCACTTGCAATCTTGAAAAAGGAACTTGTTTATATAAACTTTAAAACTATTCTTTTAAAAATCCCTTTATCGGGGGCTCAAGAGATGTCTCAGAGATTAAGAACGCTAGCTGCTCTTCTGGAGGTCCTGAGTTCAATTTCCAGCAACCACATGATGGCTCACATCATCTGTAATGAGATCTGGTGTCCTCTTCTACCTAGGTGCAGGCAAAACACTGTATACATAATAAATTAAATAAATAAATAAATAAATAAATCTTTTTTTTAAAAAAATTCTTTTATCGGGCTGGAGAGACACCTCAGAGGTTAAAAGCACTGGCTGCTCTTCCAGAGGTCCTGAGTTCAATTCCTAGCAACCACATGGTGGCTCACAACCATGTATAATGAGATTTGGTGCCCTCTTTTGGTGTGCAGGCAGAATACTTTATACATAACAAATAAATGTTTTTTAAAAAGATCCTTTTATTATTGCTTCCTTTAATAATCTATACCCTTCACAGTTTTCATTTCAACAGAGAATAGACTCATTTGAAAGAGTTTTGGTGATTTAATTATTGATTTTCCTGGAGCTATTTCTTTGTCCTAGATTGTAAAGTACATGTAATTACACCCAGAAACTCCACATACCTCAGAGTGGGGGCATCTTTAAAAAATAGCAGTTTTCTATGTGTTTCTGGCTGCTAATGGCCACTTTTTACTGACAAGACAATTCTCTCCCCAGTGAGACCTGAACTTTGTACGCATGGGCCAAGGCATAGTTATTTTCAGCTGAGTGGCATGCTAGCTGCCTCATACACTAAATTGACAAGATTTCAGGACTCACACCTACCTGAAAATGCTTGGTCATTAGTGTCTTGCGATCATCTTCAATTTGCCGAAACTTGGCCTTCAGCCCTTTCATTTGGGTTTCCATTTTTAAGACATACTGAAAATCTCTCTGAGTTCTCAAGTTTAAGACTTCTATAGATTGGGACATATTCTGCACCTGTCAAACAAAGTCATTGGTTGTATATTAGTCTCTGTCTACAGATACATGAAATCTCTACTAACATATAAAAAATGGTATTAGCATGAAGAACAGAAGTGCCAAATCTATAAATGCATGTCTGCCTGTCACATTTTCAAGATTACTTACATTCAAATTATTCAGCCAAAGAAAATTACTTATACATTTTATTAAAAATGGACATGTATCATTAGAAATGACCAAAAAAAGCAAGAAGATAGTAGATTTAGAAAAAAAATTAAAATTGGTTTTATTCCAAGGCTTAAAAAGGTTATAATACCCCAAGGTGATGCATGTTAAGATAAAATGTGTCTGTAAATGCTGTTTCTTACCTCTGAAATGTCAGGAGTAATTAGCAACAGTGTATGGTAGTGACGGGTTCAACAGAGTTAGAGTTCAATCATTGTTAGACAAAAGAACAAGGTGGAGAGTGAAAAGGAGACTTCATAAAAAAAAAAAAACCGAACAAAGTTAATAGAAGAAACCACTTGGCAGAGAGAAAGACTGGGTGTGCTCATTCTCCACCACTGAATTCCACCATCCCAGCAGATGCAGAAGGTCCTCAAACTGTCTAAAGTAGGTCTATTGTTTGTAATAATACTAGCACACATCCCAGCATAGAGCTTTAAAATGCTAAGGAGACACACACAATGCATGAACTATTTTGCAGAGCTAAGCATCACAGAATATGTGATAAGAAATCCTATACAAGTGCAAATGAGCCCCAAATGCAAATGCTTCCAAAAAGCCCAGGGTGTATAGCATAAAAGCCTGTATCCTTTGTTCAGTGAGACACGTAGCTACTGAATTCCCACTCTTCACACTAACCCAACTCACTTCCTTTCTTGAAAACATTTCTCTTCCTAACAAACTATCTTCGTGTCTCTTCTCAGTTCTTTATTCCAAAACACGGGAGTCTGGATTCCCTCCAGATGAGCTCATTGAGCCTGATATCAACTCATGCTGATTTCACTGCAGTACCATTGTGATGATTGTTTTAAAGTACTCTGAGTTGACCAGGACAAGTGCTGGCGGTGTTGGAACACCTTCTAAGTTGCATAGCTTATGTTTGAGGGACTTGGGAAATGGCAACAGCACAAAGTGCCTTACAGATAGGCAGAAACACATGTTAAGCTGGTGGCACTGGCCCAGGTTCATTGAGCCCCAGGCTACTTCGAAGTAGAAAAAATGTGACCTAGAAAGAGTGCAGAAATGAAAGAATAACTGCTTTAGTTTTTGTCTTAACAAAAACCTGAAAACTAAGGGAAGCCTCTAAGAGAGGGAAGCAATAGAATGAAGAATAGTCTAAGTATAAATTATTCTAAAGATTAAGATGGATCTCTATCCATTTGGTACTTCAGAACTGTCTTCAGAGCACAGCTTTGTCTTCACGCAGGAGCTTGTCAGAAATCAGCACTCCAGAACTACCCGAAAGACTCTTAATTAGTATGAGTATTCATCAAGATTCCCAAGTGATTTCTATAGCTGACTTTAAGACGTGAGCATGCACTGGTCATCGAGGGTTTTCCTAAGAGATATACGCAATATGGGTACAGAATTCAATCTTTATCATAAATCAAATACAGTCACACATGCAAAAGATAATAAAATATATTAAGAAAAAATCACAAAGAAATGTAATGGAAAAATTAGAAAAATAATTAGGTGTTCACATTAAATTTCTGAAAGAGGAAAGACATCTAGGCAAACATGAAAGTATATGGTATATCAATAAATCTATTTTGATTAAATGATATTTTTGTATTCATAAGTTATTGCACTGAAGAATGAGCACAAAAAAGGTGATAGAGTTGCAATTATTGCTTTGTTTTAACATGTGAATGTCTTTTCCTTTATTTTTAAGTAAATATGTATCAGTTGGAAATTAGCAAAAAGCTAGTTTCATTGAAAAAATAGTGAACTACAATGGATGCTCGTTCAGAGGTAGATTTTTCCATCAGGTAAAGTTACAAAGCTTATTGCACACACCAGTTAGCTGCAAAGAGAACCTAGCTGATACATGCCTCACAACTGTCATCCTAAAAAACGCCAGTGGGTTCTTGCCTCAGGTCTTACCGCTTGTCAGACAAGTCAATTTTCTTTCCTTCTTCTCCTCTTTTGTCTTGATCCTTAGTTCTCCCCTATGTACATCCTGTCTGTTTTAGGCATCTCACAGTCTGGCTTACATTAAAAATCATTTTGCAATGTGTGCTTGGACAATGTCAGCAGAGGGCCCTTGGTCTGCGATCCTCGTCAGAGGCTGTCTTACATCTTTTACTTTCAAGATCTTACACAGAACCAGACACAGAAGAAGTGCTCAATAAACATTTCCTGAATAAAATCATCTTGGGTTTCTAATAGTATAATGGTAATTAGGATCTTACTATTTCAGAAAGAGTTTTTCTCTCCCTATAACTGCCAAACACAGCAGTATACGGCTACAAATATTTCTTAATTTCAAATTATTATTATATTCAGAAAGCTTCATATAAAATTTTTTAGTGCAGTACAAAATTAGAGATGACACCGAACTCATGGAAACTTCATCATGGATAAAAGCATTGCTTTCAAAGTAATTTTCTAACCTCATTTAGAGTTCAGCATGAATAAAGAAAAGCATTTGCATTAAAGAAGCTGGCTACCTATTTAAATATGTAACAGTCGGTGAAGGTACCCGTCATTAGCATGGCTGATATTCTCCTATGGGTTTGCTACACCTGACCATATTCCACACAGTTAGAAGATTATGCGCAAGAGGAAATACTCTGAATAGAATTAGAATAGTGCCCCTTATTTTACATTTTACTCGAACTTCACATTTAAATTTTCAATTTAATTTGTGTTATGGGAAAATGAAATGAGAAAATTTCTGTTGAAACTTGGTTGGAATCATCTATATTGTACAACCTTGAACAATTGCAGGACTATATCTGGTGTATGGTGTAGCATTACAGGTATCTAAATGGACAGTATTTGATTCTGTGTTGCCTTTAGCATTCCCTAGAGAGAACTTCCTCCTATTGATGGAGTGTCATTTCAACAAGCCTTTTGAAGAAAAAGAACATGGACTCTCCATTGACTCATAGGAAGTAGACCTGTCAACTGTATATCTTTTTATACTCAGCTTCTCTAAGAAGCCATTCTGCAGTTCAACATTTTATATTTGCTTGGAATTCAGTTATGTTTTGAAAACCAGATGGCACCTACAGGGTTTGGTTTTTAGATGATAGCATTATTTTGATATAGTCTGGAAATGTAAGAGGTAGGGTCTAGCTGGAGGAAGTTAAGTTTCTAGATGTATATCATCAAGAGCTGTATCATGTCTATATTGTTTCAGTGTCCTCTCTTCCTGCTTTCTATATGTTAATTCACTCCACCACATTGTTCTGTTCTTGACGTTTTGCCTTATAATAGCCAGGGAACAACAGACCTAAGTAACAGTGAAACAAACCCTCTAAAACCATGAGTCAAAATAAATTCTTCCTCTTATAAGGTGGTTTTTTTCCTAGATATTTGCAACTATGAATTTCTACCTAACAGACTTCTATAGTGTTCGGCAAAGTCATTGTTTCCCATCTCTGATAATCCTTTTTAAAACTATTTGTACTGATTGTTTTGTGAATAAAATGTATGAGATCATTATGAATGAACATAAATAAATGAATTTTACTCCCAGTAACTCAGATGGCTTTGTAAACAAACAAACAAACAAATCCACATGACTCAATATGCTAGTCTAGCTTTGGTTTAACGAAAAGAACAGCAGTTTCTTCGCTGTGGGACTTTACAGGAAGTATGGTGTCACACTGCTTTTGAAATCTTCAAGGTGAAGTACTATGTATAGTGTCCTTGAATTAATTTAATTGGTGAAAATGTTGCCCACATCCCAGTATGAAATCGTGTTCTAGGAGATATTAACCTTGGCAATACAGAACACCCGTATTAATACCCCAAAACTATGCAGCTAACAGTAAGATTTTAGGCCAACATATTTGTTTCTGGTACATTCAGACCTAGGCTATTAAATCTGCTGTATTTTTCAAATATTCAGCAACATTTATTTATTTGTGTATCAGACAGTGATAGCATCTCTTAATAAGTGTTGAGACCACTAGTGATGTGCTGGATAACATAAAAACCATGTGGAAGCAACTTGATACATTTCTACAGGTTATTGGGTAAGGCACATTGAAAGACCCAGAGAGGAAAAGATTATTTTTATATTAGTTTAGAAAATGAACCATGTCTTGTGTAAGGATTGAATGGATATAAAGAACTTAAACAACTATACATTTAAACAAAAGCCAAAAAAACCCCAAATAATCCAATTTAAAATGGGATAAATATTTGAACAGAAAATTTTAAACAGAAGAATCCCAAATGACCAAGATACACTTAAAGAAATGTTCAACTTTCTTAGCCATCAGGGAACTGCAAGTCAAAACAACTCTGAGATTCCGTCTTACACCTGTCAGAATAGCTAAGATCAAAAACACAAATGATAGCTCATGCTATAAAGAACGTGGAGTAAAAGGAGCCCTCCTCTACTGCTAGGGGGAGTGAAGCTTATATAGCCACTCTGAAAATCAATCTGGTTGTTTCACAGAAAACTGGGAATTGACCTACCTCAAGACCCAGCTATACCACAGTTGAGCATGTACCCAAATGGTGCTCAATCATTTCACAAGGACACTTGCTCAACTATGTTCACAGAAGCATTATTCACAATAGCCAGAACCTGGAAACAGCCTAAATGTCACTCAAATGAAGAATGGATAAAGAAAATGTGGTACATTTGGACAATAGATTATTATTCAGCTATTAAAAATGACATCATGACATTTGCAGGTAGATGGATAAAGCTAGAAAAAAAAATGATCCTGATTGAGATAATACAGACCCTGAAAGAGTCTCATTTATTTACTCATATATATAAGTGCATATTAGCTGTTAAGTAAGGAATTACCATGCTATAATCCTCAGACCCAGAGAGGCTAAGTAACAAGTGGATCTCTTGAAGATAGAGAAATAATAGAGATTTCATGGGTGGATTGGGATAAGGTGGAAATGAAAACTTGTGGGGTTAGGTTGGGGGTGGATGATGGAGGACCTACTGAAAGAGATGACTGGAAAGGGGGGTCATTTGGGATTCGGGTAAAAATGTGGTGCGAAGGTGCTGTAGGAAGTCCTCCAGCCAGTAGTTACCCGAATTGGCGTGGGTAATGCCAATGTAAAGCATGCACCGGCTCTCTTTTCTGGATGCAGGATTCAGTTTCTGATCTTCATTCCAGCAGAGGATTCTGATTTGAGAGGCTACCCCTAAATAAATAACCGTCTATTTCTCAGTTCTGAGCTAGTGTGGGATTTCTTTTAAGCGTCCTTCTTCACAAAGGAAACTCCCCGGTAGCTACGAGAATCACCACAGCTAAGAATTCTAACAACGGTGGGTGCTTATTCTGAAATGACCACTTCCTCTGACCTGCCTGGACTTTCAGTAGAGGAACTGGGAGGCTGAACCAGCTACACAACCTTTGACCTTCAGTCTGTCCCGCCTGTGGGTGTACCAGAGGGTAAGGTTGGCATGGAGATCGTGGGAGTGATCAAAGACTAGTCCAGCCTCAGACCCATACCATCTCAGATAAGCCCACCCTGGACACTGCTTGGAGGGGTAGGACCTAGAGGCTGGGTGTCCCAGAGACCTAAGATAGAGCCAAATGCTATTAGAGAAAGAATGTCAACATGTTGATGCCTAATGATATTCTGCTATACTCACAAAATGTTCAAAAACCTAATTGTCATGAAAGAACCCTCTGACGGAAACGGATGCAGAGATCCACAGCTAAGCATTGACTTAGCTTGGGTAATATGGCTGAAGGGAGGGAGGAAGGATTGTACAACGCTGTGGGTCAAGGACGTTACAAGGGAACACACAGAAACAACCAATAGGAGCTTAGAGAGACTGAATTCCCAGCCAGGGAGCCTGAGTGGGAATGACTTAGCCCCCCTACATATGTGTGACAGTTGTGTAGCCTGGTTTACTTGTGGGACTCCCAGTAGTGGGAGTTAGGGGCTATCCCCAATGCTTTGGCTGGCTTTTGGGACCCTTTTCCTCATACTGGGTTGTTTTTTCCTGCCTTAATAAAAGGGAAGGAGCTTATTCCTTAGGCAACTTGATTTGGAATGCTTTGTTAACACCAATGGGAGGTCTACCCCTTTCTGAACATAAACAAAGGGGGAATGGATGGGAATAGGTTAGGCAAGGGAATGGAGGAGAAGGGGGGAGGGCAAACTCCTGTTGGAATGTAAAATAAATGGGTACATTAATTAATAAAAATAATCCTAAAGCAAAAACAGTAAAAATGGAAACGATAATTTCATTCTATCTCTTACAGGCATTTGTGTTCCAACATATAGAATGATCTACTTCCCAGCAGTCACATTTTATTGAATTTTTAAGTGGCTCTTGAAGCAATAATGTGTGTGGTTTTGTTTATGTAATGCTGTACTGATTGATACTAATACAATGTGAAGTTATACTATCTAACGGAATCTTGTGCATTTTATGTAGAAGTAAAATGGCTGGGCAGAATGTCGGTAATCTGAGTAGAAATACAATTTTATAGAAGAGGAAAAAATTATTTAAAAGGTTAAACCATCTTCTACCAAAATTAATTTCCCTGGTAACTAAGAAGTATATTTAAATTCTTAAAAAAAATAATCAAGACTAGAAATCAATACCACTAAAGTAATCATAATATGCTTATAATAATTTCTAACAGTCAGAGATTTTAAAGAAAATGGCACCTACTCTTGTTGGGGGCAGGGAGAATGAACTCTCACCATAAAAGGAGGCTTGACAAAAGAGACATGATAATGATAGCTCCAAGGAGAGGGAAAAGAGAAACAGACTAAGTTTTATATAAAAGCAGGAAAGCCAGCTTTTAAAAATCTTGTTTATCAAGGAATTTCTAAATGATGCTCGCAGAGGAAACTTTATGACAGATAGAAGAAAGTTGGGGTAGCTTGGCTTGAGATTGTGAATGTTTGTTTATATTATCAAGCTAAGTGCTTACATTTTCCCCAGCTATCTCAATCTCATGTGAAAACTTCCAATTTAGTGTCTGGGGTGTGCATGTAATCATGAAAATGATACGACACAGAGTGAAGTGGAGAACAAGGTGTCCTCTATAATACACACTTTTTAATTCATCTCTTTCTTTCCGTGATACTTAAAATTCAAACATGTTGTCATCCTTGCCACACTCTGACCACCCCAGCTGTCCTCCTGTATTCAAGAATCCTGCACCGCGCAAGTCTGAATGGGGATGGTTGAAAGAACCATTCATTGTCTTTCCCCCTCCTACGTACACATAAGCAGCCTTTCATGAGCTGACTCTCATCTGTAAAAGAGAACAAATCAAGGGCATTCTGAATTTGATTGTTATGGATCCAGTTTAAGTAAATTATGGAGAGAATGCCATTGAATGGAACTGAAGAGCTTAATGTTCAAAGAAATGGTTTAGAAAATGAAGATAAACACTTGGAATTATTCATTATCTGTCCAGATAGCTTGCGTTTTTCATGCCATTATTTTAACTTCCTAGCAAGATGGTTAATAACAGTCTAATGTATGAGTTCAAAGAGATTTGTGTGAGTCTTAGAGCTAAGGCTGAATTGTGAGCATCGGAAGAACACTCCTGCTTCCTGAACCCTGGAAGAGAGAAACTGGATATTAAGATGTCTTGTAGAGAATCTGTCTTAAGAAAAAAAAAAAGATTATGAAAGGTAAGGAAACCACAGATATGGAATGATTCAGCCAGAAACTCGAGACACCCCTTTGAAAGAACAAGAAAGGTTTGTGTTAAAAGAGAGCTAAAACCAGTACAACTACATGATACTCATCAATCAGAGTTGCTTCCTAAGAAAGAAAGATTTTAATGAAAATATACACAGGGGACACAAGTCACGTACCTTCTCCAGCAGCTGGCGGAGCTGCCTGCTTTTGGCATCTCGGGAACAGAGATTTTGTTCTGGAGCCACCACTGTGCAAATGCATCGCCCGTCAGGGTCCTGTGCTGAGCTGTACACTTGCCACCCTTCTTTGGGGCTAATCTGTGTCTAGGGAAGACCAATAGCAAACACAAAACAGACTTTAACTATAGGTAAGGAGAAGACAGATTTGAAGTATCATAAGGAAAACTTTTATTATTATTTTTAAAAGAGGTTTTCTGTCTTTCTGGTTCAATTTTGTTGTTGCTGCTGCTGCTGCTGTTTTGTGAGTGTATGTGTATGTGTGTATGTAGTTCTAACAGCCTCTGGCGTCCTCAGGATCTCTACACCTTGTGTTTGAGACAGGTTCTCTCACTGGTCTGGAATGCCTCAAAGCTGGCTGGCCAGCCCACCTCAGTGATCTGTTAATCTCAGCTTCTCTGATAGTTGTTTTCTATGTTAGTGCTGAAGATCAAATTCAGGTCATCATGACTGTATAGCAATCGGTGTACCTGCTCAGGTACTTCCCTAGCCTTTGTTTCTTTGAAGTTGGAAGAGAAAAGAAGATAAGCGATTTGTATTGGTAGCAACTTCATTCTGTTTCACCTTTTTACAGGCGTCACTAACGAGTTTTGTGGTCTCGGATTCTCCACTATTTACTGTCTGTAGATCTCATGTCACTTTTCATGCCTTGTGCAGTTTGTGATTTGAACTCCCATGTTTAGGCACTGCTACCTTCCACTTCCTCACACCTCACTGGTTTTTTTTACATTAGACGTGCTACTTTTTCTTCACAAGAGGAATGTAATTGACAGTAATACTTTTCTGATCATTATGCATGTCTGATATTCTGAAAGAAAGCCCCCAATTATCTTCTGAAAAACCTACATCTTACACTCTTAATCCCTGGACTCCTGGCTTAAAAAGTAGCAATCCAGTTCTGTTACAATCTGCTTCCTGTTTACACTGGCAGTTTTACCTCTTAGACTCTCCAAACTACAGCAAAGTTGGTTTCTGTGTGCCGCATATATTCGTATATTCATCAGACATTGAACTGAATCAAATAGCATTGCCATTCATACTACAGTTGGCTTATTCTGTATAAAAATGGGAAATTTTCCTATCTTTCTCTCTCTCACACACACACATATAAAATCAAGGACAAAGATTGTCTTCCTTAGATTTTCCTCACTATTGTCTTCTTTTTCAAGACAAACCTCTGTTGATTTTCAAATAATATACACAGAAGACACATTTTTTCATTCTATGGTAGTGGAAGACTCTTTCCATGACTAGACTTGAAGCTGCAGAACCTGGAGATGTTTCTGTTAACAATATTGGTTGTTTTAATTTTCTACCGTGATCTTGTTCTATTGTAGAAGAGAAGTTTTGAGAATGGCTCGGTGCACTTTCCAGGCCTTCGTTGTCCTGTTTCTCAGAGCATTTATCTTTCTTTTCTCATTAAGTTTTTCTTAGAGTATTTCCTTATCTGAAGAACGATGATGCCTTCGTGGATTCCAGCAGTTTGCCACCACTGACTTAATGACACAACCATTAAACGAATCAACAAAGAAGCAGGAAGAGCTACCACTGTTATTGTTTTTCAAAGAATGGGGTGTAGATTCCAAGTCTAATGTCCTAACCATTCCTGCCATAGACCATGTCATCTCATACAAAAAGCCAATACACAGGGTGCCTTGTTAACCTATATTTGGAGAAGCGTAAACTATAAACTCAGAAAGCCCATAAAGATATGAAAAGAATATGCCAACAGACCTGTCTTTTAGTTTCTTCATAGTTAACTGATTTTTTTTTTAAGATTTATTTATTTATTATGTATACAGTATTCTCAGTACTCTGCCTGCAGGCCAGAAGAGGGCACCAGATCTCATTACAGATGGTTGTAAGCCACTATGTGGTTGCTGGGAATTGAACTCAGGACCTTTGGAAGAGCAGGCGGTGCTCTTAACCACTGAGCCATCTCTCCAGCCCAGTTAACTGATTTTTTTAAAGATAATTCCTACACTCTTTTTTATTCCTGAGTAGACTGACTTCTTAATACAACCTCTCTTTTTATATATTACTAATCTTTTCTAGCTCTTGTTCCTGAAATCCAGTTAAAGAAAAAAGAGATGCTCTTAGAAAAATATATTGCTAAAATTAAGTAATATATTAACTAGAAGTAGGTTATCGGTTTTAGTTATAAAAGAAACATTCAAAGATTGTCCACAGGATGAAAATAGAAATGACTTAGTGAAGTAGTTTTATCATTTAACTGAAGGCTTAAGCTGAGCAATGGCTTGGGGTTAATTTCTCTGGACAAAGGCCCTTTGGGCTTCTTGTAACATTGATCACAAATCTGAAATATGCCAGAAAATTAAAGCATGGCTCCAGAATAAACTCAGCTTTTGGACAAAGGAGCAGGGCCATCCAATTATCATATTAAAATATTTCAATAACAGTGCAAACAGTGATTATTAAGGCCGTCAGCATTTATATTGATGTCATTGGCTGAGACTTTGCCTACAGTGCAGCTTGTCACACAGGGTCATGTGGTGGTCATTCTCTGTTGTTGACATAAATGGGAAGGGTGAGCAGAGTTTGGTTTTCATTTAGTGTTTCTTGGAACCTCCTGCTTAACAGCAGTAAAGACACAAGTCATATTAATACCTTCAATTGTCTTCTTCTAAGATTCACTGAAGAGCCGTGCCCTTCTGGACTGCAGTACTTTGAATGATCTGAAGTATAAAAATTTCACCTTTGTGTTAAGAAAACCAAAGTGCCTAGGACTTCTATAGATTTTGATGCAAACCCCTGTATTTGGGACAGTGACAAATAGAGACACTTTGTAAGTATTTCTAGCCCTCTCTTTTAGGGTTCCCAACAAGCATTAAATAGACAACCAAAATAAAACCAACTGTGATCTCAGGGGGAAGGACATATTTAGATATTTTTGGATACCCAGGACAAAAGGCCTGCTCCAATTCTGACTTACAATAACAATTATTCAAATGTCAGTAAAACTCGTGTACCAGGAAGATCAAGTATTTGTGGATCTCTAGCTGCTCTGGGGAGAATTGTGTAACTTATTGTCCCTTAATATCTTGATATTTTTGAGGTCTCACTGATACCATTCTGAGCAACCTCAGAACAAATAGGAGTTTTCCCATAGACACACCGGGAATAATCAATAAAATTAGGGCATGAGCATGCACAGTCTGATCACAGAACATGAAGCTTAAGCACCGTATTGAACTCTCAATTATTTCAGTTTCCCTTAATACAAGATGCTGCTACCCCAAGACAGCATCTATCTGTACTATGGTGGAACACAGTGGTTGGACCTGAAAGTGAATACAGTTGATCATGAATGGCCCACAGCACCCACACAGAGCAACCTTTACTGATGTAGCTCTCTTTGAACTCTTTGTGTTAATTAGAAGAACTAAATGAACTATTTAGCAGTTTTTAATATTACAACACTCATGAATATTTAAGGATGCACTAAATAAGAGAATTAAAACAATCATTTAACAGTTGGATGTGGTCTGAGTTCTTTGATTGTAGTTTAATTGCAGATCTATGCTTTAGAAACATAAAGATACCACCTGAGAATTTTCTTGAACCACAGAGATTTGTGTCAGGAAAGATGTATCCTGAGAAGCAGGAAAAGAAGATCAAAATACATTGTATTTCAGTAGGGTTTCCTTATAGAATCCCTTCTCTTGTAATTGCATTCATTTCTTTGAAACCAATTGCCCATAGAAACAGTGTTTTAGTTTACAAGGAAGTCACAAAGTAAAGAACATAGAGCATTTTTTTTCCAAGTAACCATTTAGTATGAAAGTGTACGTTTTCTGCAACTTTCAACACACAGTTCTCTACGTTCATACTCTACAGAGATACCATCTATGTTCCTGTACTGACAATTCCAATGCAGTACTGTATAGGAAACAGATCCCCGAGCAGCTGATTCTCAGCAGGCAAGGGCATTACCTTTTGTGGAAATGTGACCACCGTGACCCCAGAGAAGCAGCAAGGTAAGGGCAAATACACTACTCCCACAAAAGGGACTGCAGTCATTCCCAGGGCCCAGGCAACATAGAAGACCAAGAAAAGAATCCTACACCTTTGAATAAAAGTAAGTTGGCTGGTTGAATATTGATAGATTTTACTTCTCATGTTCAGTTTGTAGGTATTTCACACAAAAAAAAGACCAAAGAAAAAAGAAATGAGGGGTCAAAATACAAAAAGTGGAGTCTGACGTGGGAGATGTGTCAGAGCCCACGTGTGACTCAGTTTCCATCTGGAGTAATTTCTGATTTAAAGAAGTCATTTGAGTTCAATCATGCCTGCTCTGCTTTTTCCTATAACCTTGAGGGTTATGAGAGACTTCTGATTTAGCCGGCGAGAAAAGAACACTGTATATAGCAGACAGTATACTGCTGACAACAAAGCTTAATGAACATCAGGGCAGAAAGCAAGGCTGCTTCCGGGCAGCAAGTACTTGTTGGAGAGGAGGCTGCTCAGTCAAGGACAGGAATGGTCTTATGGCTAGATACTGACTGATCGACTGTACTGCGCTTTTTTCTGGTTTTGTATATAAGCACACTCTAAAAAACTCGGAGCTGTTTGGCTGCTTCAGCGTGACCACACATAGCTACTGATTCTATTCTGTCTTCTGTTTCTTCTGACTTTTCTTTGACCTCGAGGATCCCCTATCCAGGAACCCTAGCTGACTTAGTAGGAGCCGGCTCTTAAAGAGATGTAAAGTAGGAAAACATCCCTCCATCAAAACCTAGATTTCGGGCTGGAGAGATGGCTCAGAGGTTAAGAACACTGACTGTTCTTCCAGAGGTCCTGAGTTCAATTCCCAGCAACCACATAATGGCTC
Source organism: Neodon shergylaensis (assembly GCA_025134845.1). NCBI lineage: Eukaryota > Metazoa > Chordata > Mammalia > Rodentia > Cricetidae > Neodon > Neodon shergylaensis. The sequence continues at coordinate 5,000,392 of JABTXL010008488.1, read as the reverse complement.
AATAACCATCTGTAATGAGATCTGGTGCCCTCTTCTGGTGTAGAGGTGTACATGCAGGAGGAACATTGTATACATAATAAATAAATCTTAAAAAAAAAAAAACCTAGATTTCAAAATGATGCTATCTGAGTGATGAAAACTCCCACAAAAGTCCTATCTAAGGATGTGTCTGGTTCCAGATAGTAAAGTGAGGAGGAGCATATTAATCGTTATAGTTGAAAAGAAAGGGAAATTGTGAGGGCAAGAATTAAAAAGAGGTTGAGAGATCACGCTGGAAGCTATGCTGTGGAGAATGTGTTAATAAAGATGTCACTCACTGGCAGATTTCTTGCTATTATAAGAATCTTTGGGACTGAAATAAGTAAGTATTCTTCATTCAAGGAAACCTCCAGGCTTTAAGGTGGGGGAAAAAAAAAACCTTTATCCATGTAAATAAAGCCAACGATAGAAACAGCAAAAACATCAGTTTTAGGGTGGTTGACTCTGTGTTGCTTGTAAATCCCGATGAGTTGAGAGTTGGGAAGGTCCAAAGAAGTTTTATTTCATAACATTCTTTCTATCCAGTGAAATTTCATGTAGATGTTTTTGTGCTTCTTTCTGTTTGTCCTCTGCATGATAAGAACTCAGTGTTTGATGTGCAGCCCTCCCACTGTGGGAAACTGGAGCTTAGGACTTGAAATTTTCTCTCTCTGGAAATGTTCCCATTTGTCTCTACTTGCTTCAGACAGTCAAATAAGAATAACTCTACTCCTATTCCTTGGATGATGCTTCTATGAAAAGACAATTACCTTATTTTCTGTTATTCTCAAGATCTGCTGTTTTGAGCTTTCAGTCATCTTCCATTAATTTGTTTTATTTGCCCCATCACATAACAGATATCAGATTTGGGAAGCTTGAAAATTCAGATAGAAAATCAAAAAGGTAGTGTGACGAATAGTAGCATGTACATGGCTCTGGGCTCCTTCCTTACCACCCCAAAATGAACAAACCCCAAACACCCCCTTATCAACAATAGCTGATAAAACTAGACATTATATTCTAAATATAAAACCACATTTGTTATTTTAGGGTAAACTCCTTGGAGGATTACCAGCGCTGTGTTTCATAGTATTCTAGAACTTTAAACTAACAATGTATCAGAGTAGTTGCCTATGAGGAGAAGCCAGATAGATGTCTGAAAATGTAGCATAACAAACAAACAGCTCATGCCCATAGGTCCCTTCAAGGCCCCTTCCTAGCACAGCAGTAGGGCTGGCTATTTGAGAACAGTATCTGCTGAACACTCTCTGCTTTTTTAATTGCTCTTTTCCAGGTTATTCTTGGTAAAGTTTCCACAAGGAGAGGGATTCTTTTTTCAGAAGCTCAATATCCAGGGGAAGTGACTTTTCATCAGAGAGACATGCCAGTGGGGGCCTGAGCCTTCAGAGACCTGAGGCAGACTCGCCCAGCTTCTCCAAAGGCCATGGATCCACTCCAGTGTGAAGAAAAAAATCTCAAGCAAGCAAATTAAGAGTGGTATCACCATTTAAAGAAAAACAAGAGGGGCTTCATGACTTAAAGAGCTGTATTTAATTGGTTATATTTAATTAGTTCCTGGTAGGCAAAATCCTGTGAACTGGAAACCTCCCTGAACTCTTGAAACAATCACACACTTCCTACTCTGTAGGTACCTGCTAAAGCCCATTTAATTGTCTCCTAACGTTTCAAACTCATACTTTCTTGCTTCATTTTCAGGTCATTTGAAACCACTGTCTTTTTTTTTAAAGAGAAACTGTGATAATATTTACAAAGCTCTGCATTTTGTTTTGTTTCTCCTGTTACAATGACGTGCAATCACAAACCACACTTGAGACTTATGTATGTGTGGGTGTGTGCAGGTGTAGTGTGTGATTTCTACAAAGTTGCAAGTTAATCTCATTCATGTTGATTAACATAGAGGTAGAACACAGAAGGGTAAGACTGATAAGTCAGCTGACCCACAACATTTAGCTGTGCGTACTGTACCAAAGAAGTATATCTCCTTCATCTAATGAATCATCTTGAGAGGAAGCTGTGTGAAAAACAGAAGTAGTGATCTCTTATGAAATTATTTGAAAGTGACGGGGGGGGGACCTCTTGGTCAGAAAATTCCTTTACCTCTTCCTCGATGTCTATAATGCCGTTTAGGAGTTTCTTTTCTTCTTTATTGTAATAACTTTAAGAATGGTAGATATAAAATTGTTTTACTTAGCTTTTTTTTCTTACTCTATGAGGTCAAGGAGATGAGTAAACATATTTTAAATTGTGAGGATGTAGGTGTGCAGGAAGGAGATAAATAGAGAAAAGTCCAGGAATATGAGAAACAGTTTGAGCAAGGCAGTGTGAACTCTATAGATACTTGAAGCCATGAATGCTAAGGACTAGCAGGTGAGATCCCGGAGACACGTTACACTGGGCAGAAGTGTGGTCTTATGGTTTGATTCTATATGGTTACTATAGAAATCCCATTGGGTTTGTGCATACTTTGAGTCAGCTGTCCCATTGTAGAGTGTGGATGGTTGATTATCTCATTCAGAACTCAGATTAAATCCCAGAGCTCTAGGTTTCTGTGCAGTGTCTTCACTGGGGCAAGGGTTTGATTGTGTGGGAAGCAAGCAGATGGTAGAAGCCCAGCAAGTGTTTCCTCCTGCCAGAGAGTTGAACTATAACCTCTTTCACACATTGCATTTCCTTTCCAGTTTTAATTGAAAAAAAATATTCTGCACATATTGTCTAAGAATTGATATGCAGTGTAAAGAAGTGAGTGAATAAATAAATAAACGATATTGTGAACACAACCAGGCCAGGCGGTTGCAAAGGTCTGATATAACCTCCCCGCATCAATGTTTTTTATTTCTCTAAAGATGTACTGATTCCCTCACTCTCTACCATGGAGATTCTAAGGTGTGAACAATCAGCTTGAAAAATTAAGTAATAGACACAAGCTCTTACTAAAGAATCAAATAAGATGAAATAGGTTTATAATGTAATATTTCTTCATTTCAGAAAATACTAAAATTCCATTTACTGATGTGTGAAGATGAACCATATGAGACATTCAGAATTCCATATGCTTTTATGTTTGTTTTTGTTTGCCATGGAGGAACAGCCAAAGAACTGATATATTGGGATGTATCTATATTTACAACAATAATTCATATTTGATTAACAAATTCTCAACCAGTCATCATTCACTTTAAACTTAAGAGCATATTTAAAATTCTTTTTTTTATTGAAAAAAAAAAAATTCCTGCTTCCTCCCAGCCTCCCATTTCCCTCCCCCTCCTCCCGCCCTTCTCCCCCTCCCCCCACTCCTCTCCCCCTTCCTCTCCAGTCTGAAGAGCAGTCAGGGTTCCCTGCCCTGTGGAAAGTCCAGGGTCTTCTCCCCTCCATCCAGGTCTAGGAAGGTGAACATCCAAACTGGCTAGGCTCCCACAAAGCCAGAACATGAAGTAGGAACATAACCCCATGCCATTGTCCTTGGCTTCTCATTAGCCCTCATTGTCCGCCATGTTCAGAGAGTCCGGTTTTATCCCATGCTTTTTCAGTCACAGTCCAGCTGGCCTTGGTTAGCTCCCAATAGATCAGCCCCACTGTCTCGGTAGATGGGTGCACCTCTCGTGGTCCTGACTTCCATGCTCATGTTCTCCCTCCTTCTGTTCCTCAAAGTACGACTCTTGGAAATTTGGTTCTCTCCATTTAATAACAGTAGAAAACATATAAGTTGGTGCCTATATATACAAAAGAGTCTATACCCCATAGTTAATATGTCAAATTTGATATATAACTCACTATTTATTAGCAATCATCTTTCTAAGAGTGCTAATTAGACAACTGTGTTTTTAAAATAGAAAACCTTGGAAACAGTTGGCTCAGTAATTATTAAATAACTAAAAATTTTGTTGTATAAATGTGCACTAATTACATATGCTGTCTGTATGGCTGTAAATCTTGACAACTCTGCTGCTAGGCCTTCCTAGGCAGGTTATGGAGAAACTCCACCCAAAAGGAGCTAAGGTGCCATGAAGGACTCTCGAGAAGTAAGATGGGGAAGGTAGGTCATATCTGAATCCCATGGACTTTGCTGGTGTTTGCCATACTGGGAGAAACTGGCAACTTATGTAATTCAGTCAGAGTATACGGTTAATTGTTCATTGATTGATAAGTTATTATTAGAAGCTACAAACAACACTTATAATGGAGGGCTTCTCTCTTTGGCATGTTCCACTACAATGATGTACAAGATAGAAACTTCAAATAATACATTTTTCTGAATAATTTATTTGATAGCAGGACAATTTTTATAATATGTCTTTTATTTGAAAATTTACATTTTCATTTGTAAAACTACTAATTTATATTTTTCTTAAAATATTTAAGACTGTGGTTAAACACAACTAATTTCAAAATACCAGAGAAAGCTTTACTAAAATATGTTAAGAATTAAGACTTATTAATTTTATATAGATGAAGACTATATAAGATGGGTTTATGCCAGCAAATTTCTGTATGGAATACTAAATAATACAGAAAGAAGAAGTTTCTATTGGGTTTGTTTTCTGTGGTTCACAGTCTTTAGTTGTTTTAAGTATCTTTTTGGCCAGCGTTAATTTGCTGAGGTCGTTTTATAATTCATTTATGCTTAAAAGGTGTTGACTTCTCTGCCTGAATTAATTAGAAATTGCTATAGGCATTGCATTCCAAAAGAAGAGCCTGTTGTGGTAAAAACAGATTAAGAAGAATATTCTCTATAGTTTATTCTGTAGGAAAAATTACAAAGGTTTCAGACAGCACACAAAATAAAATAGTGAGAACCAAAGCATATTAAGGAATCCTTCCAGATCTCGTTAATTTGGTTAAAACATAAAATTCTTAAGAATTTAATAAGAGCAGCCTTCTTTTTTTTTTATAGCTAATTCCCTAGCAATCTCCTCTCCCTCGTTTCTTGGTGTAACTTTAAAGTCTTCATAAATATCCATAGAGTAGAGTTATCACACAGATATTCTAACTTTGAAGTCCACCAATGAAGAGAGCAGCAGACTCCCAGTCTTTGAAATTCACAACGCCCACTATTTTAATACACCCCACGTCCCAAGACGGCCAAACCCAAGAGAGTGACTTACTAAGGTATCTGGAGCCGACAGCCTCGTGGTGTTCAGTCCTACCAGGGATGGGAGAGTTTGGGACATCCAGTTTGAGATCATTGCCATGGTGCTGAGCACAGCGCCAAGCTTCAGCAGTGGAGCACTCATTGCTGTGGAGCTAATGAGTTTTCATAGTGACTGATTAGGAGCCCGGAGCCCGGCTAGCAGCGGGAGGCGTGACTGCAGCCAGCCACATCTACAGCATGAAAAAAGATCAACAGCCCAGCTCTAATCACCAGGCAGAACTGGAAACCTCCTTCCCCCACCCTCATGGCAAGTGCCTTGCCTTCCTTTTCCACCTTTCTAGGACACTTTGCAAGACAAACAAAATATTCTTGCTAGGGTTTGGTTCCTCCTAATGCTCAGAGCAGAGAGAGGTTGGAGGACAGGAGAAGGCGAGCTTTTCCAGCCCCACTGCACTGATTCTGTGAACAAAGTCCTCTCCTCTGGGTTTTGTGTATAATCAGTTTTTCTTTATCATTCATAGCAAAGTTGAAAGCCTCTAAATGGGGTTCTGCCAAAGTGCACATTTCAAACGCCAAACTTAATTTATACAGATTTCTCTGGGCAAGACCAGAGTGCCTTCAGAGGGGCATGAAAACAGTCTGAGTAATTTCCAAGATGATCATGCAGAGCGAACAGGAGATCACTTGTTCAAACAGCAGCCCAAAATGAATGTCCTCACTTTAAAACCACAGGCAAAGATTAGCAGCTACTGTGGGTGTGAGTGTCGCCCCTAGGCACCTTACACCCTCACACCCCAACAGACAGAAGAGCCAGCCTTCAAGGGAAACTTGTGTTGCTGGCATTCTTTAGTTCTAGTTTCGCCACTGAGAGCCCATGCTTTCCACTCTCCTTTGGAGCTTCTCAGTCCTACTTCAGACCTCATTAGCTTTATTTTCACTTTGTGAAGTCGCACAGAACAGTACTGAAAACCGTGACCCGCAAGAATGTGTGATCTATTAAAAATGGGTGCAGGAATTGTGAGAATCTGCTTGTTGTTTCCTACTTGTCAGCAGCGAGTCAGACTGGTGACATAAACTTCTTTAGTTTTAGTGTTTCCCATAAAATGCATCCTTTCAGGCTGAGGCCCTCTCCAGCTCTGAAATTCAAATATTATGTGGAATTTTGTGATATTCTTTCTGTAGATATGATAAACAGTTACATCTCAATCTCAGGTTCTGGGTGGAACAAATTAGAGACCACTGCATTCTTTTGATCCATTTATGCATTTTAAAATAAAAATGAAAAAGTACATTAGAGAAAATATGGAGGAATTAAGATAAAATGGAAAGAATTGAGTCAGAGAAAAGAAAAATATCATTGTTATTCCTTAGGCTAATTCTCTTTGTTGTATGTAAGATTTTTAGCTAAGTGTGTGTGTGTGTGTGTGTGTGTGTGTACGTATTTCAACAGTATTATCAGGACAAACACAATGTTTAATAAAGTTGAAATAGATACTTATTTAAAGCTTGTATCTGCTTTACCCTGAAGAAACTTTAAAGTGGGGTGGATGCTAAGAGCCTTGAAATGTTTCTTGAATCTATTAGCTTGGAGTCTAGTTAATATTCCTTTCTCTTTAAAATATATCCAAATGATTTCCTTTTGTCTTTATGTTTTAAAAATCACACCCAGAAAAGCAAACACTATTTCTTTTTGTCCTTCAAAAACCGTGCCATCTGAGAGATCAATAAGGATTAAACACATCAGTCTATGTACAAAGGAGCAAGAAATAGCAGTCAAGGGAAGCAGTGTGACATTTTACATTAGTACTACTGTCTTACAATGTAAGAACACAAAGTAGCTCTAGAAATCTAAATGTTTTGAAAATACACCTGGAACTCAACCAGTTTTAATAAAGGAGAGGGTAATTTTAGCAAAGCTTAATATCCACAATTGAAAATTAATACACATGCAATTATGGGATAATTTAAGAAGCAATGTGGCAGATGGTAATTGTACTCATTAATGAACTATCAGTCAACAAAATAATAACATCTTTAGAAGAATATAGGATTGAATATCACAGAAGAATGGGCTCATATTTGCACATTACAAAGAAAGGGGAAAATAACAAAAGGAACACAAATGGAATACTCCTTTCAATTTCCCGGAGATGCAAATAAGTGAACCTGCATACTGAGAAACAACAATAGCCCAAGTGTATGATTCAGTCATGTTTATGAACAGCATAAAAGCTGAAATATGTTGTTATTACAAGAGGTTTAATTGCCCACAGTGAAGTAGAAAAGCTCAAATTATAATGATTATTAATTGTGAGAAATTAAAATAACTTCAATTTACAAAGACCTAAATAGTTTGCAGTACTCTCATTACCTATTAAAGTTATTTCCATTTTAAAAGTTAGTTCTAGGTTTTAGATGGAGGCTAGGGTTTTTTTTTTTTTCTTTTCTGTGTAGAAGTTAGCAACATGTGTTTAAGAGAAGAAACCCCCTGGTTTTAGAATTTCCACAGCACAGTGTGAGTGATAATGAATAAATAGGCAGAACTGCATCAAAAAACAGGAACTGCGGCCAGATCCAAGATTTCAGGATCACCCAAATATGTCTAAATTTTATCTGGTATGCAGTGCTATGGTTTAAGGCAAAGCCGTGATGCCATTAGTTTCATGTGGTGAAATAAAACTGGCATGTTTAGGATTCAGGGTAGACATGCAGGAGCTGCACAGAGAACAATCAGAACGAGAGACAAGGAAAAGTTACTTAGAGTGATAGTCCCATTGCTTAGGAGAGAGATGGTGAGATACCAGAAGAAGAAACTCTCAGTGGCATTGATAAGGATTTTACTGGATTTGTGGCAGACCTTAGTTGATGCAACAGATGAGAGATGTGAAGGAAAATTGTCCACCAGCAATCCTAGGTTTGAAGGGGAAGATGGGCATAATTCATCAGGATGAGAAATTGAGACAGGATCAAGGCTTTTGGCACAAGATTGAACTCCTTGTCCCACACCCAATGTGAGTCACCTGTGTTACAGAGAATTACAGGACGGCGATGAGTCCACATCTGAATTTCAGGAAAGAGTTAATTATTAAGGTCGTACAACCTGTATATTGTGTGAAGATTGCAGACTTAAAAAAATGTAATAGTTAGTGAATCACAGTCTTAAAACTACTTGGGGTTTTATTTTGACTTTAATTAAAGATAACCATTAAATTTATTACCTATGCACATCATTAAAAGTTAACAAACACAATATTCTCCATTTCAGATAAATAGGAAGTATAATTTCCAGCACAACCATCTCACAGAAAATACAACCTAACTACAGATTTATTTTCTTTTTATCATCTCATAGCAAATCAATAACTATAAAATCTAGAACCAAAAATTATGGTGCATGGAATGCTGAAATCTATTGACTAATATGTTTATTCATTAGTTTTTCAAATGGTAGCCTGTCTTATTATTTCAGAGAGTGCTTAATGAAAGAACTATATAATAAATAATTAATAAGTAAATCTATTTTAAGGGAAAGATTTATAGCCAATATCGTATAAACAATGGCATGATTTATCACTGGAAGTGTTTCCTTTGATTTGTTGTATAAAAGTTTAGTGTTTCTTTAATTCTCAAAATATGTTCCCTAATTTGGGGACCATTGGGTGCTATTGTGTGTGTGTATGCACGTGCATGCCTGCATACATGCTTGCATGAGTCTATGTGTGTGTTTCTGGGAACTATAGCCTAAGCAGATACTAAAAGTACATGTTGATTGGCTAAAAAATAAGAACCAAATTAGAATGGACTTGATAAATGACAAGGAATAAGCAAGTTAAATTGGAATATGAAAAGAATAAGCATCAAACAGAAGACTTAAGATGCAATGGGCTATAGGCATCAGGCCTGGAAGCAGCCCTTTCTTTACTGCAGTACTAGAAGGCACTTACTAGTGAGATGACATTAATCCTCTGAATCTACATATTCTGCTCTGTAAAATGGAGAAGGGCTGTGTGGGATGGCAATCAGAAGACTGGAATAAAGAAGACATTTGGCAGTGTTTGTAACATGTCACACATTCAATACATATGCTTGTGCTTTGTGTAGAATGATAACATTGAGCCTGGCTGAAAAGAGCCGTTGAATGGACAATGTTTAAGGAATCACGGTAATATAACTTCGCAGACTGAGTCGAGCTTTTCAGACACACAGTCATACATTTCAGTCACTGTTGTTGAAGAAAACAATACAACACTCCTGAGCGCCATCAAATTCCTAATATCTGAGCACCATGTAGAAGAGAAGGACTAAATGTGATTCTTCAAATGCTGAAAATTTGTACCAGTTACAAAATAATTCTGTAGAGTTGCATGACCATCGCTGCCCACTGGCACCGTCTTTCTCCACTTCTTAGTCTACATATTCTCCTGTGTCAAAGATACATTCCTTTGCTCCTACATTAAACTGACCTTCCAAATTTCATAAAGTCATTCAATACCTTTCAGTTTATGGTCATAATCTCTCAACCACTTGCTAAGGCCCAGATTTCTAGGTACCAACAGCAGGTTCTGACTTAGCTGTAGCAAGAACAAAATAATTTTTATTTCTCACAAGTTCCTGGACAGTGTTGATAGTCCAGTCTTGGTCCAGTGTTTGGACCAAGAACTCAAAAAAAAAACTATTTTAATTCTTTCCTCTTTTTCCAATATCAGTATTTTTTTTCGTTCTTAATCACTCATTCTTAGATACAGACAAGATTTATTTTGCATCTCTTAATTTATATATGAACTTGTTCAGCGAATGGTAAACAAACCGACAGCCTATTCAAACTAGACAAGTGCTCTATCACTGAGCTACTTCATGAACATTAAAAAAAATTCTAGAGCCTAGTTTTTCTCCAGTAATTTCTTTCTCTTTTATCTTTACTAGTGTATCTTCTGAAGATAACTAATTCCATTCATCATCTTCAATTTCTGTCTTCCTAATCAGATATATTGTTAACATTTTTCTCTTGTTGCACCAACACAATAGAGCATGAATTCTACCCATTTCAAGGCTCTGATCCCGCATTGCTAATTCTAGCCGTCAATTTTCAGACTTCAACTTCCTTGACTTTCATCAATATTACTTTTCTCTCCTTGAAATGATTTCTTCACTTGACTTACAGAATAGAGCTCACCTAGTTTCCCTCCAACTTCCTGACCTCTCTTTTTATTGCCTTTGTTGATTCTTCCTCATCTATATGCTAATGACTCCCCAATTCGTTTCTTCCTCAAAGACCTCTCCTATCAATTCAGACTTGCGTTTCCAATTATCTACTTGACATCTTCACTTTCAGTGTTCAATAGGCATCTTTAATTGAGCATGTTATAAACAGGCCCTTCATGTGGTCCCCAAACCCGAGCAAACAAAACTAAAGGAACAACAATAACAACAAAAACACTTTCCCAAATAAACGACAATGCTATGCTTATGCATCTATTTCTGTAACCTTTCCCCTTTTAGTTAGCTGGCATGTTTGTGAACTCATCGTCCACAGTTGTGTAAATAGTTCCCCACTCGCGCTCCTGCGCACAGCCCTGGTTAAACCCAGTGAGCCTCAAAGCAACAACACGTGAGGAGGAAAATGAGGACATGATGGGGGAGGAAAGGTGGCTGGTGAGTGTGGAATGATGAAAAGAGAGGGATGAGGAAAGGAGAATGACCAGAATATGTTAGAAATATGCATGAGATTGCAGAAGAAGACATCAATTAATTTTTCCATTTTCAACCGTAACTATTTCTCCCTATATTTCTTGACAGTTTTATTGACAACCTAGTTTCTACCTTCCAAACATACCTAGAATAGAACTGGACCTTTTACACAGCTCCCATTCTCCTTAAAATCACATGGTCTCTCATTGGGGTTATTACAAGATCAACTTTGATCTAAAGCCACTCCATTCACTTACTATAATTTATTAATCAAAATAATCCTGTTAAGTTATAATTTGGATGGTATTATTCTGCTAAAATCCAATAGATTTCTGTTGGAGTTACAGTAAATAGTTTGAACTGGAAAGTTTTATATAAAATATTCTCTTACATCTATTAACTGACATTTTGTTTCTTGCAAGGTCATCTTGCAAGATCTGCTGAGATGCATTCTTCCTATTACTGCCTCACCTGCTTTTTGTTTTCTGTACCAAAATTAGCTCTTTATGGCCATACTATCCTCTTATTCCTCCTGATTGCTTGCTTGCTTCACTCTCTTCCTATTTTCTCTCTCTCTGTAGACACTAGTTAAGTACTATGTATTTCTTCTGATTAATTATCTTCTGTTTTCTCCTCTGTAAACCAGTCTCCTTGAGGGCAGAGATACCATCACATTTCTCACATTTTTGGGGAATTCCCAGTGTACAGGAAAGTGTCGGGCATATAGTTCATTCTGAATAAAATATTACTAAATGTGAAAATAGGTTAGTACCTTAGCATTTTGTTTTAAAATGAGATCATTTTAGAATTAATTGACAGTAAAGCCTATCATTACAAAACCAAACCAAAACAAAATATTTAAGTATTGTACGTTGCATGTGTTTTGTAATGAAAAATGTGTGTTTTGTGTGTTAAAGAATCAAACGTTAGTTGCAAGTGCTATTTTTTCTTCTTCCAGTTTACAGATTAAGAAAACAAGCAATTTTGTTTCAATTCAAAAAGTACTAGTCCCAACTCTTGTTCTATTTTCTGCTGATAAGCCTCAAGTTTTTCAAATTTTGGAGGCACACAGGTGTGAGTCTTTTCCACCTTGACAAAAGGTTAGAGAGTTTGAACTTATTTTCACTCTTTCAAAGTTGTTGACAATAGTTGAGGCTACAAACAAGAAATCTTGACTTAAGACCATAGAAGTGGTTCCACTCCACTCTGACCAAAGGTCAGAACATTCAAGCCTATTCCTGCTCCTTCATTTTAAAATAGGAGGTTTGACATAGGAAGTGGCTGCTTACAGGATACTCAGTTGGGGTATATTTGCTGCATATCCTGACCAAAATATCAAAATACTTTACTCAGGAAATAATGGCTTGATGTCTCTAGTACTGAAGTAAGTAACTGTTCTGGTTGTTCTTTGTGTCATGTTAAAGCAGTTTTTTTTTTTGCCTTCTTCCACCCCTTTTATATTGGGATATAAAAGTGTATGAAAAATAAACGTGGGTAGATTCAATATTCAGTTTTCACTGAGTTTCTTTCTGTACTAACCTATGTTTCTTTATTTCTTTTGTAACTCTGTCTATTCTGTTGAACATTTCTCCCATCCAAGTACTAATCAGGCCTGACCCTGCTTTGCTTCCGAGATCAGACGAGATGGGGTGCGTTCAGGGTGGTATGGCTGTAGACTGTTGAACATTTCAAATCCTCATGTCCCTACCCTAGAACTTATGAACTTGTCGAGGCTGGACTCTGAAACCAAAGCCATAACTAAGTGTAAGGACAATCTACTCTAAGGCCTTTGACCTTTCAAGTTTCCTCTACCATAGTGAAAATGGAAAAAACTGTGGGTTATTGAAATGGTCAATTATTTAAAAACAAGCAAGCAAGCAAATAAAAGAAATTTATCATCTACATATCTTCCATAATATCATGAATATCTTAAATATGCAAGCTATAATAGTGAAGAGAAATAGAAAAATGAATTGGAAATAGAACTGTGTTTAATTATCTCAGTCTCATTCATATTTGCCATTGAAAACCAGAGGCCACACTTTGTTACTAAAGCCATCCTTAACAACCAATCAGAGGCCACACTTTGCTCCCAGAAAGCCATACCCTGATACCAGTCAAAGGAAATATTTTGCATCTAGAAGGTCACCCATTGCTCTTCCTGCCTTGAAATTTCAGTATTGTTTCAAAACCACTTTGTAAGGAAAGAATGAATTTAGATGGAAAACATTAATGTGGATCTTTAGGGAAGGGAATTTCTGTCTTTGCCTTATTGCCTTCATCTGTGAAACTGACTGCTGCTCTATAAGCCCAGGGGATCCTCCTCTGGCAGCTGCTGTTGCTACTTCAAAGAAGAACATGGGTGTGTGAGGGAGAAACATATTCTGGTGCTTAAAAATATTATTATGACTTTGTATACAGAATTGAAAAGTGAGGAAAATATAAATCCAAATTAAGGTAGAAGGAAATGGAAGGCAGAATGGTGTAACAGAGAGACCCTTGGTTGCCACTTTCTTGCTCTGGGTCTTAGGTTCTGCATTTGGGAGATGAGGACATTTATGTGAATTAAGTCCCTTCCCTAACAGAGTGGCACACTCAAAACTATTTCCAATCTGTGTTCCTATTGTTAAACCTCTCCAGGCACAGTTTCCTCATGTGTAGCTTGAGCTGTCAGGGAGCCTTCAACCCTTTGGAACTTGTGAGAGTAAAATATTCTGTTGAATTAACACACTTACCACAGGATGATAAGCTATAAATCAAGTTTTTTTCATAGGCATGCCAAGGAAAACTTTAAGCTGTTTCTTTAGTACAACTTGGAGAAAGAAAGGACATAGGTATCTTTTTTATTTTATTTTTTATGTGAGATAAAGTATCAAGGGCCATAACATTTATTGAAAATTGTCTATATAAAGATTTATCTTCTAGGTGGGCAGTTCTGGCACATGTCTTTGATCCCAGCACTTGGTAGAAAAAGGCAGGCAGATCTCTGTGAGTTGGAGCCCAGCATGGTCTACAAGAGTTAGTTCCAGGACAGGCTCCAAAGCAAAAGAGTACCCCTGTCTTGAAGAAACAAACAAACAGAAAAACAAACACAACCAAAAAAAAAACAACCAAACAAAAAGATTTATCTTCTTAAAGTGTTCGAAATTTTAACTTTGGACATGCATGTAAAATATTCATCTTTTTAGGATGCTCTGTATCTAAGGATATTATTCCAGAAGCTACAGGGAACAAACTCATTGCAAAAGCTTTCCCTTAAAGCCTTCCAATTTAATCCTGCTGGGCATTGTTCTATGTAATCTGCACATGCAACCCCTATGGAATGTGACTACTAATGTAACTAAATTATCAATAAGAAACAAAGCACCAAGGGACAATCAGTCACCTTAAGTAAGTTCACAAAGCAAAGAAATGAAAAGCCAGAATTAGAATGTGTAGTTGCATTCTAAGTAGTAGTGTAATTCTAAGTAGAGAATATATTCAAAGAAATGTATCTCCTTGACGCGACCAAAGTTTAAATAACAATATTATTACTCATGGTAGATTTAAATTTTTTTGTTTTGAAAATAATTAAAAAGCACTGCGGTTCAGCCGTCACCATTCTCTCAGGTGAGCACAGAAGATATTAAAAGCAGCAACTCTTCTCTTAGTGGATTTATCTTTGAATAACAGGACAGAGCAAAGCTCTCACCAGGGAGACACTGGCTCTCAGGTAAGGATTTAATCTCTGCCTCATTTTCATTGGATTCTAATTTCAAATTTTTCTAATTCACCTAACTCACCAGGGCAGACTCCAGTGTTAAACTATTGCCAAAAGCATATCCGAAAAAAAAATTATTTGGGAAGAGAAATCTCAAAGAGCGTGAGAAATTGCCTGGTGATCAGAAAGGGGACTGTTTCAGGGCAAGCGTGAAAGAACAAAATTGGGTCTTCGAGTGTGCAATTTTCTGAAAAGTTGTTACAAGTTGTTCCATAAAGCTTATCTCCCTCATGGAGATTTGAAATGTGTGTTTAGTAAGAACCAAAAGTGGATGGTCATAAACAACCCCAAACATCAAAATGGAAAAGGGAATTACATTTGTAACTGCATTTATCAAATTCGCATAAATAACAGGAGCTCTGCTGAGCTGGTTTTGTGTATTGGCTCCAGCTATAGTGCCTGTCATTATTGGCCCTTCATCAATATGTGTAGTCAAGGTGGCTTTGTGATTTGAAAGCTCTGGGTAGGTAAACACAGTTAAATAAGAATTTCTACAAATCTGAGCTTGGAGTGAGTCAGACATGTCATCTTTGGAAGTATAATGAGACTTGTATAGTTTTGCAAAAGTTCATCAAACTTGGTAAGACCAGGCAGCTACCACAATGCCATACAGATGCAACTGGGTGAGCTTACGTTGGAGTTTCTCTTTGGATTTCAAAGTAACCTGACTCAAAAACAAGTCCCTTTTGTGAATCCTCATCACACAGCATGATGGTGACATAGAGAAGTCAATTGATCAATAACTAATGAAAGGAAACCTTTTTGACAATGGTTGCCTCCCTTTATAAAAGTTGTTTTAATTTTTTAATGTCTTATTCTTACTACTTTTTAATCTTCAAGTTTCACAGCTTAACTGTGCATTGCTTCCTATTTTCAGAAAACCATTTGTAGAACTATGTTTCAGTTTCTTTTAAGGGCACCAATGAATTAAACATGTTAAGCCTTATTTTGGGTCATCAACTTACTATGATGAAAATTATAATATTAACAATATTTATTTTTGTTTTGTCTTTGTGTGTATGTGTGAGCATATGTGAAGGCATGTACTAAAGCACTAGTGGATGGATCAGAAAACAAGTTCAGTTATCTATCTTCCCCTGACACCTTGTTGAGACAATGCATCTTGTTTGTCAACACCTACAACTAGAGTTAGCTAGTTTATGATCTTCCAGGATTCTCCTTTTCTTTTTTTTTTTTTGTTACTGCAGCAATGCTGCACTTGCTGAGATACACTGTTATCTCTGCCACCCTTTAGATAGATTCTGGTGATGCAAACTCTATAGGTTTGCATCCTGGAGGATGATCCTGTGAGGACCTGGTCCATCCTGTCTCTTTAATGCTTCCTCAATCATCATGAGAAAGAATCTGTTCCATCAAGACCTTCCTGCCATTGTTGTCTTGCACCATTACTAGAGGTCAAAGGCTATGCACACATTGTCCTTGGGCTGGATTCTCTGGAACTATGATTTGTAATTGCCTTGTATATATCACTACAACACAAAACCAACTAATTCAAGGAATGATACCTGATAGATTTGCTAGACAAAGATCACTTAGAAGCAACAAAGTAAATATGGATGGATAATCAAAGTGGAAGAATGACCGTCAAGAGAACAGTTGGGCAGCGGTGTCAGTTCTTGGGTAGGAATTAAGAGAAAAACAGATGAGGTGTAAGGCATGATCTAAGTGGAGTGTTATGAACTTACATCAGACAATACATCAAGGTACCAGAAAGTCTTCTCCCAAACTAAAGAAGAAACAAAGCTGAAAACATGGCTGTGGGGAAGATGTGTCTTGACAGTGGTTAAAACAGACTCTTGATAGTGCTCAAAATGAGCAATGCATTTAACGTCAGGTCTGAGTTGCAAAGTGGACGCTGGTTTCTGTTTCCTTGGCAACTACAAAGTTAAGATAAATGTTGAATACTGTGTCTGAAAAACCCTTATCTGAAGCTTTGCACCTGGGTTGAAAATTGAGGCTGCTTCTTGGTGTCAAAGTGACTCAAATCCTCCAGGCAAAAGTGGGCTATTCCATTTTTACAGATCCGGTTTCAAAAGGCAAAGTTTCTAATACTCTGTGATTTTAGAGAACAAAGTACCTTGGTTCTCCATCCTCTGATAAAATGACAAAAGCAGTTATGTAGAGGTTAACCTCATAGGCTGCTTGTACAAACGTGGTGGGGTGAGGCATACGATGTGCTGGGCTCTATACCTATCTCATCGGCAAGTGTTGTTATTGTTCTTATTATCTAGCTGTCCTTTCACTTAAATAAAAGCCCATGAGAAAATTGTTTTATAAGGGGCACTGCTCAGTCGTTGCATAGTTCAAAGCACAATTTCTAATACCTAACCAGCCAGTAAAGGGTTGGACCTTAGGAACCATCCCTTTACTTCGCTTTGCACGGTGGTTTAGCTAGAGCTCAACCACTTTTGCCTTTGCTAATAAAGATTCCCTGACCACATTTCACCAGGAATGTTTCTAGTTAGTAGGCTTGGAGTGTAACATATAATTGTGCCTTTCATGAGCTCCTGGTTTTCACCTGCAATTGAATTTAAGGACACTCCCATACCCAAAGGGGCATGGAGAAACATTATAGGATCCAGCTGCTGTTCCCAAAAGATGAGGAGAAATTTCAATCAGATTGTGGCTTAAAGGCTGGCTGTCCAGTAAAGATTTCATGTTATACTGAATGCTTTGTGACATCTCTGATACTTTAATTTTCAACTTGAATACTTTTCATGTTAACAAAGCTCAATACTATGCAATTTAATGCTTGGCTATTGGACATTTCCACTCATAAGCATGCCCTTAGTGCATTCATCTTCTACTCTTTACCCCAACCATTCTTTCTGGTGGACCACCCAGGAGTTACATTTCTCTCTCCCCTATAATCATCCTTTAGGTGTCAAGATATTTAAACGTATCTGTTTCTGTGAAGGAATTCATGATTTTGACTATTTTTCTGATGAGATACTTTAAAGTTTTACACATCTTGCTTATTCTCGTCATATCCACTACCATTAGACATGATTGCAATGCTCAGAACACACACCTGAGATTCATCTGACCAATCTGATTCAGGTAAGCATACAAGTTCATTAACATGGCGATGCGCATTCACTTCTGTAGGGTTAATAGCAATCACTACAATTCCAATACACCGTTCTCACCCTAGGTAATTACAGTTCTAATTGACACCGAGGAAACAATGCCTCTTCTTTCGGGACAAAGGCTGTCTGTTAATGAAAAGTCCAGCCGCTTTCCCTTATGATGACATAAATTTCATGCTTTAGTTGGTTAAAATAGTCTTGTCGCCATGCACAATGACTGAAGATTCTTGATAGTTGTACATCTCCTTAAATATTCACTCCACCAGGATTCCCCAAAGAGCTGCTGATGCTCGCAAAGGTCAATGTCTCAGAGAACGGATGTCTGAGCAACTGTTTAGAAGTGACTGAGACTCTGAAAAGCGCAGTCAAGAGATCACCAGAATTGTGTGTGTTATGCTCTCGGGTTGTGGACTCAGTTTCAGATTCAGCCCTCTCTTTCTTTTGCCTGCTCTGCTGACAGTGCCAAGTATGCTCAGCCGGTTCATACACAATTGACTGACTGGAAAGTGATGCTTGTGTACATAAATTTATGTTGTTCGATGCATAGTTTCCAAATCATTAAAAATTTTACACCTATGTAAACATAAGCAGAGGGTACTATGAGAGCTTTTTGTAGCCAGCCTAGTTCTTGCACAGGGTTAATGCATCTGACCTTATTTTGGGCTCAATGTACTCATGCACATGGCTGGTTTGTTTATGTAACACAGTCCCCTCGCTTCCTCCACTCTTGTTTCTAAAGCCCAACTATCTCCATATGAGATTCTACCTAGCAAGCCTCAACCTTTCTTCATATTTAGAATTATATACTAAAATTCTTTACTTGTGATCTGTGAGTGATTTAATTGTAGCACCACATCGTATTGATTCGATTATATCCTCATATTCCTGTGGCTTTTTTTGACTTTGATGCCTGGTTTAGGAAAGCACAAGGTTCTCTTATGCATATGCATTTGCTATAGCAGAGGGAGTTTAGTGAAGATGAGGTCCTCTGAACCTGCTAACTTTACTTCAAGATTTGTGGCCATCTTTGATATAGATGTCAATATGCCTGATTAAAGATGACAATTTAGTGACTGACAAGATAGCATCCTTGTCTCACATTCCTGGATCCTTAAGGCCCACAAACTTCAGAAGTTGAATAATAAAAATAATTCCCCCTATGCCCTTCATTTCTGTTCCCAGATATCTGAGCTCTAACACATCCCATTTGGTATTATCCCATGAGTTTGCTCTATCTGAACTGTAGGTTTCTGACTTTTTGTCTGTGAATGGGCTAGTCTAAGCATAGTGAGCAGGAATGATGCAACCTGAGATTAGATACTATTTATCTGTACTTGATTTAATTTAAAAGGAAAAGAAAGAGATTTTCACTAATACATTTAAGACGAATGTAACACTTCTATTTGATCAAATGCTTACTTTCTCAAAGAACTTAGTCTAATAGATTTGGTAAGACAGCCAATGCAATAAAGCTGCTGCTTGCCTTCCAAAACACAGGGAAGTGAAAAACTTATGTTTCATTGATGGAGAGATTTTATCAGCATGCACAGTTCTAAGGACCATTCATTTTGTATATTAAAATACAGATGAAATTAAATGTCTTTGATATCTAGAAAGTTGTTTCTTCAACTAAAAGTATTTGTGAAAACATGATTTTTGGTTAATATAAGTGAATACATTGTACCTATTTATACCTCCAAAATGTTATAGATCTCCTGTAATTAAATCATTAAGTTTGAAAAAAATATCTTTTTTGTATTTTTGACTCCATATATCTATATATGCCATGTGTTTGTCTTGTGCCTATGGAGAAAATGGGAGGGCACTGACATTGGGTCCCCTGGAACTGGAATTACAAACAGTCATGAGCTTTCATAAGGTTACTGGAAACCAAACCCAGGTCTTCTTCCAAAGCATCAGGTGCTTTTAGCTGCTATGCCAACTCTTCAGCGCCAAGATCATGAATCCATCTCAGCCAATAGAATCATTTTAGAATAAATACAACTTTATGATGTTTTGGAATTGAATGAAATTTCTTTAAATGTATCCATTCTGTATTTCAACAAAATAAGTTATTCCCAATACTATTGTTTAAATACTATAATTATGTTGAATAAATAGGTACTAAAAAGTGTAAAAGACATTATGCACATGGTTTATAGTTACTAATATCTTAATTTAAAACTTGCTTTCATAAAATGATAAATTGTTAATTTGTAGAGCATATTGAGAATGTAATTTGCAATGTAAGATATGACTAGCGCTAATTAAAAGTAGTTATAAATGAAGATGGGAAATTAAAGGATATTTAATAGTACTTAATAAATTTATCTAATTATGCAAATAAACATGCATATTTTCATATTGTTTTAATTCAAGCATTTGGGATAATTTCTGCAAGATATATGATAATTGAAATGCAACGTGTAATGATCACTCATTTATCCAAATAAATAAAATTATTTTTCTTTTATTATTGCCAAGGCTTGCTAAAGAAATTTGACTTAATTAACTTCAAGCTTTTTGCATGTGCTTGAAAATATATGTATTTGAGTTTTTTTTATTAAACTCAAATTTTATTGTGCCAGCAGAAAATCAAGGCGAAATAACATACATAATACATTAAGTTTATCTAATATAATTTTCTATAAAATACAAATAATAGATAAATAATAAAACGAATGGTGATATGAATTTTTAGCTCATTGCAGACATAGACAATGCTGAACTGCTAGTCTGGACTACTATCATCAGGCAGAGACAGCATTAAGATGGAACACTTAGACAAAATTTCATTTCGTATGCTCTTATGAGTTTTGCATTGCAGTACAACAAACAGACTTTTATGATCAATTCATATCATGAAACTTATCTTAATGATGAATAACTAGTACTGATTAAATTTAAGAAAATATGGACCACAGTCATACAAAATATAAAAATATTGACTCTCTGATTTATGTAATAGAGAGGTTTTTTCTACCTAATCATATTAAATTAGAACTGAAGGCTTTACAATATTAAAATCTTATGACTAATCTAAATTCGACAGCTACTTGAACATTCCAAGGGTGCCATTCTCTTACTGCCACAGTTACTCTCCTAGGGAGAACATTCCTGAAGGATTGTTACCTTCCTTAACAGACACTGCATGTCGCTAGAGTAAATCCACACTAGAACATGATTCCTAACTATGGTGCTTTCATGCTCTGCTGTACTCTGTTGACAGAAACACATGAGGACCATGGTTATGGATTCCTAAATGACACTATGATTCATGGCTGAAGAGTTTGCAAATATCTCAACTACTTTATGTTTCCTGGAGAAATGAAGAACATGCCTCATAGTTACTCTGTGAGTTACTAAGGGGTAACCGGCCAGATGAAATAAATGTTTAGTGCAGTGTCTGAAATGGATTAACATTTAAAACCATGACCTGATATTTATTTTAACATTCCCATCTCATTTGGGGAGTAAATATTCTGAATAAGTAGACTATAGTTCAATAATAATTATGAAAATATTTTTGTTAATTATAAAACAATTGCCTCACCATGTAGATATTATTTCATTGCACCTGGAAATTTGCAAAGTCTTGGAGACACCAGTAGCCCCAAGGATGTTGTTTATTACCTGTACAATGTTCTATATTTCATCAACATCATATTCATGCTTGTCTCTTATGATTATCCCCAAGCAAGTTTGCAGTTAGAGTGCTAGGAAGTGATTGCTGGTGTTATGTTCCCCTGTTGGCATCATCGAGAGTGTATGTGGAAAATTACCCAGTTTCGGATTAGCTACCCAAAACATATTTGCCTCATGATGCCAGGATGAGAACTTTCCGGTAATTCACTGAACATTTGTACTCTTTGCCTGGCGCTCAGCCTCTTATTCATTTCTTTCTATCTCAAATTAACTCAAACTGGATCATATACATCTGATGTCTCTATGCCCTTAAAAATTACTTGTTTCTCACAAATACTAGTAGAATTTTCCACAAGAAAATTCAGCTTCGCATTTCTACAACTTTTAGCCTTCTTCCTAATAAGGGAAGAATAAGAGAGTTTTTTCTTTCATTTGAGTTCATTTGGAGATTTAAGTAAATATGATCATATTCATTCAAAGTAGTTTGAGCCACATGTGCTGAATCAAAATATACATGATACAAAAATTTGCCATGTTACTTTAATGGCACACCCAGTATTTCTTTTTTTTTCTGATCCTATAAAGAAATACTGATCTTGATCTTGTATTTCTTATATCTACCTGGTTAATGTAAGTCACATTACTTTGTAATTATTTTTGTGTTTGTCAACTGTTATATATCCTTTTAATTTGTGTCCTTTTAATTAAAATAAAATTACAGTACCAAACACCTGATGGAAATCAGTTTTTATATGGATTCACAAATGAATGAATATGCTTTATGAATGAATGAATCATGTTCCTTAATTTATTGCAACTTATCTATAAATCTCAGATAGAAAAATAAAATGCATGCATTATTTTGCCATTGTTGTTCAGTCAGAAGAAACAACCATACAAAATAAAATTCAAATATTTTGCTTCATAACAAAGCTCCTGATTATCAGTCACTTTCACTGTGTATGGAAATATATACAAAATAAAAGATAATAAGGTTGTTTTTCTTGTGTTCTCACAGTAACATGAGTTTAAAATGTGCGGGTTTGGTTGACATCTTCTGAAGAAGGATTTGCCATCATCCTAAGAGTTGACAGCCGATCAGTTGACAAAAACACTAAAATAGACACAGATCCTAAAATAGTTAAACATCCCCATAGATACGTCACTCAAAAACAACAGAGCAAAGCAAAACACATAAAACCTGTATCATACTAAGGAAATTGCATCTAAACGGCAACTTATTTTTAAAGACCACTGGCTTAAGCTTGGCATGTAGCTGACACCTCTAGTTCCCACACTCAGGATTTAAAGACACGAAGTTTACAGTGAACTTTGAGCATCTTCAGCTACATAGCAAATTTTTGGCCATGTTGAAGTGCAGAATCTGACTTTCCCTCAAAAATCCTCAAAAAGGGCCAGGAAGATGGCTTTGGAGAAAAAGGAATTTGCTGCCAACAAGAAAAGAGTACAAATCTCCAGAAGCTGTGTGGTAGAAGGTTGTCTTGCTATATCCATAACTGCAACATGGCATAAGTATCCCACCAAAGCCTAGAGAAACATTGAAGACAATGCATAAAAAGCATAGGTGCACATGCATTGCTAAATACTAAGCATATGTAAAAATATAATCTACATTACAATCATTTTATAGCTGTAGTTAGAGTTCAGTAGAGCATGCTGTGATTCTTAGCAGCAATGAAAAAAAAAAAGAAAAAAGAAAAGAAAAACCAGAATATTTCTGCCTGTTTTAAGAAGAGCTTGTGCAGCACACTGAACACTGGAATTCTTCATGGACAAAATAGTAAGGAAAGTTTTATGCTTAGAAGAAGAAATTCTTCTTCAGCATTCTCAAAAGGAAGAACTTGCTTTATGCAGAGTAGTTATAAAATGTATAAGAGAAATGAAATTTCACCTCTCATTTCTGATATCTGAAAATGATGGGCTGGTTCTAGAGGTGGAAACATCAGCTTCGAGAGCACAGAGACAGAAAGTGAGAAACTCAATGTTCTCAGAGTGTTCGTAAATAAGATTTTCAGATTCATTGAAAGGAAGGTAGAGATTTGAAATGATATGTAAAGAATCTTGAGTATATGCGAATTGAAGTGACTGACATTAAATGTGCCTCAAAGATTTTTATGATAGTGGCTTATTCGTATTCATTCCTTTGTTTATTTTAGTCAAGAATTCAGTAGTTGAGTTGAGAGTGGATTTGTAATCAGTAATATGCACATGACAATAATTGAGCAGAAGTATTTTCAAAAGCCAGAAAATTATTGTAAAGGATGTGAAGAAATCAATAGCCAAGTGTAACTGTTTCCTCTGAGAAATGTGGGCTAGAGACTTGAAAGGGTGGTGGAGTGGGAGGTGGAGATTTAAACACTATCACTCATGAGAATGTGCACATACACCTAAGAACTAAAGAAGGAAAATGGGGGTTGTCACAGATAGAACTTGAGAGATGGTGTGAATTTGAGATCATAGAAGCAGAAGGTACAATCAGAGGAGGCTAGAAGAGGATCCCTAGTTGTAGGAATTTAGTAGCTCATGGATGCTTTATCATCCTACGGTGATGACATTGTTAAATCCCATTTCTGCAAGACACCGTGGTCAAACTCATATGAATTCAACTATATGAGAGACAAGCTTTTGCCAGTTTTGTCAGTCTTTTGGTTATTTTTGCTGTTAGAGCTTTTCCAACAAATTTCACTATTTTGCTGATGTAAGTTAGCTTAAGTAAGTATGTCTGCCAGAAGTTAGGTGTTAAGCACTTTTTTTTTATAGAGGAAATTTGTTGGTAATAACAGTTTACTTTTCACTTTTTAAAAACACTGTTTGTAGCACGTACTTGTTTATCTCTCCTCAAGATCTCAACTGTTCTCATTTCTTGGGAGGTGAGATTTTTCCAAGCTAAATGATGAATAATTACTTTGTTAAGAAACTTTAACTTGGTATCAACAAACCAGACAAAATAAGATGAGTATGATTTTTTATCATATTATTGTATCTTAATGCTTAAAATGAACATTCTGATATTTATACAAATTCCAAATCCTTGCTCTATCATTTTTACTAGAGTAGCCACTCTACTATTTATCAGTAGGATAATAAATATGATGCAAAACAAGTCCTAAGAAAACATGAAAGAAAAAAAGTATTGATTTTCAGAATCTTTTAAAGAGGGAAACTTTATTTACCACAAGGTGATGGGTGCTTTTGGGAGACATGTTTCTTAAACACTTTGAGATTAAGAGATGTATTGCCATAAAGTACAACCACTTTAGTATAAACGAATGCCATTTAGAACTGTGCTGCATTCATTTATACTAAAGTGGTTGTACTTTATGGCGATACATTGAACAGACCTAATACAATTTTAGAAGTTCTGTTTGTTTGTGAAAATCTGAATTGTATCATCTAAATTCCGTAAACACTCAGTGGTGCTCTTCTCTATATATTCTGTGTTTAAACCATGCTCTCACCATTTGCTTAGGTATTAATATGTTTTTTTCTGTTTTTTATAATACAGAAAGAAGAAAATAATGGTATTTAGAAAACTACTGTGTAGGCTCCATGATGCAATTTGTTCAACATTTAAAAGTTTCAAGATCAATTAAATATTTATAAATATTAACAGCTATGATCATAAAGAATTTGCACGTAATTTATTCAACGTCATTGTGTTCAGCTCTCTTTCAGAAAGGTCAATCAGAAAATTCATTAGCTGTCAAACGCAACGGCTTGGCTATTTGTTCATTTCTTCATAATTATGACATGTAGGTTTCTCTGAGTACAGGCATGGCTAAGATCAAAACCACCAATGATTGCTTATGCTTGAGAAGTTGTGGAGTAAGGGGAATACTCCTCCATTGCTGGTGAGAATAAAAACTTGTACAACCACTTTGAAAATCAGTATGACAGTTTCTCAGAAAGTTGGGAATCAACCTACTCACAACCTAGTAATATCACCCTTGGGCATATACCCAAAGGATGCTCAGGCATACTATAAGGACATTTGTTCAACTATGCTCATAGCAGAATTATTTGTTATCCCCTGAACATGGAAACAACCTAGATGCTCCCCGATTGAATAATAGACAGAGAAAATGTGGTACATTTACACAATTGAGTACTACTCAGCATTAAAAAAAAAGACCTTTTGTAATTTGCATGCAAATGGATAGACCTTGAACAACAATACTGAGTGAGCTAACCCAGACCCAGAAAGATGAACATAGTATGTATTCATTCATAAGTGGATACTAGCTGTAAAGCAAAGGAAAATGAGCCTGTAGTCCATGATCCTAGTAACATGATCCTAAGTAACAAAGTGAACCCTAAGAAAAACATATATAGATCCACCTGGAATGGGGAAATAGAAAAGATCGCCTGACAAGATTGGGAGCATGAGGATGGAGGGGAAAGGGAGGGGAAAACAGGAAGGGGGAGGAGAACTTGATGGAACAGGATAGTTGAGATGGAAAAAGAATAGAGGTGAGAGCAAGAAAAGAGATATTTTGATCGAGGGAGCCATTATGGTGCTAGAAGAGACTTGGTACTAGAGAAATTCCCAGGAATCCACAAAGATGACCCCAGCACCCTAAGCAATAGAGGAGAGGATGACTGAACTGGCCTTGCCATGTAGTCGGATTTAGGAATATCTTAATAGTCACCATAGAACCTCTTCCAGCAACTGGTGGAAACAGAGACAGAGACCTGCAATAGAGCACTGGGCTGAGCTCCCAAAGCCCAATAAGAGGAGTAATGTTGATGATTTTGAGATACGCTAAATAAAAATAATTTGACCATTGTAGAATTTAAGTGAAATAAATAATTCTTTAATATGTTCAAATGAGAAGTTCAGTCACAAGAACTACCTCATCCAGGAGACCACAGTATATGCTACAAATACAAGTATTCTTCCATGTTTTGTTAGCATGTGAGGTATTGAATGAAAAGGAGAACAGTCTAACTTCAATAAATAGGAATGCAGATCTTATGTTCCCTTCCTATGTAGCTACCAATTGATGTGGGATTCCCCTCTGTATGCTGTGAATATGACTGGTGAATAAAGAAACTGCCTTGGCCTGTTAATATGGCAAAACTTAGGTGGGGAAAACTAAACAGCATGCTGGGAGAAAGGAGGCAGAGTCAGGGAGAAGCCATGTAGCCCTTCCAAAGACAGACACCAGAGGGAACATTCCACAGTAAGCCACAGTCACATGGCGATACACAGATTAACAGAAATGGGTTAACTTAAGATATAAAGGTTGGCCAATAAGAAGCTAGAGCTAGTGGGTTAAGCAGTGATTTAAATAATATAGTTTCTGTGTGATTATTTTCGGAGTCTGGACAGCCAGGAAACGAACAAGCAGCCTTCTTACTACAGCCAATTGTCCTGTTCGAAACTTTCCATAGTGACTTAAATAATGATAAAAATTATACTCACAGTCATTGTAGAACTGTTAATTCCAGTTCCTCTTATTTACAAAATAGACCTTCTGAGTTAGAATGACTAGGGATACCTTCATGACTAATAATTTCATTTAGCTAAATTATTTCTGACCCTGTAGTTCTGAGTAAAATCCATTTAAAGAAATTAGTTTATGAAATTCATTAAATTCACAGTGAATGAAGAAAAATAGGATGCCTCTGTGTACATCACAATTTTTAAGCAATCTCTCCTAGCCTAGCAGGCAGGAGAGTTAGATGATTATAAATTATCTGAAAAAGCAATTAAATGCATCTCTATTAAGGCTCTCAAACTATTCTCTATGATGCTGTAATGGTGTTTATACACATACACATTATATTTTATTCAGACTGGATGGAATACACCACAATGATAGTGAACTACATTGTCAACTGTAGATTTTAGTTATTGCTACATCAGTATTTGTTCATTAGTTGCAAAAAATGTACCACATCAATATACAATTTCATCAAGTACACGTGCATGTAAACTAGAAGGGGTAAATGAGAACACTCACATTTTCAGAGTGCTGAATGCTACTCTTAGCATGAATTTTTTTATTAAGAAAACATATTTAAGACACACAATGGGTTAAATGAATGAATTATAAAGTCCACATTGTTGACAAATTATTTTAAATAGTTTTGGTTTGTCACCAGAATACTCTCCCCATGTTAAAGCCAGAGAAAAAAGCCCTGTAAATGTGTGTATACAAACAAAATTGAAAATGTCATAGTTTTTCATGCTTATGTCTCAGGCATCTAGTTAGAATGGCTGTGGCAAATATGAAACAATTTCCAGGAAAGATTTCAATACCTTCATGCAAATCAGTAACAACAAACTAGGTTTCAGTTAAATAATAACACAATTTAGCTTTGTTAGAAAGGGATATGGTAAAAGGTGGGCGAGCTGCTTTCATAGCTGACTGGTTTGTTCCGCTAAGAAAGAACTGATTAGAATTCTTTGGCAGATTCAGGTTTGCTCTCTTAATTTATTTACCATACTTCAGATGAAAAAGATTTGAGAAGTAACACAGCATAATAGTAAATAGTTAAGAGATGATGCCTCAGATCAGTAATTCCTAAGGTTCGCTCTTTCAAATTTAATTTCCTCTTATACTTAAAATGAAGATTGGGACCATTCATAAATATTTATTTCATGAATATTTTTCTGCACCTGTCTCCTTACAATGGGAACCACATGCTCGGGGCCACTTTGGGCACCTAGGGAAGTGAAGGGAGTTGGCAAATGGTAGAAGACAGTGATGCCAAGTGATAGTTGCCTTTTTCAAGTTCCCTCTTCCAGAATGTAAATTTCAAAGCATCAGGCAAAGAGTGCTCTCTTGGAAATGATGACTTCTGGCCACTCCACAGCCCTCACCCTCCCAAATACTTTTAAAGTTGTCATTATCTCTAAGTCTGAAGAAAGACTCATATCATAATTGTTACACACAGACGTTTTCTGTGTCTGTTAAACAGATTTCACTCTGTTCTCAACCCTGTAATCTTTGCTTTTAGACAGAAGTGAGTTTACACTTGACTAAAGTTAGAAGTAATTTTTGCAATTGAACTTTAAGTTAGATTATCATTCACTTAGCATGTTGTACTTTTTCATATTTCCTGTGCTCAGATTATGTTGTCACCCTACCTGAAATTTGTAGGGCTAAAACTGTAGAGAACCATGGTGTAGAAGGTTCTTCTGTTTATGTGTTGCTTTCATTGGTTAATGAATAAAGGTGCCATAACGTGTGGCTGACCATTGAACCCCAAGATTAAATACAACATTGTGCTGACTACTGAACCTCGAGACGAATGCCGGAGGAAGAAGAACTGCCTTGGCCTTTTGACAGGGCAGGACTTGGGTAGGCAGAACTGAATGCTGGGAGGAAGAAAGGCGAGTAAGAGAGACACCATGGATTTTCTGCCTGAGACAGATGATGGTTAGAATCTTTCCCGGTAAGTCACTGCATGTGGCAATATACAGATTAATAGAAATGGGTTGAATCAAGATGTGAGAGTTAGCCAATAAGAGGCTAGAGTTAATGGGCCAAGCAGTGATTTAATTAATACAATTCTGTGTGATTATTTTGGGTACTTACAACAGAACCATTTATCCTGGATTTTAGTTTCAGCTGTAAGGAATACTGAATCATGTACCTGCCTTCATATTGCATTGGAGTGGTGTTGGTTTTTTGTGAGGTGAATGCCAGATGTATAATTTTCTAGATTCTTATGAAACTCCACCCATTTCTTAGATGTAAAAGACTTCTGTAAAATTTTAAGATTATCAACTAAAAAAAGAGAATACAACCTTCTTATGCAATATTTCGAATATACTTGTTGGTGAGTGAATACTTCATAGAATTAATCTGAATGAAAAGAAAGTTTACATAAGGAAATTTTGTGAAGAAAGCAGTAATATACATAAAATTAATTATTTCATATGTAGGTGGTTACAAAATTGAAAGTAATATTACAACACCTTGATATTTTTTTTTATTTATTGATAATCTGAAACCTACTGGAGCTGAGCCAAAACATTATAGTCTCTAGCTCGTCATTAATTTTGAATAGTTGTCCAAGACTGACACCATCAGTGTTTTGTGTTGTGTAGAAAACCAGATGTCTCTCCATCTACTTTCCTCCCACTCCCCAAAGACCACCTGAATCTGGTTAGAATTCATTCATCTTTTGTTGTTGTTATTTATTTATTTATTTATTTATTTATTTATTTTGAGACAAGGTTTCTCTGTGTAGCTTTGTCTGTCCTGGAACTAGCTCTGAAGCCCATGCTGGCCTCTAACTCATAGAAATCTACCTGCCTCTGCCTCCTGAGTGCTGAAATTAAAAGTGTGTGCCATCTTTGCCCAGTTTAACCCATTCAACTTTAATTACAAGTCTGAGACCAAAAGATGAAAGTACAGAAGATACATTTTGTTCTGATCAAAGATTACCTGGTTTTATTTGAATTCTGTATCAGAAAATAAGTTTTCAAAGAATTATATATCAAAACATTATATAGGACACAGTAGCAGCATAATGATGACCTTTGTATATTTTAATGACTGTAAGAAAATGATTTCTAAACATTTTTAATATTCAGAATGAATACTCAAAATTTGTTTTATTCAAAATATACTATTTTTATTAAGTGATAATGATAAATTTATATATACAAGCTTACTAGCATGCCATTTTGTTTAGCATTTGAATGTAAATTAGTTGACTACATGACATTTAGCATTGAACTTTAGTGAAATATTTTTCAGATTTTATTTTATACATTTTTCATTAAGGTAAGTTGATGTTTAATATCATTGTAATAAAAATTTAGTATTGTTTTCAGAATCCCTCAGAGTATGCTGGATAAGGGTTTGCAATTTGACAATGATGGCATAAAATATTCATAGAAGGTAGTCTTGATTTTGATATAGTTCTATCCAAATAGTGCACAGAGGACTTCATGGGCATAGTGGGATTGAATTAATTGCCCTACCTCATGCAAGCCTTGGATAAACTCAAGTGGGACACCATGATTTTCATTCTAGTGCAGTTTACAGGGTATATGGAGAAATGTAGGAGTCTTTGGGAAGACTCAAACTTAGATTTTACACCTTAGAAGAGGCATCATGAGAGAAATCTTGGTAATGTTTCTGGATAAAAAAAGATGGCATAGAGGATTTCATATACCATGTTATTATGTTAATAGGCATGGACTACATTTTGTAGAATTAGGTGTTACACATTGATGCTATGGTTGGTACACTTGTTTTACCTGTAGCAGGGTATTGTCTATGGAGTTTCTTCAATGCCATAGGAAGACAATGCTAATTTTTCATTCTGGGCACAAAAGTACATGGATATTTATGTATGTTCAGTCAAAATACTAAACCACCTCATCAATGTGAAACCGTATCCCAATAGCTCATAAACGTGTATTCTACATTTACTTCAACAATGAGCAATAGTGTCACATGAGATGCTTCTTCCAGATCAGTGACTTTTGGCATTATGAGGGTTGATATAAGGAAGGCAAGAATTCACCTGTACAGGTGCTGGTGGCCATTGTTTATAAGCTTGCCTTAGAGCAGCAATGCATCCTTTGGGTCAATGTTTTGGTAAAAATGTTGCAGTGTACCTTTAGAACACAAAACAATCACTGTCCTGAAAAGGTGATGCAGAATTTGCTTTAGAATAAATCTGTATGCTTTAGGATGGTCAGCTGTAGTTCAATTAACATACCTCAGTTAATAGAAATAATTTTTGGGTATGTCTTCTCACAACTTTAACTAATCAGTGACTGTTGCCTCTCAGAGGAGCCAAATAAAATGAAAAATATGTGTCTGAAATATCTGGGTTGAAATATTGATCATCAATGGTTGTTAGTGTAATAAAGAATCTACCAATAAGATCAAACTGGATATGGGATAGCATTATATAAAATATATATATTTAGCATTGAGATTCTAATGAAGTCACAGAGAACTGTGACATTTCTCCAGAGAGTAGCATCAAATCCCACTGGATTCTTTTGTCAAAGACTAATGAGAAACTTGTTTTGTGTAAAAGCCAGAAAAAATGTGACTTGGCGCTTATGAATTAATCACGTTAGCTTCCTGTCAGCAGCAGTTTTGTGGTGTATCCTGGGCATGCTCCTGACTCACAGTGTAGTTTGAATGATGGATTTCCTATTTAATCTACAGTTCTTCCTGTCTTTGATCACATCTGCCCTTCACACAAATGGGGACCTATTCTTTAAAATCACAATATTTCAGTTCGAGATTTTAGCTGCTTTGATGTATGCTAAATTATACGATGTTATGCTCTTACTATTTTATCTTTTCTTCTGAAATACTATGACTTTTGATATGAAGCTACTTTATAAGTCCAACTTGTATTTAATGAGTTATTTTGCCTTTTGATATAGTATATTGAGTCTTGGTTCCAAATCTTTTTCATTTATCTTTTATCATGGCTGCAGCATTGCTAACTCACATAACAAAAGTCTAGATTTAACTATGGACTGACAGAACTCTCTTTCAATAGAAAACCTTCTGAATAGCCATTTTTTATGGTGTATTTGGGAAACTTTTCAGAAAGCTGAGAAAAGATTACTTGGTAAATGTATTTGATAAGTATCTAAATATTTCCAGACTAAGAAGGCACTTCCTGCATCTGTAACGAGCCTTTAAAAGCCCTAAAACCCAAGTTTCCATTAAATTGTTTTTTTTATCAAAAATAAATATATGTTATTGTAGCCTTTTTTTGAAAATCTGACAAAATTCTTTCTGCCATCTCCTAAAATATGGCACTTTACAAAGAGAAGCTGATACAATAAGCCCTCAGACCATCCACTGTCAAAAATCTCCTTTCTGTTAATGAATTTCATCTAAAGGTTATATTCACATTCTGTTGCTTATGTGAAAAACCTACTAAATGGGTTCTGACTGATTGCAAGTTTCCTTAAATATCAGGAAAATTCATACTAGACAAAACAATTTCATTAGTTTCATATGCTAAGCATGAAAGATAGTTAAGTGATATGTGACATATGAATATATATATAATATGTGAATCATATATGTGTATATATATGTGAGAGCATTAACTGTTTATGCACATGTATACAAAAATGTTAGTATAAAATGCAATATTAAAATAAATGCTTTTAATCCCAGCACTCGGGAGGCAGAGGCAGGCGGATCTCTGTGAGTTCAAGACCAGCCTGGTCTACAGAGCTAGTTCCAGGACAGGCTCCAAAGCCACAGAGAAACCCTGTCTCGAAAAACCAAAAAAATAAATAAATAAATAAATAAATAAATAAATAAATAAATAAAAATGCTTTTATACTTAAATGACTGAAGATGCCAAGAAAATGTTATGTGTCTGTGCAAATGTAATCAGTACAGTGGCCTGATGCTGGAGCTGTGTCTGTCTAAGGGATAGCATTGCTTGCCTCTGTGAGACCCCATGAAAACTAGAAGGCTACCCTATCTGCATTGTCGCCGGTTGAATACAGCTGGCAGGGCTTGTAGAAACACAGTGAGAGGGCTGGCTGTGTGTTTGACATGTACTTCATGTTCAGGGCTGGATGACACTGACCACAGTTGCCAGGAGACAGCACTATTAATGGCTGACAAGGGCAGCAAAGCAGGGATCTCTGCCAGGGATGGTGCAGCTGTGAAGCGCCTCTGATGGTTCACTGCTTCTACAGAAACTAGAGTGAGCAACAGCTCTTCACAAACGAAACTGAAGGTCATATATCTTTCTGTTAATGTTTTCTCGGCACTCACGTCTGTCTTGGCCCTTTAAGAAATAAGAAATATAATGTAAAGGTGGGGAATGGGCACTGGTTTTAGACTAACACACCAGTCTTCATAAATTATTAATTATCTGGAACATGTTTCTATAGAAACTATCACAGGGCCAAAATTACCTACTAATCATTTGTAAGTTGTGGAGGAACTTAAAATTCACCTAATAGATGGTTTTTTATTGTTGTTGTTTTTTGTTTTCTTTATCTAAGATAACAATATACAGTATAAAAACATAGACACCAGTTACTCAGGACAAAGTAGAAAGGTGAAGGAACCCACTATCACAGATAGTATTTCCCAGACACTAACCTACACCTTGCTTTTTATGTGACACACTAACCACCACTGATGGCTCAGAATCTCAAACTGTATTTGCAGATGGGAAAATGAAGCTTCTGTTGTCAAGTTTTTCCATTTTGATATTATGTTTTTAATGCAGAGCTCTTTCAAAGAAAATGTCTAGAACTTTCTGGATAGGTTTCTTGTGTCTGGAATTTAGTAATTGTTTCTTTATCTGGGGTCTTGAAGAAAGTTACCAAAGACAGAGCCTGCGGTTGTTTGCTGTTGCTTGCTCTACTCCACAGTGAGCCTTGGAGGCTGTTATCAGTGTACTAGGACAGAGAATGCATGGAATCTTTTGCAATTAAAAAATAAAGCTGTGGTTATTGTTTGAGCCTTGATTACAGAGAACCTATCTGGAATGAACACTGAATGTTGACAACATTTACTAGCTTTATTTATAGCAAAGGTAAGAGTAGATATTTTTGTTTTGACTTTTAATAAAAACTACAATAATGTAGTTACAAAAATAAGTCGAGGCATTTCAGCACTGTGCTATGAGCTACCTGACTTCTATGTGGTCAGAAGAGTATACTCTATCATGTATTCAGAAACCCATCTTCTTTAACACGTGTCAGATAAATGCTTCTAATAATCTTAACAATGCTCAATTACAAATTTTGGGATGTTGACTTATATATATATGGCAAGGGACTAGGAAAAAGGGAAAGAACATTTAACCTTCCAAAAGGCGGTAAAAATGCCTATTATTTTTCTTCTTTTCTCTTCATTATATTGTCATTTTTGATTGTTAGGATATCTAATTATCACCAGCATTATTATAAACAAGTAGGTAGTCTACATTTATTGATACTTTTTTTTTACAGCATCAGTGATTGTCTAGAAGACTATTTTTCTTGACTTCTTAGATACCTTTTCTAAGTCTATCCATGTTTTTCCTGGAGCCTAAAATTCTCCATGTTTTAATTTCTTGCCTTGTTCCTTTCACAATTTCCTTTATTTATGTTCAGAGTTTCCACGTTTCACTACTCGTACCTTAATAACATAGCTTCTGCTTTTTGGTTCTTGGGTAATTAGAATGATCACAGCATTTCCCCTCGATTTATATACAGATACCAAGACAAAAGAAAAGGCTGTTTAAAATCTAGAGTCTTACAAAAAGTAATAATCAAAGCACTTCAGTTGATAACATTTAAGCTGAAGCTAAACTTGAGAAATGAGCAAATGCATCCTTAACTGTACTAAGTGGGACGTGTTAGTTTTCCTTCCCAAGTGTATTCAAAATAAGAATTCTTTCTGGGCTGACGTTTGGAACTGAACTTAACAAGAGGTGATGGAGAGGAAAGACAAAAAGCCCGTGACAGAAATATGAAAGTGAAGCAGAAAAACTTAAGGACTTGAGTTTTCAGTCTTAAGTTGCTTGTTCTATATGACCAAAGCACTTTTATCTTAAATATGTGATGATTCATAGAAGTCTTGGAAAGACAGGAAGCTGGCATGAAGGTAGATAGTGAAGATGGTCCATATATCAAATAAAGACTTGACATTTCACACCTGGTTGAATCCCAGAACTAGAAATAAATTCACCTAGATTGGAAACAGAAGAGAGCACAAGAACACAGACGTTTGGCTTGGAGAAACCAGTTGCTGAGGCTAGGATTCAGATTAGGGAAGTCATATAGGTTGATCCCAGGCACCTTCTGTGTATACCTAATTAAACTTTGCGCATATACCTTCACATGAGGCCCGATAACACTTAGACCTATGAGATAAAATAAATTAATTTATG
Organism: Neodon shergylaensis; assembly: GCA_025134845.1. Taxonomy (NCBI): domain Eukaryota; kingdom Metazoa; phylum Chordata; class Mammalia; order Rodentia; family Cricetidae; genus Neodon; species Neodon shergylaensis. Next base: position 4,965,186 of record JABTXL010008488.1, on the reverse strand, counting down.
AAAGCACAAAATTTAGGTGCGGTTTGTTTGTTATAATGCAATAAAAAAAGACTCAGGGCAAATTTCTTTACCAGTTAATAAAGAGACTGCATTTTTTAATCAGTTTCAATTGATTCAATAAAATTGTATTAAATGTCACAGCAGCCTCTAAGTATCATAACATAAATATCATGTGTATATTTTTCTCTTTGGTAGATCTCTTGATTGTAGAATTTTACTCTCAATTGCAGATGAGTATGAAATAAATATTTTAGAATTTATTCTTAGCAAAGTTAATGTAGTGCAATAGATTAATTTACATCTATTGTAAACTGCCTGCAGAAAATCTTGAGTTATATAAAATAATTATAATGCATTAGATTAAACATTTTTATGACTTACTAGGTGATGTAATAAGATAAAAATCATGGAGTGAAAAAGTAGTGATTTAAGTCCCATTAAAACTTTGCTATGACAACAAAATGCAATAAATAGAGGAAATTTAAAAATAATACATTGTGGAAAAGAAATTATGACCATCTATGATAAAAAATATTTTAAGTTCTTCATATTTAAAAACTTTAGAATTTTATATTAATATCTTGAATAATCTAATGGAATAATAAACAAGAAATATGGATATTTAATGTCTATACCCACTAGTGTAAACCCTCTCAATGAAAGTAAATTTGAAACACTTTCATATTTTTATCTTGAGAGTCACAGGTTAGACAAAAGAAAATGGATTTGTCTATCTGTATCTAGTATTTAAATAACTAGATTTGCAATTTCAAATAGCTTATCTTTTTACATGATTTGAAGATTTAACTCCATGATTCAGAAATCATATTATGATAGTTTGGAAAGCTGACATGTAGAGTAAACATGAAAACCCATGACACACCACAACTAAATCAGACATATAAATATTAAAGAAAAATTTCCAGGTAAGTTACTATTGCAGTCTTAAAGATTATATATGTGGATACTAAAAAAAATTAATGAAAAGAAGTAGTGAGGTAATTAAGTAAGGCAAGATTAGTCACTGCTTCCAATAAGGCTTTAAGGCTCAGTCAGCTTCCAATAAGGCTTAAGGCTCAGTCAGCCATGTAGAGCTAAGCTCTTTCTTATACACATTCTTACACTCATACATACACGGAAGGAAGCGTTTTGCAGGAAGTATCAAGATCAAATTTTGCTAGTGTTGAGTTTTTTTAAATAAACTTTTCTATAGCTTCCACTTTTTTTTATTTATTAAAGATTTCTGACTCTTCCCCCCCACCGCCTCCCATTTCCCTCCCCCTCCCCCAATCAAGTCCCCCTCCCTCGTTAGCCCAAAGAGCAATCAGGTTTCCCTGCCCTGTGGGAAGTCCAAGGACCACCCACCTCCATCCAGGTCTAGTAAGGTGAGCATCCAAATTGCCCAGGTTCCCACAAAGCCAGTTCGTGCAGTAGGATCATAAACCCATTGCCATTGTTCTTGAGTTCTCAGTAGTCCTCATTGTCCACTATGTTCAGCGAGTCCGGTTTTATCCCAGGCTTTTTCAGATCCAGGCCAGCTGGTCTTGGTGAGTTCCCGATAGAACATCCCCATTGTCTCAGTGTGTGGGTTCAACCCTCGCGGTCCTGAGTTCCTTGCTCATGCTCTCTCTCCTTCTGCTCCTGATTTGGACCTTGAGATTTCTGTCCGGTGCTTCAATGTGGGTCTCTGTCTCTGTCTCCTTTCATCGCCTGATAAAGGATAATATTCAGGAGGATGCCTATATGTTTTTCTTTGGGTTCTCCTTATTTAGCTTCTCTAGGATCACTAATTATAGCCTCAATGTCCTTTGTTTATGGCTAGAAACCAAATATGAGTGAGTACATCCCATGTTCCTCTTTCTTGGGTCTGGCTTACCTCACTCAGGATAGTGTTTTCTATTTCCATCCATTTGCCTGCAAAATTCAAGAAGTCCTTGTTTTTTACTGCTGAGTAGTACTCTAATATGTATATATTCCATAATTTCTTCATCCATTCTTCCATTGAAGGGCATCTAGGTTCATTGTTTGTAATAGCCAGAACCTGGAAACAACCTAGCTTCCACCTTTTAAAATATTAATATTCATTTGATTTATGTATCTTCTAAAGAATATATGAAAGTCCAAAGAAAATACCATAATGAATGGAGAAGTCTGTGCATTGTTTAGATGTTGCCTTTTAATTCAGGAAAAATGCAGTATTTTGGGCTCATTCTTTAGGAATCTTATCTATTTCACACATTTATCCTATGAGCCTATTTAATTGAATTTAAACAACTTAATATTCCACCAGCCTTGTTTTGTTTGTGACAAAGTACAGAAATTCTTGAATTATGGAAAATAAAAAACCTCTTTGATTCACTCTGTAAGTCGCTGTAAAAGCACAGTTCAAAAAGTTGGAGATCCTGATTTTCTTTGCTCAAGAAAATAAAGGCTGATTAAACAAACAAGATAACACTACAGATCAACACAGGTAGAACCAATTAATCTTAAAAACAAAAATTTCCACTTTCTACTTGGTAGCTTTAATCTTTCCATCTTTATATAAAGTAATTTTAGGCTTACTAAATATTTGGATAATCTGTGAATCCAATTTAATAAGAATGACCTTTGTTCAAACAAACTATTCCTTACATATTATTTTCAGAGTAATTTAACTAATTTATCCTCATAATTCCTCTGGCTGAGCTAATGTCAGCACCCTGCACAGTTAGTTCTCAGTATGAAAGAGCATTCCTTTCAGCTCTCCTTCAGGGGTTAGGGGGATTTCTCTAGAGACTTTAAATGTGTATTAGTTAATCCACTTCATGAATAATTAATTTAGCATGCAAAATTTACAGTGTCTACTTGGTTGTGTTAAAAAAAAGCAATTTAAATCCTTTGCAGAGATTCAAAGGGGAATTTTCAAAGTGGTCAATAATTTTATAAGAAATAATAATAATGTACTTTACCAATTGTTCCTGCAAACAGAAAAAGATAATATATAAATAACATAATAGTTATTTCTTGATGAACAGTAAGTTAAAAATAAAAGAACACAAATATTCATGAACTACTAACTATTGTTTCTTATAACAAGTGTATATTTTAAATACATATTTATAGTAAATACATATTTTAGGTGAATTTGCATTTTCTCCATCTAGATTCACAAATCCACTCCACGATTTTATGATGTGATAAATCATAGAAACCAATATTTATATACATCAGATAATCTATATTAGTGTCAGTTTTTTTAATATTTATTTCTTTATTTATTATGTATACAATATTCTGTCTGTGTGTATGCCTGCAGGCCAGAAGAGGGCACCAGACCCATTACAGATGGTTGTGAGCCACCATGTGGTTGCTGGGGATTGAACTCAGGACCTTTGGAAGAGCAGGCAATGCTCTTAACCTCTGAGCCATCTCTCCAGCCCCAGTGTCAGTTTTTTTTTTAACAGAACAAGGATGATGTTTATTTGTGTGGGTGTATATGTTCTTATATGTTTATATGTGTGATACACATACATGTGACTGTATGCAAATATTTATACATATGCCTTTAAAGGGCAGAAATCAACTTTGGGTACTACCACTTAGGTCTATACATTTTGGTTTTGCAATGGAGTCTCTCTCTGAGTTGGAGATCAACAAGCAGACATGTTTCCTGTTCAATAAATTCTAGAGATGTTCTAGTCTCCCGCTCCAGAGTACCAACTTCACAAGAGCAGACCATCATATCCACCCTTATGCATGGATTCTGCACCTTGAACTCAGGTCCTCACGTGTGTACAACAAGCACGTCACTGACTGTGCTATAACCCAGCCAAAAATAATTCTTTACTACAAATGGTGGTGAATGACTCTGAAGAGGATACGCAGAACTACCTAATTATAACATGCAGTTTTATTTTACTGTGTTCAGACTAAATGAAATTATCTACATTTAAAGATATAAATGCTGAATATGACCAAATTGGTCTGAAAACATATTTCTCCCTGAATCTCAAATTTGCCTTTATTTGTACTATGGAGTGTAAAATTAGGCATGGATTTTTAAATTTGAAATAATGACTTAATAAAATACAATAAAGCATTTTAATATTATTTAGACTTTCAGTTTCACAAACATTCGTGTTTCATATTTTCTATGACTCTGCTGAGGAAGAATGGGACCTTCTCTACAATGAGTCTCTACTATTCTGTTGCTACTGTTTGTATATGCATGTGTGAGCGACCCCTCATGGAGACCAGTCGGCAGAGAGCTTTGAGTCGTGTGTGAGCATGGGTTCCCAAGTGTGGGTGCTGGAAATTGAACTCAGGTCTTTCATGAGAGCAGTGAGGACTTAAAATTTATTAGCAAAAAATAAAACAAAAGAGAATAGGACATTGAAAATGACATGTGTTTGAGGGGTCCTGGGGGAGGGTTAGAGGGTGGGTGGCGTGGATATATGAAGGCATACTATAGCAACACAGTCAAAGAAATGGTATATTTTTTGAAAACCTAAAAGACTTGTTATAAACTTGTTGCTTTGATTGATTATTACTTTTATATAGAAATAAGCCTGTGCCAGTATTGGCAATACAATATTATAGTTTAGCAACAAGTTCTGTGAAGTACGGAATACTAAAATTGTGCCAATGATTCCTTTTACAATGATAGTACACACTTCCAAACTCAAACATTATGTATCTACCTAACTATAATTTGATCACTTTATATATTTGTTAATTAAAATTCCATACTAATACCAATACTAATAATATGGGGCATAGCCAACATATCTAAATGTGTCCTTAGCATACTTGAAAAAGTTTGCCTTTAATGTAGATGAAAAATTACATATAATGTACAAACACCCAAAGCACCCAAAACACCCAAAACAGGCCTTCAGTTCAAAAATGAGGATGTAGAAAGCAAAACTACACTCAGCTGTCCCTCTTCCAAAAAGAGAACAGCCAAGCATGGAAGAGTTCTTTCTTTTTTTGGGGGGTGGGGGTGAGGGGATTAATACTAAAGATCAGAGAAACAGAACAGTAAGCCACTGGAGAAACCTTTTCCCTCTACCAATGCTCATACCGAAGGAGTGATCCTCAGCCTGTCTTGTATCTCTATCAAACCTCAGAGTCGACACTCTCCAGTGAGTTTCTGTTTCTTCCCTTTTCTATTCATCGCTCTGTCCAGCCATAATTGCTCCTATATCCACCTCGCTAGTGCTGGGATTAAAGGTGTGCCTCAGCTCAGCTCGGGCAAAGTGATTAAAGGAGACAAATGTACTCGAATTCATTTGGGTCCTTTTCTGAGAATTATCATATAGCAGTTATTTATATCCTCAATTAATGGAGTTATTACTTGTTCCATTTTATCCCTGTACTTAAATAAATTTCTTTGTCTGAGTTAGGAATCTATTTTCTTGTTCCTTCTGAATTCTACTAGAAACCTGAACTTCCATTTTAGTTGCTGAGACATTTTGCACAGCAACCCACTCTGATGAAATTTCTATTTAAATTATGTATGTATTTTTTTTACCATAAGCTAATGTATTATTCCATATTGACTTCCATTAAAATAAGCTTTTCATTCACATTTTAAAGAATTATATATAAATCTAATACATTAACAATAGCTTTAAAATGATTTTACATTTTATTGTAAACTATCTCCATCAGAACTGAGTTAGATTTTTGATTATTGTCAAGACACTTTCCAGGGTAATCCCAGAGCTGTGCTTTACAAATTCTGTCAGTTCACGACTGTGAGGTTATTAAATAAACTTAATAGGCTGTGAGAAGCTGCAAGTACTGCAGTGGAATAGAATACAAAATAATATATAAGATAATAAATATATATGCATATATGCACACATATACATGTATATCATACATGTATAATCAAGTATATACATGTACACTCACACACACACACACACACACATATATATATATATATATACATTCAGCGCTAACATTTGTCTATAAGTAATAATGTCCTTAGATTAAAAAGTCTAGGGATGTTAGCCAGGAGGTGGTGGCTCACACCTTGATCTCAGCACTCGGGAGGCAGACACAGGGGGATCTCTGAGAGTTCAAGGCCAGACTGGTCTACGGAGCTAGTTCCAGGACAGACTCCAAAGCTACTGAGAAACACTGTCTCAAAAAAAAATGGATTAGAGATGGAGATGTTAGCTCATACTTTCAGTTTTAGACGTTTTTTTCTTAAACAGCAAATATAGAAAACAAGCATTATATATAACATAGAATTCAATGTGTTGTCTCACTTCCTTCGCTGGAAGGAGCTTTGAAGTTGAGAAACATTGCACTAGTTCCCTGGTGTGATTCTACTTGCAGAACGGTATCCTCACACATTGGACCTTCCACCTTCTGTTTATAGTTTATAAAGAAAGGACCTCATACGAAGAGAAAAGGCAGAAACAGATGGAGGATAATAAAAAAAATAGTTGCTTGAAGTTTTCCCAATATAATACAAGTTTTAAATGATCATTTCAGGAAAATAGCTGATTAGGTAATTTAAGTCTAAAAAAAAATAGTAACAATTTTATGTGTATTGGCCTTGCTGTATTCTAGAGAAAACCTTGTGAGTTTTTCCTACAACTTGACAAACCTCTAATGAGTAAACAAAACCTTAAAAAATGAATCTTTTCAAATGTTTTGTGACAATTCTAAACTTTATATTTCTTCTTGACTTATAAAGGTCAGGGTCCTATATAATTGTATTAAGGAAGTGGCTGTGACCTATGTCGGCTAGTGAGCAGAGCACAGGCAAAGCAGAATATTGCGTCTGATCTTCAAGGTTTATGAATAAGAACCTTCTTTTTCAGAATGTCTTCCAGGAGCCTTAATCAAGACAGCTGCCTTTTGCTAACTATTGGTAGAACATTTTGCCAGTTGCTTTGAAATATTAATGCACTTAATCTTTAAAGAGCCTCTTGAGATGGGTAATATAAATTCATTCCAGTTGATTAGGAAACCGAGACTTATAAGGTTAAGAACTCACCCAAAGTCATATTCTACTAACTGGCAGATGCAGGATTTGATTTTGGGCTGATTCATAATACACACAGCAAATAGCAGTTTTGTTTGTGAAATCATTCAAATTTTTTTTCTGGTTACTGTGAGGGACTATGATTCTAAATGGCGGACTGACTTCATTTTTCCCCATTTAGATGAATATTCTCAGTAATTTGACAAATTATTTTGGAGCCTGTCCTGGAACTAGCTCTTGTAGACTAGGCTGGACTTGAACTCACAGAGATCTGCCTGCCTCTGCCTCCCGAGAGCTGGGATTAAAGGCATATGCCACCACTGCCGAGCAAATTTGAGGAAGGTTTTGTCAGTCAGTATTTGCTTCTCAGAAAGGACGAAGTTAGATGGCAGCAAGTATTTACACAGGTTCCATAAAATATTAGAAGAGAAAAGGGATTGCTAGTGACACAGACCTAACTTGGAGCTACTATGACCTCCATTTCTGACCACAGCAAACAAAGAGACTATTGTAATAAAGGAAGTCTCCTGACGTTTTTCATTTCACCATATTCATTAAATGGTTTCCAATTCACTGTAGTGTATTAAGTATGGTATTACATCATGCATTGAAGCCTATCAAATAATTCACTAAAAATATTCTATTGCTAAAGCTACTAATGATCAATGAGTCTTCAGTGAGCTGCGATCTCTTTGCTGTGAGAGGATCTTGCCTTGCTCCTAATATCTGCTGACTGATTAGGGTGGTAATCACAGAAAAATGAAAGTGTCTATGTGATTTCATAAAATAACAAAACAAAAGCAACAATATTTAAATCACTGACAGCTTCTTCTTTATATAAAAGACATCTCTGTAACATATATTTCCATGTGACTGAGTTTTACATACTATAGAATGTCTTTCTAAGTTAGAGTCTGGTCTCCCAGACTATCTTGTTGCTTCAACAACTTACTTTACCTAAGGATTCTGAATTCTGTTTTCTTATTTCAATGTTGTGCAGAGAACTTTCCATAGGAATAGACTCTATCTCAAGGAACTATTTGTTCATTTATTTATGTACATCCACAAGATATAACTGCTTGTGTTCAATTTTATTATTACTCTGACAAAATCATTGACAAAAGAAAAACCAGAAAGAAGGAAGGGTTAATTTCAGCTCACAATTTTGTGGCTCCAGTTCATCACGTCAGAGAGAGCATGGTGTCAGGACCATGAAGGAGAAGGATGCATTGTGCTCGCAGAGGATATTGTGCTTGCCACCTTTTCTCCTTTTGATTTGTTCCCATACCCAGACCTATGGAGAAGTGCTGCCCACATAGGAAGCGTCTTATAACCTCAACCAACCTAATCTAAAAACTCTCCTATAAATATGCTTAAATGTTTGTTTCCATAATGAGTGTCGAGCCGGGCAGTGGTGGCGCATGCCTTTAATCCCCTTTAATCCCAGCACTCGGGAGGCAGAGGCAGGCGGATCTCTGCGAGTTCGAGGCCATCCTGGTCTATAAGAGCTAGTTTCGGGACGGGCACCAAAGCTACAGAGAAACCCTGTCTCGAAAAACAAACAAAATAAACAAACAAACAAACAACAACAACAAAAAAGCCATAATGAGTGTCGATGCCAACAAATTGACAGTCAAAATTATTTCTCATATTCTTCATTCCATAAAATTTTATCATGACGCTGACTTAAGTTTATCACATATTTGGGCTACATGTTTAATTCTAGTTCTCTCTCTGCCACATTTGCAGTCACTGCTTTTCCTGAATTCTAAATGTCTCAAAGTCACATGTAAGAGTGAGAATGAGTTTCTTTCATTCCTATTAGTGCTGATATTCTGACTCTTTTTATTAAATCATGAATATTCTTAGCATTTAGGCCAGTGAATTCTCTCCAGACATTTTTGTTAACTTATGACACTGATACCCTTATGAATATGTTTTTTACATAGTAAGATCTGAAGGTCTAAACTACATTAGGATTCCTGTCCTGAACATGGGTGTTGATTTAATAAGCATAAAAATAATATCAACATCTATGATGGCTGATCTCTCAGGCAGACTGAACACTTAACAATTCTCTGCTCTTGTTGGATAATTTGTCATGGTAACAAGAAAAATAACTAACACAATTGTATCATCTGTCTTCATCAGGTATGCTGATAACTACTTGCATTGTCAATAAGTAGCATTACTTTGAAAGATACGTTTTGGCTTTATTTAGTTCTGATTTTTAAGTCTCAAAGCAGGCTTAAAATGTTCAGTAAACCACATTTTATATTCTCATATAAGATTCGTCATTTGTTTATTGTAACTTAAGAGATTTGGTATAATTTTGAAGGATTCCCTGATTCCTAGGATGAATGACAGGGGACTGTCACTCCAACCTAAAATTAGCAATTGCATTCAACTGCCACAGAGTGTGCTGCCTGTTCTTTGAAGCTTAAAATCAGTTACTGTATCCTTCTAGCCATGACAGTCTTACATGGAATCTTCTACTATAAGGGTCTTTTGTCCTCATTGAAAATCTGTTCTTTTGTGTAGCCATTTACCTCAATCACACTTACTGGGTATTCTGGATAACTCTTTGTAGCTTTGAAATCAACACTTGTTACTTCACTCTAGATTTTTTTACATTTTAAAGACAATTTTCCCACTGTACATGTTGGAAGTCAACCTCCATTAGCCTCAAACACTCTGCCTGAAGCTTACCACCTGTCCCAATCATCACAGAATTGAAAAGACTTTTTTTTTCTTTCCGGATTGGGCTGTGGTTTAAAGGAATGTTGTGGTTTGCTTGATTTTATTTACAGATCACTAAAACTTTCTTCAAAACATGTCGCTCTGTGCCTTCCTTCCATCTTCCCTCTTTCTCTCCCTTTCTTTCTTTCTTTCTTTCTTTCTTTCTTTCTTTCTTTCTTTCTTTCTTTCTTTCTTTCTT
>JABTXL010008488.1:4941990-4955253 GCA_025134845.1 Neodon shergylaensis | reverse complement strand
CTTTCTTTCTTTCTTTCTTTCTTTCTTTCTTTCTTTCTTTCTTTCTTCCTTAATCACTCATGTATTCACTGGAGTCAAAGATTTAATTGCCTTCAAGAGCTTTTCATTTGCATTCAGATTAAATGCTAGCAAGCATTTAGATCTTGACTGTTTGCTATAAAAGGCCTTTAGTTTGCAGATTGTTTTATTTTTATTTTTCACCAGTCTCAATTTATTTTTTGCATTTAAATAAAATGGGACCCATAAGACTCTTTCTTTCACTTGTATACTTAGAGAGCACTGAGAGGTGACCATCCCAGTTTCAACACTGATTTGCTTGGGAATAGGAAAGTTGAAGGCAAAGGAAAGATAAAGTGAGCAGATAGTCAGTGAGCAGATACTCTAGGCAAGACAGTCTCACGTGCCATCTTTAACCAGTCAGAACATAACCAACATTTATTATGGTTCCTGTCTACACAGTCACGGTTCATGAAACTGCCTGCCCCAATTATACAATATCAAATTATCACTGATCATTATTATAATAGTTATGATAATTATAAGTTGTAATATGTTGAGATTTTTTCAATGTAAGTCAGAGACATGTAGAGAGAGAGCACATACTAATTGGAAATGGACACCTATGAACTGTCTCTATGCATGATTGCCACAAAACTTCTGTCCATAAGAGAACAATGTCTTCAGTGCTCAAAATGTAGGGTATCATGCCTGTATCAAAGAACATTTTGGTTTCAAAAGCAAATATTTCTTGTATCAGTTTCTGCATCAAAGAATTTGGGCTCAGTTCAGGTGAGTGCCTCTGTCTCAATGTTTCTGAAAATCTATGCTCAGGAATGGGGTTTTGATCACATAAAGACCTTCTTTGGCAGTATCCAGAGCTTCTGCCATTGTTAGACTGAAGGTTCTGTTTCTCAGCTAATAATTGGACAAAGGAAGCTTAGTCCTTGACTGGTAGTTGTTTCCTAGCACAACCTACACCATGCTAGGTACAATCACTCCTCAAATTAGAAGGGTAGTAAGAGTAGGTAAAAGGGAAGGAAGAGAAAAAAAATACTGTATTCAATTTTTAATTATGTCACATTCAAATATCCTGGATAATGAGATGTAAAGGTAGCATTGGCCATCAGTATTAGAGGCAAAAAATTTTTGGAGATAAAAGTTGAAAGAAATCTATTTGAAAGTCATTCTAGAGTGTGAACTAAATAGAGTTAGTAAATGTCAGAACTTTGCTTCATGGAGCTGATGCCTAAGTTTAAACAATTTGTTAATATATTTTAAAAATGAATTGAAATGCAAAGGTTGGTTATGACACTTATTGGTGTTTCTAAGACCTTAATTCTATTTAAATTTGATTGCATTATTATGTATAAGTTCACTTCCACAGCTCAATTTGTTGTTTTTACTAAATCTTATTAAATAGTATAAAAAATACAAAGAAAAACAAGATGAAATATCTTCACTTCATACAAGTGTTTAGATGAATATTGGGCAAGAGAAGGAGTGCCATTAGAGGCTTGCATTGTTTAGGATATGTTAATTAAATAGTTGTTATAGCAACTGTAAAAACTTGGAGAACTCTTTGGAAATTTATATTTGAGTGGGCTCTTGAATAATGCACAAAGTTTTATTGTAAGACAAAGTAGTAAATATAACAGGAAAAAAAAGAAAAACATCAACAAAAAGCCTGTAGAAAACGTGGCGAATATTTGGCAAAGAAAGAGCAGTCTGAATGGAGCTGGGGAAGCTGATATAAAATATGTGCTGATACTCGCAAATGAAGACGTAAGAATGAGTGTACAGGAATAAAGATGTGAATGTAGTGAGCCTACCAACGTCTTAAAGACAGCCAACTACATGATCAGCAACATCGAAGGCCAACAATTGAGAAGATTTAGAAGGAAGAAACCGAACTAAGAAGCTATTGTAACATTTCCAGCCTGAGTTATAATGACGCAAGAGTGGGTGACAGGATTTGGATGTGTAAAGAACACTATGATTATAAGCCGTGATATGCATACAGCTGTGGGGCACATGGGCAGAGAGATGTTAAAGCTGAGTTGCACATCTCAAATGTGAGGAGAGTGACCCCTAACAAATATGGAAAGTCATTTGGAAAAGTACCATGCACGTTAAATTCTCTGGTTTCTTATTTGCTTGAAAATATTAAAGATAAAGAAGGAAGGTGCCATACCTTACTTGATTTAGAACTTAAATGTTCTAGAGTGAGATATTAATTATTGCTTGAGATTCATGAAAGAAGAATCAAAATCTTCAGAATGAATAAAATAATCAGCTAGTAGAGGGGAGATAAAGTAAAACTAGAAGCCACTTTGACAAGAAACATTTCTATTAAAAGACTGACAGAGAAAGAGAATCCAGTATCGTAAGTGGTCAAAACATGTTTATAAAGAAGAGTGGTGAATGAATTGGGTCCTATGGAAGGAAGCGGAGAGACTGTGTGGAGGGTGTTGCCTATTAACTAGGATGTCAGCAGCAGGTTTGAGACAAAAGCTTCAAGGTAATATTGGAAACTGTTTTCAATACAATAACCAACACACCCATTTTATATAATAAGCCCAGACTGAGCTTTGACAGTAGGCTTAAATTTGAGAAGTAAGAAATTCTGAGAAAGTGGAGGCATCATAAGATGATCTATTTCTATAACTTTGGCAGCAAAGTAGGGGACAGATGGTGTAGAAGCTTGAAATAGTAGATGCAAAGAGAGGAAATGAATAAATTGGGAATTTTTCACCCCAAAGTAAAGGGACTATGAGAGAGAGGGGTGTTGGTGCTGAATATAAATGAAACTAAGAAGAATATGAAAATTTAGGATAGGCAAGGCCAAAACCACTATTAAAAGAGAAATGTTTGCAAGAAATCATCCGTCATCATATATACAACAAGAGAAAGGGAAGTTCCAGGAATAAGCAGTGTGTTAAAGAAACACCAGTTGGTTGGTTTTAATTGTAGTAATCAATGAAAAAAAAAAGACTAGTGTTTGTTTAAGGGCTATTACTTGCCAGGACCCAGCTTAGCGATTTACATGTATGAACTCATTAAAACTTTTGAAGAGCTCTATGGAGTGAGCATAGTAAAAGATCCTAATTTAAAAATTCAATGTAAGAAATTGAATTTTTAGGGAATGGAACTGTTCAAGTTTCCAGTGAGAGACAGTTTTCAGAATGCAACCTATTTCTGCCTCCATGGCTCATGCTGTAGGTTACCATGGTCAGTGTATGAGATCGCTATGTGACCATGTTGGGACCAAGGACTTATTACAGTCTAGGAGGTAAAGCGAGTCTCCTAGAAGCAGTAATGATTTGCTTGAAATTTTACTTGGGAAGGCATCACATTTGGTAAGGTCTTGTGACTTCCAGCAGAATCCAATCAAGAAGGTCCTAGAGAAATCTAGAAGTTATAAGGCCAATATTTTTGAAGCACAAAGTGGAGAAAAATCTAATGTGAACGTAGATATCAATTTGAAATGACTGACAATAGAGTTCAATCTAGAGAGGAAAAGAAGGGATACTTGTGGGGAATGGCTAACTGGCTGTATAGGGGACAAGTATATTCACAGCCTCACTAGCACAAAGAAAGTTATTATGTATGGGAATATAGGGAAATACACCGTGAGGTTTTCATGGCTTCAAAAGCAGGTGTCACTGTGGTAATCATAGCACATTCAAAGGTTAATTAATCCTGGTACAGCCTGACATAAAAGGTTGAATGTGACGAAGATATAATTGAGGTGGGGTCACTGCCATCAGGAAACTGAAGAACATGAGGCCAAAGAGACAAAGGTGTCAGCCAGTGTAGCAGGTTAACTTCTGAGTTGATAAGCAGATGATGTTGACTTCAGATTTTATGCAATGAAGTTTGCTCTTGCAACTTCATAATCTCGTTTGTTATTCCTGATGCCTAATCACTTAATGTTTTCAACTTCTATTTTAGAATCTCTGACTTTTGGCATGCTTAAGGAAGAACACATTTTAAAACCACTCTGTGAACATGTATATATAAGTGTGTGTGTGTGTGTTTCTGTAGGAAATTCGATTCCCAAAGAGCTCAAACAAAATATATTTTAAGCATACTATTTCATAAAATTAATACTTATGCTTGTATAAATTGTTTTCATTAGTAATGAAATGCAATAGGAACATAGTTACCATCTAGAAATAAAGGTCTAATTATAATTAAGTATAGTGTTTCATATGCTAGTATGATGATAGACACCTCACTCCCTTTCTAAATTAGGATTGCATTGGTTTTGAGAACAATGTGAACACAGGAACAGGATATGTCTTAATTTCAACAAAGCTTAATGGTTTTTCTAAATATTTAAAAGATGATTATGTATATAAAGACTATTGTGGATGCAGGTGCACAAGTGTGGAAGCCAGAGGCCAGTGTGTGGTAGCCAGCTATCATCAACACATAATGTGGCTCTGGTGATCAAACTTAAGTTATAAGTCTTGTTAGCAAATGCTTTTACCTCCTGGACTATTTTACCAGTCCCCAAACCTTAACTGTTCCAAACTATTCTTTACTTCAATTGTTTCCAGATTGCAGTGGTCATTATCCATCCTCAAGTGACAAAGTATTATTATTTACTAGAAAATGTGGGCAGTTGTATTTTTTTGCTTGTCTGTTCTTTCATAGTTCTTTATATAATAAATCTACCCTCACACACTAACTTAAAGAAACTTTTTAAGATGATCAAAATAAAGTGAAAGAAGCTAGAAGGAAATTTTCTTGAGTGGTTGAAGATGAGAGAAGTTATGATTAGAGCAGATTGGAACAGAACTTCAAAACTAATCATGTCAGACAGGAAGGAAACAAAAATCTTGACTTTATTTTAAGAACTAGCAAGAAGTAATGTGTAACGTTTATCTGTGTGTAAGAACAGAGGGAAACGGATTTGTTATTTCTGAAGATACAGCTGCTGTCTACCCTGGGTTGGAGATGGTCTACAATGTTTTGGGAAGAATGGGTGAAAATGAGTTTGCTAATCTTTAAGTAATTCAGAATATACTGATATTTTATGGGAGGAGGAAAGTTAAAATATTTTGACATTTGGATTAATAGTAGATAATTACATAAAATCTGCAGCATACCAAAATGTGGCCAGAAATGCAAAACCTAGTGGCCAGCAACATAATTCAGTGATTGCAACCCATCTCATTTTCTTATGGGAATTACTTCTTAGAAAGTGAAAATTAATGAAAATAAAACCAAGGCAGGCCACTTATCTACTTTCCATTAAAAAGGATCATCACATTTTTGGAAATCAGTGACCTGGAAACCGTGAAGTTGCTATAACAACTTCTCCTGCTCCTTGTTTGTTTATCCGGGGCCAGCACCAATGCTTAGGTAAAGTCTCAAATAGGCTCTTTTCAGTACATAGTAGGACACAAATGAAACTCAGAGTCTGAACAGAAGAGAAGATAGAATATAGGAAAGCCTAAGGAAGTGCTTGTCAATTTATCTTCCTCTTTTGTAAGACAAAAGCTATCTAGAACTTGTGGCAACGAGAAATTTGATTGTCATGCGCTCATCAGTAGCATCTTGTTTGCCACAAGTCAGTGCCCAATCCTTGCCTCATTCTTTATCTTTACATCCCCATGTATCCTTCCGTACTACACAATGAACGCAACAGTGGAAGAGAACACCTCCCTTCTGTTGGAGCAGTGAGTAATCTGTAGCCAACGAAGCTTTCATTGGATTGCAATCGACTCAACTAAACTTCCCGGAATATCAAAATCTCATTAAAAGCTGCCGCTGAGTAAGAACGCAACTTAAGATTCTCTCCGTTATGGAAGTGGGCCAACTGTGATTTAATACTCTGCATCCAGACTGGGTGAGGGAAACTGTTAACTCACGCATGCCTATGCTATATTGCTCAAAGAGTTTTTTTTTTTAATCTATTTACTATATGAAAGGACCCTGCTGTTTGCTCTGTAAGGGTTCCCCTGTAGATTTAAGAACAATTATAAGTGAATTTCTCAGTGTGGCACTATCATCAAGCTGCCCGCTGGTTTTCAGGATGTAAAGAATCTAAACCCGACGTTTCTATCCAAATGAAGGAGTACTATTAAAACTATGGCCACGGTGGCTTTCAGAATGGTGATTGTCAATTGACGCTAGAATAGTGCAGTAGAGACTTTCAAGGCACTTAACGTCCATAGCGAGGATCTACACAAAACTTAACAGTTGGTCCAAAGTTATGTTTAGGTTTGATGAGTAATTCAGATCTGAAAATAATTTGCACCTGATTTGAATCGGTGGCTTCTGGTGTGGCGAGGTTGCTTCTATTCTCCTAATGTTAATTCTTTGTGAGCTTCATCTTCTTTCACTACCTGGTCCAATGACTAACAACCAGTGAATGACAGTAGAAACTCATCCAATTGTGTCTCTATTTAGTGAGAAGATCAGAAAACATATTGTATGCAGTATTTCCTTGCGTGAGGAGCCAGGTAAGAAAAAGCTACCCTTTGGCCTAGAAGTTGGAGGTAAACACACAGATCATGTTATAAGCCAGCCTCAGACTCTGATAGTAAGGACTTTAGAGCCCTGCTTCCTCATTTTAATTTTCTGTTGTTATGACACACGTGACTTCTATATATTTGCTGAATTCCCGAGCTGCAATACCCATGTATTTACAAATAATAGGAACCTTTGCTTAATCCAGGGATTAGAAATAGTGAAACATTTCAAATATTTGAAGACAAATGACACGTCATAGTATTTCCAACTGTACCTGCATAGGGAGCTTTGAGTTAAAATGGAGATCCTAGAGGCAATTTATCTTTATTGCCTTTTGTAGATGTGTAAGAAACCCAAGGTACACGCAGTTACTCACATATCCAGGAAAGATAAGAAACCAAAAACTGGGTCTAGAACTAGCATCCTTTAATTCTAGCATAATAATGTTTTCTCCTTTAAAGGTATCCCTGCAATGTTTTAAAACCAAACAGGAAAACTGTAGAAGAATGTCAGGCCTCTGAGTGCCCAGGATGCTGGAGTAAAACGAGCCTCCTGAAGCAAGAAATAATGGATCGCAGACAGATACGGCACAGCCCTCTTGATAAAAGCTAAGATTTTGGCAGATGAGGTGGAAAATTGCCATAATCATTGGTATATGTGACTGATAGATACAGCCACTAGCTTTTAAATGTCTTCATTTTTCCTGGTGACCAAATTTAAATATGACATATTTTTTATAATATTTTGTCAACAACTAGGCACATATGTAATAATAGCCTCCTAATTTTAGAGTACAACTGGAAATTCCCTTGGCCTAGTGGTAGGTAGCACAGCTGCCATCAGATCAGAGTGAAACGCATTGCCTGCCTGTGGCAGTGTTGGAGTAAAAAGCTTACTGCTTTCCCAGTCATATGAAAATAAACACGTACAGTTATGTATGCTACATAATACCTGATTATTATATGAGTGACTATTTCTTTTTGCTTTATGGAGGTATTACTACAGCTTCCTAAACTTGTGCCTGTGACCTTATGTGGGGCTGCATAACTAAATGAGGGGACGGGTCAAACTGTGGCAACAGTAAATTGTGAATAAACGGACAATGGCCAGAAAATAACTCAAAAACTCCGAACCTGAACTGTTTCAGGACGTGCTTACTCTGTTTTTGTGGCCAGACTGCAGCCTTGGTTCTGGGCACACGGCATGCACACTTTGTACTGGGCATGCTCTTATGCCTTACACAGCTACTGGATGCTGTAGGAAGCATCCTGACTTAGATTAGAGATTACTATGTGTCATGAATTGAAGTTGTTTGCTGGACATCCAAAGCTTCTTGTTTTTATAGGAATATAATGGCTCATTTATGAAATATAGCCCTTAATATTTTCCCACTTAACATACAGGAAATGAACATACCTGTATTGTCTTGGAATGTTTGTTCACCAGAAACTGCTCTTTAAGCTTCAGACTGGAGAGTTTCATTGAAACAGTCTTAAATAAATTTTGGCTTGGAATTAGGAAAGGATTTCCAACCATTTCTGAAATAGCTTTGCATGCACTTCTGTTGTTTTGAGCTATTTATGTGAAGCAGCATTTCAGCATCAAAAATTACAAAACCAAAATATCAATCAACTCTGAAAATGGCATTACATCCCACAGTACCAAATATTGAACCAAAATTTAATTCTTTACATGAAAATAAACAAAGATGACCCTCTCATGAGTATGCAAATTTGCCTTTGCCTTTAATAAATGGCAAAATTATATGTAGAGCGAATATTTTAAAATTTTCATTAGATTTATTTGTTATATATATACATATATATATATATATATATATATATATATATATATATATATATACACACACACACATACATGTGTATGGCCACACAAGTATTAATGATATGTGTGGACATCAAAGGCAACTTAAAGAAGTTGGTTTACTAGTTTTTCCAGGTGACTGTCAAACCTGGAGATCAAGTTCAGTTTGCCAGACCTTTACCTGATTAGCCAACCCAAATAACTGCTTTAAAATATTTTTTCTTTTGGTATATGGGGTAACTATTGGAAGAAGTTTAACAAGGCCTGTCATATAATATACTTTTTATTATTTTAAAATATACATCTTAATTTTAAAAAATTTCAGGTTTGTCAAGAAAAATAGGCTCATCTTTCATTTATATATTTGTGCATATTTCATATATCTCTGTTACACCAAAAATAAAAAACTAGGCTATTAATATGAAAGTAAACATATGAGGGATTACAGGGAAGGTACCTGAAATAGGTAGATGAAGGAAAGGGAGGTGGTGTAGGAGTTCCTTCTGTTTGTTTGTTACTGTCATTGGTTAATGAACAAAGAAACTGCCTTGGCCTAGTTGATAGGGTGGAACTTAGGTAGGAGGAGAAAACAGAACTGAATGCTGGGAGGAAGAAGGGCAGAGTCAGAGAAGCCATAGATACTCTGCCTGAGATGGACGTCAGTTAGAATCTCCAGTAAGCCACTGCCATCTGGCGATACACAGATTAATGGTGATAGGTTAAACTAATATGTAAGAGTTAGCCATAATAAAAATAATAAGTTAGAGCTAATGGCCAAGCAGTGTTTTAATTAATACAGTTTCTGTGTGGCTATTTAGGGTATAAGTTAGCTGGGTGGCCAGGACAAACAAAGGACCCTCTCCTTGCAGCAAGGGGGAAAGGGGAAAGCAATCCTATTTCAATTAAAATATATTTTTAAAAAGATTTTAAAAGGAGGCATTAGAATTGGGGACATGGCTAATTTGACTAAGAGCTTGCTTGCAAGTTTGAGGATTTTAGTTTAGTTTTCCAGCATTCATTGAAATTACTACCTATGGAGACATACCTTTGTAATTCTAGAACTGGAAAAGTTGAGACAAGACCCCAGAGGCATTTTATTTAGCCAATCTGAATGAATTGACAAGTTTTAGGCTCAATGAGAGACTTGTCTTAAAAAATAAGTTGGGAACCGGGCGGTGGTGGCACATGCCTCTAATCCCAGCATTCGGGAGGCAGAGGCAAGCGGATCTCTTTGAGTTTTAGGCCAGCCTGGGTGACAAAAGCTAGTTCCAGGACAGGCTCCAAAGCTACAGAGAAACCCTGTCTCAAAAAAAAAACAATAAATAAATAAATAAATAAGTTGGAGTTAGGTTTCCCAACATTTACCTCAGGCCTCCACGCATAACCACATACACACATACTCATATTCACATGAATATATAAATATACATATTTAAAAATATCTTTACTCTATAACAATGAGTTATATTATGTTGGCAGCATCCTCATAAATTCATGTTTCTGTATCTTTGGTGGTATTCTTTTTACCTCTGCTTGATTTAATCTCATATGATTTTGTTGACCATGGCCTTAAAATCAATGGGTCAGGTATAAATATAGACAGACAGCTAAATTTCACATAATTGAGATTTATAGTAGGCTCTTAACTGTGTTTGTATGATGTTGTCACAGTAAGACATTAACCTAGCAATGTTCTACCTAGATCATTTTTCTATCCTTATTCAACATAGGACCATATGCAGTCATTTATATCTGATTATTACAACCCATATAAATGCACATACATAAACACAGATGCTTATACACATGTTGTTTGCAATTAAAGTAAGGTTGTAATTATTTTCATATTCACATTTCCTACTTTTTATATTTTAAACTCAAAATTTTGAAGGAAAAGACTCTCAGTTTTCTTTAACAAAGTAAATTGTAGAAATTGAGCTAAAAGGCAGTTTTAGCTATTTGGCACAAGATCTTACTGTAGCAACTAAAAATTTGAGAACCTCTTTTGGTTTTAATTTTACATTGAGTTTCAATCAAAAGCTGAGGCTTGTAAGATTGTTCAGTGATAAGTGTGTTTCCAACCAAGTGTTGTGACCTGAGTTAAAACCTAGTTCCTACATGGTGGAGGGAGAAAGCCCACTCTTACAAGTTTCTCTGTGATCTCCACATGTGCTCCCACACCCATACATACACAGAATAGATAATAGATAGATAGATAAATGAAATAAAGTCATTTTAAAAATAATAAGCTGATTGAGATAATTACATAGTCAATGTGAGGAAGGAAGGAAATACAAAGCGATTTTCAGTTTTTTACCCTACACTGAATATATTTAACACACACACACACACACTCCCGTTAACACTCATTGTTAGGATTCTTTATACATGCCAAAGTTAGAAATAATCTCAATAGCAATAATGTATTTAAAGATATTAAATTGCATTAGATCATATTAAAGACTGACTATGGGACACTGGGTTTCAAACTACACATCATTCTGTTAACTGCTTGTCCTTACTTGATGTTGCCTGCACAGACTACAGGGAAAAGTAATTCATATCATTTTGGTCTTCATATCTATTGCTATGGATTAACAAGCAGAACTGTAGAAGGAACCAATGCTACCAGGTGAGCACACGTGTGTATCAGAGACAAATCGCATCTTTCTAATCATTGCTTTTAAGGTTTCTCCTTCCCTTCCTTCCCTGCCTCCCCTCTCTTACTTTTTGTTTCCATCCCTTCCCTTCTCTGAATTCTTTTACACTCTCTACCTCTTCTGTTCTCTTCCTTGCTACATATCTCCCTCTCTTCCTCCTTCCTTCTCCTGGTATGCGCTTTCTTCCTCCTCCTCTGTCTTTCTATGTGTGTCTGTCTCTGTGTCTGTGTCTTTCTCTGTGTGTCTCTCTTTATGTTTCTTCTTCTGTCTCTGTCTTTCTCTTTAACCCTCATGCAGGGTCTTGTTCTCTAGAAAAGCTGATCTAGAATTCTAGAACTCACTATGTAGCTCAGGTCAGCTTCAAAATAACAGCAAACTTCCTGCTTCAAACTCGTAAACACTACATTGGAAGTTTCTATTCTGGATCACATATCATTGACATTAGTACAGGATGGAAGCTGCTTTAAGTACTGTTTGTTATAACACTAACTTCTATGGACAAGAGAGAAAGTGTCTGGTCATCTTAGAGAGTCTTCTGGTTAAGTGTTATGAGTTCAAATGACTCCTTTGGCAAAAGGAAGAAGGTAGTTGGGTATTTAGAAATATTCTACCCACTTTTAAATTCTCTTTTACGCACCAGCCCAAATATTCTAGTTGAAAAGTGTTTTGTGGGATGATGAGATTTAATATTTATAACATTAATTCACTTAGAATTGTTTTTCTCAACAAATAGAAATGATTAAAAATGTAACACTCTAATACAGTTGTGTTCTACTCATAAAGAGATTGGCCCCTTAATTGCTACTGGTTCTCTTTCTTTTCTCCTTGCATGTTCTAGGTTCAAAGTCAGGTCTTGTTTTAAAAATTTCTATTTTCATTTCATAGCTATGAAAATAAATTAGAGAAAGTATAGATAATCTGATTTGGAAAATGAAAGAATTATATCCTGTCACAATGTCCTAATTGTTCTTATTTTTTCTGTATATAAATATCATAAAAATTATCTACAGCTTAAAGTGCAGAAGATAAAGAATTCTGATAAAAAATAAACAACAGTGGGACATATAAATGGTTTGTTAAGAGGCCGTAAATCATCTTATAATTTTCATTGGAAAGGGAGAGTATAGATAAGCAACCTGTAGACTATAGGGCTCTCACTGAGGAAATAGGGCTCATCTGAATGAGTTCTGAATATTTTTGGAGATTTTTTTTGTTTGTCACATTGAGACATAAAACAAGATCAGATCCTAGAATAGGAGTGGTTGTTTGAACTTAATGGTGGCTTCCAAAAAAAAATTCCCATCTATGAAACCTTTGAAATTATAATTTTAAAGATCTTTGGCTATGTTGACCCCATAGGATTCAGATACAATCTAAATTTCAACTCTGAGATTTCATCTTCCACCTGTCTGAATGGCCAAGATCAAATACACTGATGACAGCTTATGTTGGAGAGGGTGTGTGATAAAGGGAACACTCTTACATTTCTGGTGGATGTACAAACTGGTTCAGCCACTTTGGAAATCAGTATAACTCAAGTCCCAGAAATACCACTTTTCCCAAATCAATCATCTATAGCAAAGAATGCTCAATCATACCACAAGGACATGTGCTCAACTATGTTTATAGCAGCATTATTTGTCCTAGCCATAACCTAGAAACAACCTAGATGCCCCTCAATGGAAGAATGGGTAAATATGTTCATTCTTACAGTGGAGTACTACACAGCAGAAAAAAATGACATCTCGAAATTTGTGTGCAAATTAATGGATCTAGAAAACATCATACTGAGTGAGATAACCCAGACACTGAAAGACAAATATCGTATGTGCTCACTCATAAGTGACTTTTAGACATAAAGCAAAATAAAACCCCAAGACAGTCTACAATTCACAATAACAGAGAATCTAGACAACAAAGATGACCCCTAAGAGAGACTTACATGGATGTAATGTACATGGGAAGTAGAAATAGACAAGATCTCCTGAGTAAATTGGAAGTATGGGGATCATGGGAGATAGTAGAAGGTGACAAGGGAGGAAAGGAGAGAAGCAGAGAAAAATATATAGCTCAATAAAAACAACAAAAAAAGAAAAAAGGACATTTCTTCTAAGAGATTCAGAAGGTGACAGATACAGTTGAGAAGGCAATGCCACAGAAAACATGAAGCAGTAGAATTACTGCTTTAAGTTACTGGAAGCAGGAAGAGTTAAGAATGAAAGAAAGAGGGGGAGCAATAAGGAAGGAAAGAAGGAAGGAAGGAAGGAAGGAAGGAAGGAAGGAAGGAAGGAAGGAA
>JABTXL010008488.1:4930921-4941980 GCA_025134845.1 Neodon shergylaensis | reverse complement strand
GAAGGAAGGAAGGAAGGAAGGAAGGAAGGAAGGAAGGAAGGAAGGAAGGAAAGAGAGGAAAAAAGCCAATATAAAAAAATGAAAATGACATTCTCAAGGGATATTATAAATGGGATAAATGCAACTTTATGTCCTCAAATGACATAAACAACAAAATATAAAATCTAAACTTAAAACCATGCTTTGCTGTGTCATTTTCCCTGCCTTTTGCTCTGGTTAGTATTTTAAAAGTCTTTTTATACAATTTTGCTTGCTAGTGTTTGCTTTGATGGTGAAGTCCTTAGGGATTAGGTTCATGTTTAAATAATTCTCTTTGTACAGACCTTAATATAGCACAATTTCAGAATTAGTACTTTAAAATTCTTTTTGAAGAGTGAATGTAGTTATGCCCAAATCCCTGATAAAAATCACCACATTTCTAAATTACATAAAGGCTATGTTTAAACATTCCAAAATGGGACAGTTAGTAAAAACCAAGATTCAGAAAGGCCTTTGGGGAGTTTACAACTCTAGTATTTTTCACCATCAAAAATGCATGTTGATTTCGCAGAGCTACGGGCATTATAGTGTTAAAGTGTTTGAAAGGAAAACAAAACAATGGCACAGCCATTTGTAATGGTAATATTTTATGAACCTCATTATTTTTTCATGCAGAGCTTCCTTGTGAATAGAGATAATATAAAACATGCCAGTGATTTACTGGGGGACATGGTGGGTATCCTTTGAATAAAACTGAAGCAAATATCTCAACAGTAAAGTCATGATCTCCAGCAACTTAGAAGAAATATATTTGGAGAGATAACAATAAAAGATAGGAGGTATAAGTGGTAGAAAGTTAGAATGAAATATTTATTCAGACAAAGAATGATAATAGTATTTTTGAAAGAAAACTCATCCAGCAAAACAGCATTCAAGTCTAGACAGAGTTGAGGATGAAAATATTGGTTGGTGGTAAAAGAATTGAGTGGAACATTAGACTTTTAGACCTGTTGTTAGTCATGGAAAAGGGTTTTACTTTAGGGATGCTGATGATGTGTGCCCCTTTGTAACATTAACACCTGGAAGAAGAAAAATAAAGTTGGAAAGCTCTGTGTTTATACTTTCAAGAGTTACCCTGTTTTAACCAGATTTGTGGTTTTTAGGACAAGAACTGCTATTTGAGCCTAAGAAGTTGGCACATGAAAACATCATTTTGTCTTGAAGAGGAGATATATTTATATGAGTCAGGGCACTTCTTTGGAGTAGCCACATGCATATTATAACACTTAAATTACTCCTTTGAGCTGCTTTATATCTTCAATCTCTGATATCACTACACTGAATAATAAGAAAATGCTGTGCCAGACTTAATGTCCAAATTGTATTTTTCACATTAAGTATGTAAGTTGTAAATCTGAAAGGTGCCATATGTACTGAGGTCTATGCAATAAGGCATGGTAGATCCTCAGCCAGGGAATCTGTTTTCTGAACATTCTTTGCTATGGCTAACAGTCTTTGTACATCACATTTATTCTAGTTATTGCTTTGGAATTGATCTATTAGTTATGCATGTATATTATTTTCTTGGCTGCACCACCTGACCTTTAAGCTATAGGAATCTGCAAGGCTATTTGGCCTCATACATGTCCACCTGGAAGGAATTTACAAATATTAATCAATGGGAAACATGAGTCAAAGCATGACTTGTCAGAAGATTGATGGAATATGAATTCCCTTGTGCTACTCACTGAATCTTTACAACAGTCTCGTGTGATGAACTGAATTTATTTCTACTTTAAACGTGATGAGACCAATATTTAAAGATGGGAAGCAAGATGCTGAACACCTCTTAATCAGAAATTTAGAGTATACATTTCATACACAGCAGAAGCAGCTGGGCTTCATGTGTTGGCTGGAGGGAGATAAGCAGAGGTTGAGAAGACATATACAAGTATATACAAGGGACCACACTACACACATGAAGTATGTAGCATGAGGTATCTTTTAACTTGGTGTGATTTAAAGAACATCTAGGTGGTACCTTCTACCCACAGACTTTCTGACAGTCTACAATAGCTTTGTTTACAATTAGGTATTTTTATGAGACCTTCATGATCTTTCCAATACAAATTTGGAAATTATTATGTTAATCTATTAAAAAGTGTGCAAGTTGTCTACCAAGTGAGAGAAATAGTTTTAAAATAACAAAACTAGGTATATAAACACACACACCACACACACAAATAAATAAATAAAAACACACACACAGAAAGGAAACTCAACCAAAAGAGATAAATGAGCTACAATGTTAAATTTCACTTTCAACTATTTTCTTTAAAGTTGTGCCTACTGGTAACTATAAATGGTGTGAAATTTCAAGGAAATAACTTTAATTAGCAGGAAAGCCTTCTCATGTGAATAGTCTTGAGAGTATTTAAGAAGCAAACAACTTCTACAGCAGCACTCTAAGTTTAGCTTTCTAACTTTAGCCAGGATATAAAGAAATAATTACATATCTGGCTTAGTCATAATTGCACCATCTTCTCTTTTATGAAAGGCTGCAGATTGTATAACTACAGTTATTGATTTTCTGCATCAGACATTTTAATTGAAAGGTTAAGAGTAAGCTATATCAACATAGTTTGAGGTTACTAATTCTATATTAAATAATTTGAGCCATAAAGTATCACAGTAGACAAAAGGCTAAGAATTTTTATAAGAAAGATTTCACTTCTTGGAAATGGAACATTGCTTCCATGAATCAAGAATATAAATTTAAAACATGTACCAAAATAAATGATATGAACTCCTCAAATTCTCAGCTTATAAATAAGACTGCTTCCAGGTTCTGGCTATGATGTGGGAGTCCCCTCTGTGTGCTGTGATTACCATTAATAAATAGAGAAATTGCCTTGGCCTGTTAATAGGGCAGAAATTAGGTAGATGGAAAGGACTGGACAGAATGCTGGGAGGAAGCAGGGCGGTGGTGGAGCACGCCTTTAATCCCAGCACTAGGGAGGCAGAGGCAGGCGGATCTCTGTGAGTTCGAGACCAGCCTGGTCTGCAAGAGCTAGTTCCAGGACAGGCTCCAAAACCACAGAGAAACCTTGTCTCGAAAAAAAAAAAAAAAAGAATGCTGGGAGGAAGAAGGCAGAGTCAGAGAGACACTATGGAGCTGCCAGAGTCAGACATGCCAAATCTTTGATGGTAAGACACTGCCACGTGGTGATATACAGATTAATAGAAATGGGTTATATTGATGCAAGAGTTAGCCAATAAGAAGCTAGAGCTAATAGGCCAAGCAGTGTTTTAATTAATACAGTTTCTGTGTGATTATTTCAGGGCTAAGCTAGCCTTGCGGCTGGGAACTGGGCAGCAGGAACCAACAAGCAGCTCTCTCCTCCAACACTGGGGAACCAAACAAGCAGCCCTCCCTGCAACATGGCTATGAAAAACAATGCTGCTATGAACATAGTTGAGCAAAAGTCTTTGTGGTACCATTGAGCATCCTTGGGGTATTGCTGGGTCTTGAGGAAGATCGTTTCCTAATTTTCTGAGAAATCTCCATACTGATATTCACAGAAGTTGTACCAGCTTGCACTCCGACCAACAATGCAGGATTGTTTCCTTTATTCCACAACCGCTCCAGCATAAGATGTTATCAGTGTTTTTGATCTTGGCCATTCTTACAAGTATAAGATGTAATATCAGAGTTGTTTTGATTTGCATTTCTCTGCTGGCTAAGGATGTTGAGCATTTCCTTAAGTGTCTTTCAGCCATTATAGATTCCTCTTTTGAAAGTTTTCTGTTTAGGTCTGTAATCCATCTTTTTTATTGGATTATTTGTTCTTTTGATAACCAATTTCTTAACCTCTTTGTATATTTTGGAGATCAGACCCCTGTCTGATGTGGGGTTAGTGAAGATCTTTTCCCATTCTGTATGCTGTTGTTTTGTCTTGTTGACCATGTCCTTTGATTTACAGAAGCTTTTCAGTTTTAGTGGGTCCCACTTATTAATTGTTTTTCTCAGTGTTTGTGTTGTTGGGGTTATATTTAGGAAGTAGTCTCCTGTGCCAATGCGTTCAAGTGTACTTTCCATTTTCTCTTCTATTAGGTTCAGTGTGGCTGGCTTTATGTTGAGGTTTTTGATCCTATTGGACTTCAGTTTTGTGCATGGTGATAGATACGGGTCTATTTTCATTCTTCTACATGTTGATATCCAGTTATGCTAGCACCATTTGTTAAATATGCTTTCTTTTTTCCATTTAAATTTTTTTTGCTTCTTTGTTAAAAATCAGGTATTCGAACATGTGTCGATTAACATTCGGGTCTTTGATTTTGTTCCATTGGTCCTCCTGTCTGTTCTTATGCCAATACCAGGCTGTTTTCAGTACTGTAGCTCTGTAGTAGAGTTTGAAGTCAGGGAATGTGAGGCCTCCAGAAGTTCTTTTATTGTACAGAATTGTTTTGGCTATCCTGGGTTTTTTGCTTTTCCATATGAAGTTGAGTACTGTTCTTTCGAGGCCTGTGAAAAATTTGCTGGGACTTTGCCCTTTCTCCTCCCAGAATTCAGTTTTGTTTTCCCTGCCTAACTCTGTTTCCTTATAGCTCTGCTATAGGCTCAAAGCAGTTTCTTTATTAACCAATAGTATTCACAGCATACAGAGGGAAATCCCACATCATATGACTAATGTATTGGAAAAATTATCCCAAGTGAGAAAAAGGAGCACTTTATTAATATATATAATTAATATATACATACATATAATTAATTAATACACACACACATATATGTGTATTTGTAAATATAAAGCAGGGGTGCCCACTGTCTTGACTCTCATTCAATATCATGTTTAAAGCTTTATATAGAAGAATAAAGCAAGATGAAAAAATAAAAGTTATATAAATAAATAGTAAACTCAAATTATTGCTATTTGCATTTGTAATCAATGGTCATTCTTAAAGCTCTAAAGTCTTCATAAGAAAACAGATCTTTCAGCAAATTATGAGAACACACATCAACATATAAACATTATTTGCATTTCTATGTTAAAACTCGCTAAGAAACTCAAAAAACTATGGAAAAATATCCCAATTTAATGTAGATTAAGCAAATACAGCAGTAACAACAACAAATCAAAAATAGGTCCTATGAATATGCTTAACCAAGAAGAGAAAAGACACTCACATGAAAATTTAAAAAAAAACTGAAGA
This sequence comes from Neodon shergylaensis, assembly GCA_025134845.1. NCBI lineage: Eukaryota > Metazoa > Chordata > Mammalia > Rodentia > Cricetidae > Neodon > Neodon shergylaensis. The sequence continues at coordinate 4,936,787 of JABTXL010008488.1, read as the reverse complement.
AAAAAATTGAAGAAGGTAATAGAAGATAGAAAGACCTGCATATTCATTGTTTGGATAAACTATACTGCTAGAATAGCTATATTGTTGAATGAAGTCTACAGTCTCAGCACAATAGCCATAAAAATCATAAAAATTCCAATTTCCAGATATAGAAACAAAGCTAAAAATTCACATGGAATAATAAGTAAGCAGTGAATAGCAAAAATAATACCAACAAGAAATAACAATGTTGGAGTTATCACAATACTTGACCACAAATAATATAACAGAATCACAAGGAAAGAGACAGCGTGGTACTGGCGCATTGAAAGACAAGGATCAAAGGCATAGAGCACAGGACTCAGAAATAAACTTGCATAGTTACAGCCATCTAATTCCGACAAAGTATAATTAGAGAAAAAAAGCAGCCTCTTCAACAAATGGTTCTGGGAAAAAGGCATATCCACATACGTGAGAATGAAATTAAACCCATATCTTCCATCCTGTGGGGAAAATCAGTTCAAAATAGATCAGAGATCTTAACATGAGAAGTGCAAAGCTGAAACTGAAAGAGAAAAACAAGGCAAAATTTTCAAGACAGAGACATAGGCTTGGGCTCTCCGAGAAGGACTCAATAGCTCTAAAATCAACAACTAGGACCAAGTTAAATGAGAAGACCACTCCAAAGCAAAGGAAACAATCATGAGAATAATTAAGCATTTTGCAAAACCAGAAGGAATCCTTTCCAGCTATGATGGAGATCAGTATAGAGAGAGTATAAAGAACTGTAAATACTAAACACCAAATAACTAAATCATCTAATAAATAAGCGGACCAAAAACCTGAGTATTCTCTTCTCAAAAGCAGAAACAGAAAATTTCTATAAGTATTTTAAGAATATTTAATTCTATATCCATCTCAGAAATGTGTATTCAATTGTTTCAGGCTACATCCCACCCCAACAGGAGTGACTACCATCAAGAGGAACGACCAATACATACATGCAGTGATATGAGAAAGAAGAATGCAGCTATTTGGGGTGTAAACTGCAACAGCTATCATAAAATCATGGGTATTTCTAAAAAAATAAAATGTCAAATAGAACTATCACATGACCCAGCTATAAAAATCTAGAATATATACAGAAATAGTTGTATCCTACCATAGAGATACTTGAACATCTGTGTGGATGGTGACATTTCACATTAGCTAAAATGTGGATCATGTTTGTGTGTGTGTGTGCACGCGCACACACAGGCACACACATACATGTGTGCACACGTGAGTGCATGTGGTGAACCTAGAATACATATGATGGTAGTGAAGGAAGAGAGATTAAAGGAATAACAATGAATAATAGTAAAAATGTGACATGAAAGGAGAACTGGGCTAAAGAGGAGATGAAGGGGAGCTGCAAGAAGGAGAATAATCAAATAAGAAGAAAAAAATGACTAAAAATTCTATAATGCAACTCATTGCATTATTTGCTATGTTTGAAAAATAAAAAATGAAATAAAATAAACACTAGTCTTTTAGAATAAAACCAGAATATAACTGACCTTATTATATCCAGCTTGGTAGCACACTGGTGTCACAAGTTGCACACTGACGTCACAGATGGCAATGACTGTCATCTAACATGGCTAAGCTCGGAGGTGTGATTCAGCCACAAATTCAGAATTTGGTGGGACTTATTCTCTGCCTTTGTTTAGTCAGCTGTTATCTTCCATTCTCTCTGTCTTATTCTATCACTCTCTGTCTCTGTCTCTGTCTCTGTCTCTCTCTCTCTCTCTCTGTGTGTGTGTGTGTGTATCAGTAAAGTTATTTACAGAGGACACAGGAAAGGATCAGAACCCTGAAGCTTGAGTTAGAGGCAGCTGTAACTGTCTGACAAAGGTGCTGAGAACCCAGCTCTGGTCCTCTAAGACAGCCTTTTAACTACCGAGCCATCTCCAACCCCAATTACTCAGTTTTAATAGCTTATGTACAGAATTATGCTATCTCATTGCTGAGCAATGATAGTTGAGTATATCAGTGATTTATGCCCGAATGGATCTCCCTTCTCCTAACACTATGATGTCAGAAATTGTTCAGAGGGAAAATGAGAACTATGGATCACTTGGAAGGCCTTAATGTTCTAGTGCTTTCACTATCACACCTGCAGGCACTTTTGCCTGGTAGCTTATTATTGTAGTATGCAGAATCCAGCACTGGGTGGAAGGTTATTAATGGCATTTCTATCCAGCAATATGCATATTACTTTCTGGACAATATGATAACTAGCCAATACGGAGAGTTTATTGGTCAATCTCAGGCTGATTTTTCTAGGTGCTGTGAGCTAAAGTGTTTGGCGTCTTCAGCATTAGAGTCCTACCATCTGGGGTCCAAGGAGAACAACAACAGTAACATGTTTTAGGCTTATCTGGGGCCTCCTTAACCAACAACTTATACTTGTGTTTCACTATAAGATTTTTCATTTCATAACACATGCTTCCTGGAAGCAGTATAGTTCTCTCATAAGGGATTCCTCTATTTAAACTGCTTTTAAAAAATGTTCTTTAATTAGATTATGAAATAGAGAGTTTTGTAAAATTTCTTCATACATCCTTAATTTGGGTTAACTCAACCCTAGTCTTTATTCTAGTTACATACACACTTATATGTACATCCCCACTATAAAAACATATGCAACAAAAACAAGAGAAGAGATTTTTTATTTTTCTTTATTTTTGAGACTATAATACAATTACATTATTTACGCTTCCATTTTCTTCCTCCAAATTTTTCCAGATGCTCCTCCTTGACATGGATAAAATTTATCGACTATTTTCATCAATTACTGTGACATGAATATATGTGTATGCATATACATATTCATTTCTAACTATAATTTACTCACTCTGTATAATGTTACTTGTAGGTATGTTTCCAAAGCAGAGCATTTGGTATTTAACAGACAATTGGTGTGTTCTCAGGAGAACACTATTTTTTACACTCTCAGAATCTCTTATACCCTGTTGTTCTTGTGTAGCTCAGGTTTAGGCAGTCATGTGGGTGAGACTTTATGGGTCTCACCCATAGCTTTTAATATTACTAGGAAATGTAAACAAATGTAAAACATCCTAATCCTCTGGCTCTTAAAATCTTATGTGACCTTCTTCTGCAGTGTTCTTTGAGTGTGTAAGAGTTTCTTTTTATAATAACAGCAAATTTGTGACAGCTTAGCTGATGCTTGCATTATTAATCACGATATTTTGAGTGTATTTCTATTTCATCTTAAGTTCACACCATATTCAGGTTACTATATTTCAAGTAAAGTTATATGATTAACAATTCAAAGAGCTAAAATAAGATATGCAAAAAAGAACTGAGCCCGTGATATACACCCACTTTTCTATTAATTGTTCCTCATACTTATTGGGAATGATATCATAGCATCTGTTAGAATGCAATGTTGAATACAAGAAGGTCAATTTGATGTGTCAGTGTATCTAAGAAAATATCAGTATTTTATGTACATTAGCAGCATTATGCTCTCAATATAAAAATCATTTGATTTTTTTATATGTTCTTTATTTAAGCTTGTGTTATTACATACAAAATAATATGAAAAGCTTAGTTTTTAAAATTATTGTAGATCATTTCTACTTTATAATGTCCTTAGCATTTGATATGTAATTTTAAAAAATAATAGAAACCACATGACAGTTCTGTTATTTCATAGTAAAGAGGAGTAAATGAAATAATGAAGAATATTATCCTAAAATTCATAATTATTTTAAAAACTGGTACTTGCCACCTTAAAGGCACTGTTAATTATTTAATGGAGCTAGAGCACAATAAATAATCCCTCTGTTGGATCTGAGGGAGTTAAAATCACCTCCAAGAAATAAGCTGGCAAATGTTCAAAACGTGAAGAAATGGATGAATGTTAAAATAAAGAAATGATTCTCCTCACCAGGTAGAACAGAGCTGGAAACCGCACTGTGCTGAGGATATTCCAGTCCTGGCATCCTTTCAGAAGGTTGTATCGAGATACTTGCCAAATCATTGGGAACTTTTTATCCCCCAAAATAGATCATTGTAATGTCCTCAGTAGGAAGTGTCACTATTGAATTAATGCCAGATTTATCTTTAGTTTTAAAAATTATTATGAGTGTTAGCATAGCTATTAATAACCCACTTTGTAGATTTCAAAGAGCTTGCATTTGTATTGTCTCATTTAATTCTTTCAACAACTCAGAGACAGCCTTGTACTATGTTTTTTTTTTTTTTTTTTTTTTTTTTTTTTTTTTTTTTTTTTTTTTTGGCTTTTTGAGACAGGGTTTCTCTGTGGCTTTGGAGCCTGTCCTGGAACTAGCTCTTGTAGACCAGGCTGGTCTCGAACTCACAGAGATCCGCCTGCCTCTGCCTCCTGAGTGCTGGGATTAAAGGCATGCGCCACCATCGCCCGGCTTGCACTATGGTCTTTATGTTCTCATTCATAATACATTTCTGTGCTGTCTGCACGTACTACATTGTGTTATTTAATTTGTCTAGCTTACCTTTAAGGAGTCCAAAATTTGGGAGTGGGTGATATGGTGGATTGTACAGAAGATAAGAGAAAGAGTACATGATAAATGTGATTAAAAACGAAGCTTTAAAGACTTATTTTTGTCCTCTACCTTTTCCAGGTGAAGACGCAGAAGTCCACAAAAGTGAAGAAATTCACTTTTACCTTAGATCTGTTTTGTTCCCAGGACCAAACTCTTCCCTTTAAATACCACTTCATTTAATCTCCATACCTACTCCACAAAGTAAGTACAATTCTACTCATTTATATAGCTTTGAATATTACCTCAGAAAACTAATATTGCCAGGAGAGATGGGTTGCATGCTTAGCATTCTGATTGGATGAACATTTAATTTTGTTGCCATTAACAGTACTTTTCAAAAACACAAGTAAACTTCCTGTATTAGAAGAATGAGTGGATGAAATAAAATTGAAGGCTTGACTGAAAGTTCTTTCAGTTTCAAAGTACCATTATTCTGTTTTTATTTTGTGGGATTTTGGGGGGGGTATATGAAAAAGAAAAAAGGCTGGTTTTTGTATTAATTGACGGTCATAACTAAACACATACCTTTTTATAACCAAACACTTAACATTGAATAACTTCTATAATTATTTGAGATTCTGAGTAATTGGCTTATTATTATGTTCTTATTATAAGCCAGTTACTAAGCAACATATTGAGCTTATTTACGTAAAAAAAGAAAAAGGCTTAAGGTAAAACAGTTCATAAATTATATTGCTATAATCATGGATCCATTAAGCTATTCTGTAAATCATCGAGGTAGGCCTTTCATACTTAATATTGCTATGACACAAATCCTCACTGAACTAAAAATAAATTTATATTGAAGTTTAGGGCTGCAGAAACCACAAACCAGAACATCATTTAAAAAAGGCACATTGAAGCTTAGAAAATAATCAACTCAAGGCTTCAAGAAGTCCCTGAAATTGATAAGATTCACTAGACATTTCCTCCTAAAGCATGTGTGAGCAGCAAGAACTGCTGAAAGACACTCTCAGACAAGCAGGGATATCTAGAACACCCTGCAATCAGCTGTACTACCTAAAAGAGGTAGACCAGCCAAGCTGCCTGCAAGAATCAGAGAAGTCAAGCTACCCTCAAGAATCGCAACAACTAGCCCGGCGATGGTGGCGCACGCCTTTAATCCCAGCATTCGGGAGGCAGAGGCAGGCAGATCTCTGTGAGTTCGAGACCAGCCTGGTCTACAGAGCTAGTTCTAGGACAGTCTCCAAAGCCACAGAGAAACCCTGTCTCGAAAACAAAAACAAAGAAAGAAAGAAAGAAAGAAAGAAAGAAAGAAAGAAAGAAAGAAA
>JABTXL010008488.1:4916622-4930911 GCA_025134845.1 Neodon shergylaensis | reverse complement strand
AAAGAAAGAAAGAAAGAAAGAAAGAAAGAAAGAAAGAAAGAAAGAAAGAAAGAAAGAAAGAAGAATCGCAACAACTGAGCTACCTGGAATCGATACTCTCCAACCTGTTTACCTGCCTGCAGAGTGTGCAGTTGCACCCTCGGTTTTCAACTTTCATGGGCTGTCATCAATGCTGGGTAGGCATTTCATGATAAAGTTGACGTTGAGTTATTTCTGCTCCAGTAAGTAGCTCCTCCCCATTCTCCTATAATTAACCCTAATAACTCACTGATTTGCTAAACTCAACAAAAAGATTCATATTCCTTGTAAAATACAAAAATGGGGTCAGGTGTAGTGATGCAAATATTTAATCCCAACACTCTGGAGGCAGAGTCAGGTGGATTTCTGGAAGGTTGAGACAAGCTCAGTCTACAGAGTGAGTTCCAAAACAACCAGCGCTACCAAGTGAGTTCCTATCTCAAAAACAAAACAAAGCAAAAGTTGGATATTTTCCTTTTAAGCTATTTTTGACAATTATGATTTCAATTAAAGGTTATAATTTCCTGTTATATGCCAGGAGTGTGCTTAATGAGAATATCAGAGTTCAAATGATAAGAACTCAATGATTTTTAAAAATTAATCCCTAATTGCAAGTTTATCTACTGTAGCATCCATATTGCACTAAAGAGGGGAATAATAGCATGGTACAAGAATATAGTCACAAATGTGGCTTATAATAACAGAAGCTATTTTAGCATATAAATGTATTTTAATAGATAAACTATCATTTCCCCTTTTTCTTTGATACTTCATCAAAAAAATAAAATCATAAGCAATACCATAGTTTACAAATAGTAGTCACCATTTATGAAATTTTTTTTTTATTTTAAAGAAACAATAAATTACTGAATTGCTGCTCTCATTACTGAAAGCATGCAATTTTATAGCTCATGTATAAAACTTGCAGAAATCAAATAATAAAATTCTTCTAATGTTGAAACAGTATAAGGAACATTGTTTTGAGTAATAATGATGGCATAATTTATAATTACCCACAATGATTTTGTTTGTGTTCATAAACTCATTTATTCTGGGAAGAATGCTGATGGTAAATATCACATTTCACTGTTCTTCCCTTTAAGGATTCCTTCTGCACAGATGTTTAAAATAATTAGTATTCTGATTTTGGCACCCTGTTTAAATATTAATTATTTTTTCTAAAGAAATTCAACAATTGTTCATTGAGCAACTACCACCGATATGGTTACTCTGGGGATCTGCAAGAAATAGAGAGACAAGGCTGAAAAGAACTGCAGCTTCAATAACCAAGCCCATGTTTTTTTCTTTTTATTGAAGGCTGACTCCATGATGTGGAACCCATACATGACAGTGATAAATTGGCTAAGAATCCGAGGTTCTAGGTCACAGGCACAGAGGAAAGTCTGTTACTATTATTCTGTTAAATGAACAAAGCAATAAAATTCTACTTCACTGTGAATAATATCGAGATAAAATTCACATTGGCTAGATATTTCTAATCTACAGACCAGATTCATAGTCACCATCTAATATACTACTAATTTCTATGTTTGTTTGGTTTTGGTTTTACATACAGGGCTTCTCTGTGTAGCCCTGGCTGTCCTGCAACTCACTCTTTAGACCAGCCTGGACTTAAACTAACAGAGATCCACCTGCCCCTGCCTCTGAGAGCTGGAATTAAATGTGTGTGAGACTACCTCCTGGCTTTATTTATTACTATTTTTAAAGATATTTTTATCCTAATTTCTATTCTCTTTATTAATTTTTATTTTATATGCATGAGTGTTTGCCTGCATGTATTTATGTGCACTGCATGTGTGTCTAATAATAAAACGTGGCATCTTTGAAGGAAATTTACTCTAGCCTGTATTGACTAGGACAGTTGTAGAGCTCTCAGAGATGCTTGGTGGGCAGGCAAAACCAATATGTATTTCCATTTGAGATCAGTAATGCAATGAACACTCTTTAAAAATCTATCAGCCGCAGTTAAATGAATTCTTGACGGGGAAGCATTTCAGATAGTACTTGTTGACCATGGTAAATACATAAAAGAAGTTATTGGATTTCTTCTCTACAAAACTCTATGAGAATTGGCAATCAAATGAAAATTCTGAGTTATGGAGAATTCACTAAATTTCTAATACAAGGGAAGGACATGGTCTCTAAAGACTTCCTGGAGGGGAACACAGAATCCATTTACTGTCATTTGTGCTCCTTAGAAAAGATGCAATGATGCTTTGCCTCATTCCTTCATCTCTAAAGTGATTTGGTCCATGGAAACTGTTTGGTCTTTGCTGTGCTTAATAAGAAAAACATAAGGATTTTTTTTCAATATATATATGCTCATCAAAAGCCTGTCTTTTCAGAGCATGTATTCAGTCATCAGCTAATTTCACTGTCAGTATAAAACAACTGTGTCATAAGACTGACAATCAGGAACATCGTCTCATGGCTCTGCCTATCAAAGCTGGCTGAGATTGAAGCAGGTGGGTCATGTTTGTCACCCATTATAGTTTTCCTCCATTGTCCTGACAAATCATTTATTTGTTCTTTGTATGAATCTGCTTATAATCAACTATTCTTACGAATTCCATTCAGGGTCTTCTTATTTTAAAAAAAGAACCTTCCATGGAGTAAGGGTTATTAAAATGCCTGTAGTACCACATCACCTCCTGACAATGTATTATTTTCTGGAATATTCTTTACAGTGTTACATCACACATAATCATGGATCTAACACCAGTGCTCTTAATCAATACTGTACAATTAAATAAGAACTATAGTTACTATATTTAGAGACTAATATAAGAGAAGCTGCCTTAAGCAGATGTCACAGATAGCAAGTAGCTAAATTAGTAAAGTTCGTGGAGCCCAAATTTAGTTAATATCTATGTCATCTGACTAGATGCCTTATGGCTTAGACAGGAAGTCTAGTGGATTCTGTATAAGCATATTCTGTAGGAGAGGAAATAGCAGGTAATGCTTTTTATTTCATAGGCATGTTTCTTTAAGATGACTGACTTGAACCTGATTGCCCCAAAGAATGGTAATTTTAAAATTTACAGAAGAATCTACTTCCAGTGAGAGTACTCTTTTGCTTTGGAATATTTGCTCCTGAATATCATATGTGGAGATCTGGTAGAATATATAAACATTTTAAGATTCTCCAGTGTCACATCTTTTTAAACCTATATATTTATAATCGCAATCCAGTTACTTATTTTTACCTTGCATTTTTGTACAACGGGGATTTGAAAACACTTTTGCTTTGTTAAATTCTGTGCATGCTGGAAATACTGATGTTGCAAGTGTATTCTTAGCCTTACTTTACTGGTGGGCTAATTAAGGTGAATAAAATCTGTTCAAAGGTTCAAGTATGTAATTAGTAAGCCAAGGAAAATGGTCTATTTAAATCTCAAAAATGAGATATATTTCTTACATATGCACAAAAATAAAGAGAAAAATTGAGTCAATTGTCCAAAAGATCAAAATCGCTGAAACATTTTACTGATCTGGATAACATCAGCTTGAACACATTTAGTTCCTGTGATTTCCTAATGGAATTTACAGAGATACCACATTTAAGCAGATATAGTTACAGGTTTGTTTTATTATTACTTTTATCTTTTGAGATATAATTGCATTTCTCCTGCCCTTTTCTTCATTCTAAGCCCTCAATACCTCTCATTGCTTTCTTTCAAATACATACCCTGTTTTTAAATTAATTATTGTTACAGGAATATATATGTATACACACACACACACATGAATACATTCCTAAATATAACCTGGTCTGGTTATTTGATATTGCCATTTCTCTGGGAAAGGTTATTTCTCCCACCCTCAGAATTTTTTAGTAGCCTGTGTTTCTTTGTGTAATATTGTGGCTTCATGGTCTTTGCCAAGCCTATTTATCATTTCTATTGTTGTCTTTGTCCAGCTCCTATTTAGGTAGTCATGTTGGGGAGACTTAATAATAGTTGTTGACATTACTAGGATAGACAGTCTCACAGTGAACTCCATCAAAATTCTGAGTTGTAGAGCCCAGTCCCAACAAATGCATCCTCAAAGCAGCTCCTGCACCTAAAGTTCAGAGAACAAGCAGGGAGAGATAGTAGAGAGAGTGTAAAAGCAGAAAGTCAATGCGTTTGCTTTGAGATTGTCATGATTTCATTATTACTTAGTTTATTTTGGGGATGGTGTTTTGATGATAACATTTTGCCCTTCTCTATCCTCTGTCCTAATCCTATCACATACCTGTCCCTGCTCTCTTTCACATGCAGCCTGCAGTTGTGTTATCCTGGTGGCTTTATTCTGAAATATTTTAGTTCAACGTATTTATGCATATTTTAAAATGATCCTTTCCTTTAATTCACTCAAAAATACAAATGTAATAATACAAATATTAAAAGGTAATGACTGAAAAGTCATTGACTGAGTATAATTGCTGAGGATCACAGCTTTCCACGTGGTTTTTGTAATGTTCACACTACCTTGAAAGCCTACACAGAACCAAAGTATAGTAAACAGTTGTGTAGAGCAAAATCTATTTCTATTACCTACAAAAGAGAAATCATATACCTCCTATCAAGAATATTTGATGCATCATTTTTAATTATCTTGAACTTAGAAAGCTAATAACCCTTGCTGTACTTAAATTGAAAAGTACTCAATTTTTATTAATTTTGAAGCAATTACTAAAATGGTTTTCTGAAGCCTTTGTATAATATCATATGCAACCTATAGAGGAATCAGCGATTCCTAAAGCTTTTATTTTTCTATTTTTTTTGTCATTTGAGAACAAGCAGATCACTTGTTTTCATTATTAAAATAATAGTAGCAAAGAAATATCAAGACAAGAGTGTCATAGAAGTTAATATGTAGCTGCATTGTGTTACAATATTCAAAATTCCATTACTGAAGTTTTCATTTAGGATAATAAACTGTATTTTATTAGATCTCCATTTGTGTGATAACTTTACATATCTTTGTGGGATAGAATTGGTTTTATTAACAGTTTTCATTTGCTTTTTTTTCAAGTTCAGGCAATATGCCTTTCAAAGTAAATTAAGAGATGTAGTTATACTTTTCCATCCACATTCAAAAGTTTACTTCTTAGGCCTGTAAAACAAATTTACATGGTGGGTCATTTTTAAATTCCTGTCCTTTTTATCCAACACTGTATTTCTAAAAATGTAACATTTCCAGTCACATCAAAGTTCAAAACAAATAAGACTTACTCCAAATTCAAGAGGTATTTTTCTATTCCCATGTGGATCAAATAATGTGATAAGGGAATATAAGATACCCAGGAACTCAGAAGTCAATGTATATATGACAATAAAAGGAAAAGCATGGTATAGATGTGTGTAGAATGGTGTAGACCATAGGAAAATGGATATAATATCTTACAGCTGTGAAAGTTTGAGGGGCACAAAATAGGATATGATGCAGTCTGTGCTGAGTACTTGTTTTGGATGAAGAACGGAAGATGCAGGGAGTCAGGCTGCATTACAGGATATTATAAAGAATGAACTGCTTGGGAAAAGGACAGAATAGCCCTGTGGTTGTGTGGCATAGGGTTTAAGTGGCAGTAGATAAACGTAGATCAATATTGGATAACCTAATTAGCAAGCTCTTCCCTGGGGAAGACTATTTCTCTCGCTCTTGCATGTTGGATTCTCCTCTGTATGCTATGAATATGTTTGATTACCATTGGTTAATAAAGAAGCTGACCTATGGCAGGTTAGAATATAGAGAAATAAGTTTCTAGCTGTGACTTACACTATGGAAGATGCTTGGGAAACAATTCATGATTATGCTAATTACATCTCATTATTGCAGAGGTGTGAGTCAGAGACTAGTCACAGAAAATAGCAGGGAATCTAGGGGATGCTTTGAAGAATTTCATGAATATATGTAGTGTGCTATTAAGGAGTAGCTTATTGATGAAAGCCTTATGATACTTTAATGTCTCTGAGCTACTTGCCCATTTATTCTCTTTCTCTAGCAATAGAGATGGGACTGATTCAGAGATGATCTGTATCTAGTATCTAATGTGTATCTGATAGGGTAGTCTATCTCAATGACGTTACCATGCTGATTATATCTTAAAGTTCTTAGCTCTTACAATATAGTTCACTAACCTAAGCCATTTCTATTTATTTAAGTCATCGCTGTATGTATTGAAGTTCTTGACAGATTCACACCCACAGGTGTGATTGGTGTAGTAAGAAGATCCCTGCAGTAACATAAAAGTCTTCTGCAGATGTAAAATTAATCTGCCTTGTGAGTTTGGAAAAAATTATTGTAGCTCAGAATTAATGCTAAAGATTTCAATTTGATCAGTGGAACTGAGTGAAGTAAACTAAACACCTACACAGGTAACTTGCTTGTTTAAGTCTTGAGTTTCTTTCTAATCAGTTTTTGAGTTTCATTACTTATTAAAGCAGAAGGCTGAGTTGTGATGACTTTTTACCAATGTATTCATGAGTACACAATGTTAAATTGGTGGATTATAAACATAGTTGTTTGCTTCATGTACAGGAGACAATTATATCTCAAATAATACAGAACATTAAAAACAAGAATGCAATGAATCTTTCTAAGATTTCAGAATGCATTTGGTATTCCTAATTTATTTTTGGAAGGAAGTTCTTTGATAATAGTATCAAATTGCTAAAATTTGTACCAGTAATAGAGGAACTGAGGAAAAAGTCCAACCACTTTTGCCTGCCGAAAGGAAAGACTCAGTATTGCCTAGGCTCGAAGAGCACCACAAAGAAACGTGGATTGAGATTCTTTTTTTTTTTGAAATTATTTTTATTTCTAAGAAAGAGTGGAAATTATTTTTTCCAGATAGCCACTTTGCCATCCTATGAAAGTAGAAAGGACTGCGAATGGCAATGTTCTACACCCAATGCTGTTCAGCCTGGAAAGGGATTGCAAGGCAAGAAGTAAAGGCGGCCTGAAATGGATTGCTATAAAGCGGCATTTTCCCCCTGAAATGATTTTCACTTGTCTTTCATATTTTTGAATGAGATAAAAAAGAAGCACCTTCCTATTAATCTATAACATTTCTTGATCCTTCTTTCAAAAATAATCCAGCCAAAGCCATCTTCCAGCATGGAGAAAGACTTTTCATGCCACTCAAAAGTCTCCCTGTGAAGCCACGACTGATGAAGTCAGCCCACCTTTTAAGATGTGAAGAATAGCAGGTTTTTGGTGAGAGGATAATCAGGTTAAAGCTGGCAGTTTTGTGGAAATTTCTCTTTCATGAGTCTCTGGCAGCTGGCTACTTGGCTTTTGTAAAGCCTTAAGTTTGCACTTAATCCTCTTCATTTTATTTTTAATTTCCTCTTTTCAACTGACACATAAAAAACTTACATGTAGTTATAGGATGCAATTTGCAATTTTGTAGATGTATACATTGCATAATGCTAAAATTAAGATAAGCATATATATTCTTAAATATTTTTATTCTTTTTGAGAAAATAAATGACTGAGAGCATTCTTTTAGCACATGTGAAGTATGCAGTGCGTTATTGTTCAGTACTATCACTCTACCAAGCAGAATTTGCTTTTCTTTCCTGACTATAACTTGGTACATGATGAGTAACCTTCATTTTAAATTCTACTTAATTCAGGACCTATATTATTATTAATTATTATGCTAAACACTAGAATATTTGCCATTACATTTTTCAAAAGAACACGCACATATATTTATTTATAGATGCATAGTGAAAAATTATTGATATATATTGTAAAAATGGCTAATTTATGGTGGTAAATTGCAGAAAATATCATAAGAGATTATTTTCTTTCTATTTTATATTTTTGCATTTTGTATAAAACTGTAAACATCTTTAGAGAAGCTATTTAAAATTAGGTGTAATAATGAGATAGCTTGACACCAAGTTTGACGACCTGAGTTGAACCTTGAGACACACATAGTAGAAGGAGAGAGAGAGAGAGAGAGAGAGAGAGAGAGAGAGAGACAAGTTCTGAAAAATGTCCTGTTTTCTATGTATGCTTCATGATCTACACACAATAAAAAATGCAAAAAGTAAACTAAATATTGGTAGTATATCAACATAGACTAGGATAATGAAGTAGAAACTCTACTAACACAGGCTCTGTTTCTACATTGTTTGCAGTCATGTCTCCCAAAGCTTCCATCAGAGAAAACATTTGATAATTTTTATGAATACATAAGAGTAGTAAGGAATTGGCGACAACTAATTTAAAGACTATTTTTAGAGGGTATGTAAGGTCTTCACTCAGTGTGGGAATATCTGCATTGCTAGCCTCTTTGGCCATTGTCACAGAAAAAAAAGGCATGTTTGCTACCACCAACAAGTGCCTTCCTTTGGAAATATAGTGATTTGTTAGGGGATATCATGAAAAGAAGCATGTTCATTGAGTTTACTAGCCTAGTTCTTTTTATAGGATTCTAGGCATTTGTTGTTCATGAGAACATACTTTATCTGCATCTTCAGAGTAAGAGGAAAAGAGTCTCACTCATCCGAGCACTTGCCTTCCATTGGAAGAAAGTTTTACTGGAAAATCTATTCAGGAATGCTTCATAGGATATGCTTTCTTTTGCTTAAATTCATAATCACTTTTCCCTCCACAGCATAGATGATCTAGTGAAAGTCACTGAGACCTAAAATTTTAGGGTATCATTTATTATGGTGTCTACAGGCAGAAGAATTCTAAAAGTATGATGTGTTTTAAAGTCAGTAACAACTAATACATATGGAGACCAATTATGTGGCTGGCACTTATATATAATTTAAAATTTATTTATGTGGTTTTCTCTGCATGTGTGAATATACACGTGTGAGTACTCATTGTTCTGTTCACGTACAGCAAGGGAAAAAGAGGGTGTTGGGTGTCATTCTCTATCACACTCCTTATACTCCTCTGAGGCAGGATCCCTCCCTAAACGTGGTGCTCATATTTTCTCTAGAAGGCTGGAAAACTACAAGTTCCAGCAACCTTCATTTGCATGCTACACCTGGAGCTAGGATTACAGGCATGCATGAGGTGCTTTGTTTGTTACATTGGTGCTGGGACCCTAACTCTAGTCTTCATGATCTCATTTTCCAGCCCATACGTACAGTTTTTGAAATAATAGTTTCTATTTTATTGAGATTATAGCAAAATTGCTTCACTCCTTCCCTTCACTTTTGTCCCTCGAATCCCTCTCATGTACCCCCTTGCTCTCAATGAAATTCAAAGCCTCCTTTAATGATCTCATATGTCCATACATGGGTATGTGTTCATAAAAATAAATACAACATGCTCGTTCTTTATGTTAATTGTAAATAAAAGTTACCAAGGAGAATGTGAGAAATAATCTTCCTAGGGAGGAACACAATTGGTTATCTAATACCAAATGATTAGCTCTACTATATATATTTAAAATTTTAATTCATCTAAAAGAAAACTACACAGGGCAGGACACAGGTCAACTTCTTTTTTATTGAGATCTAGAGATTTTATAGTGTCTGTTACAAGGTTACGATGGATGACTGGCCTGAGACTCAGATTCTGGTTGGTTCAGATCTAAGCATATTGTCTATTGGGGATGTTTTATTTTATAAATTTATTACACACTACCCATTGTTTCTGTGGCTTCATTTGCTGGTATTTCCTTCTATACAAGGAGGCTTCACACCCTGGGAAATTCTCTGGAAATTAGAATAAAATATTGAAATGCTAGTCCTCAGGTTGTACTCAAACTGTCGCATGCTCTCTTGCTATGATATATGGGCCTGAACTCATTAGTGATGGATTCCTAGTAGTAGCGACCAGGCAGGCAAAACTTCTTAACTAAGCAGGTATTCAATCATTGTGGCACTGTAAAATGTCATGAGCACTCCCAGCGTAACTATCTTTTCATTACTTTGCTACATTTGGACAGGTGAAATCAGGAAGCATTAGAGCAATGGCAAACCCCAACAAACTACGCACTCTAGACAGAGATATTTTGAAAAACAAATAAACATATGAACAAACAAAAAACTCCTTTTGTGTTACTTGTTTTTCTTTATTCTGATATTCTAGTGTTAGAGGATTAGGGACCCGTTGGGTTCATCTGAATGCAGAGAGAGTGGTGGAGGAATGCTTTTCTCTTTTCTCTCCAGTCACTGACAGTCCCTCATCTGTCTGAACCCCTGAGGCTTTAGGAGTTTGGAAACCTGCCACCTAGCAGGCTCCCTAGACAGTGAAATGAAAGTTAATGGACCTCCTATCCAGGTAATTCACATGAATTAAAAATAACTTAGGAAACCATTTAGGGCTCTATAAAATCAAATTGGTAACACTATGTGTGGAGGTCAGAATGGTTCATTTCAAACATTCTGTCAAATGAAATAAATGAAATTTGTTTGAAACATCCCAAATTATCAGAAAGTAAGAGGAAGCACAATTCTCCACATTATTTTTTACATAATTGTTCTTATAATATTTCCTTGCTTAGTTTATTCTAAAGATTTTAAGGTCTTATATTAAATGTATTTGTAAACCATAAAGATATGTAAAGAATATCTTTTTGTATGATAAATTTATTGAAGCTGCTTTGTAATTTATAATAATTTTGTGGAAACTTGTAAACAAGAAAAAAAATGACATTTGTACAGAAGCTGTTTAAAAATAAGGGAATGAAGTAACATTGAATTTTCTATAGAAAGGACACAGTCTTCATGCTTGGACCATTTAATTTTGTTCTTTGTCAGAAATGGAGCTACACTTCAACTAACTCCAGGACGATTGCCACATCCTTAGAAAGATACAATTCTCACTTCTACATATGTTTATTCAAGTAGAGAGTATGCATTCACACACAAAGGTCAGTAGTGTGTGAGTTTGTCTCCAGTGAATCTTCATCAGAGTCCACGAATAAGGCAATTACTGACATTTCACACTAAAGGGAGGAATTACAGTCCTGGCCACAGACAGTGTATGAAATGTTCCAAGAGGTTTCTAAAGAGAACTGACATCAATAGGAAGTCTGCATGTCTGAGTGAAAAAAAAAAAAAACATATACAGCTGCGGTTTTTTAATCCTGGCCTGCCACTTTCTAGTATTTGACCTTTCGGTGTTTAAGCCTTCACATCTACAGAGCAATAGTAAGAGAATCTGCTACTGTGTTGTTTTGTGCATGAGCTCTTCACAGAGAAGCTCACCAATTCTGATCTGATAGTTATTTACTATCCGATGTTTACCCATCTGTCCATATATACAGCATGAGGAGTAGGGAGTGGGCAAGAAGCTTAGCATGTATAAAGATCTAAAGACCTTGTAGGTTAGACCTGAGCCTTAAAGAGGAATCGATACACCTTAATGGGGCTCCAAATGATCCTCTTGGAGAAGATTGTCATTGCATGTCTTACTTTACAGTTGAGAAAATGAAAAAACTTAGTAACATTTGAATAATTGTCCCAGTGGTGTAAGTGGCTGAGCCAGGTTCCAGCATTTTTATATGAGGCTATCAATTCTGTGTTAGCTTTGAAAGGGATTATCAAAATAATAGGACCTAAAGGAATCATTTACACCAGTGGGAAGATGCATATTGTAGCATCTCAGGGGTTTGCATACACAGTGGTGTTTGCTTTGTAATTACGCTTTGTAATTAATTGTGAAATATACAAATGCAAAAAGCTGCATGCAAAGCATATTTTAGTTGCATTAAGAAGTATTTTGATTCCAGACCACTTTCATGAATTTCTTTCATCAAATTACCTCAATGAAAATAAAATATGCTATTTCTATTTCATTTTTAAAATGTTCAGGTTGAAAAGTTGGCTTTGTGGGGTAATAGCATGTACAACTCTTGCATGGGACTTCCATTCAGTAGATGGCCGTATATTTGATAGCTCATAACCACCTATAGGTCCAACTCATAGGAATCTGGCACTTTCTCCTAGACTATGGCAGAGCTACTGGGGAAGGTTTGTCTTCAATAAGTATGACCTAGTGCATCTCTCCCTTTCCTTTTGTCTCCATCACAAATGTAATAACAGTTCATGCATTGATGCATTGTCACCCAGAGACAGAATACACATGATAGCCACAGTGAGACTTCACAGAGAAAATGAAACAAAGACACTGATAGCCACATTGAACACAGTTTAGGAAAAAAATGGGGAAAAATGGAAGATTGTGCCTGTTCTTCAAAATCCACCCAGTTTTTGATTTGTGCCCCAGTAGACCTTGTAGAAAAGGCTCTGCAAGACCTTCTAATAGGTGCGCCCATCCACCGAGACAGTGGGGCTGATCTATTGGGAGCTAACCAAGGCCAGCTGGACTGTGACTGAAAAAGCATGGGATAAAACCTGACTCTCCGAACATGGCGGACAATAAAGGGCTGATGAGAAGCCAAGGACAATGGCATGGGGTTTTGTTCCTACTTCATGTTCTGGCTTTGTGGGAGCCTAGCCAGTTTGGATGTTCACCTTTCTAGACCTGGATGGAGGGGAGAAGACCCTGGACTTTCCACAGGGCAGGGAACCCTGACTGCTCTTCAGACTGGAGAGGGAGGGGGAGAGGAGTGGGGGTAAGGGGGAGAGGGGCGGGAGGAGGGGGAGGGAAATGGGAGGCTGGGAGAAAGCAGGGATTTTTTTTCAATAAAAAAAAAATAACAGTAAAGGTAAAGATGTCATGGCATATCTAAAATCCTATCCCAGTTATTTATAAAATGAAGATTTATTGGCATAAAAAAATTTCCAATCTGCTTGAAGTGACTAGGAAATAGGCTCAAGAATCCTTTAGAAGCTTAATGGATAGTAAAATAAATAGAACCAAAATACAGAAATTTCTTCTTCTCAAAAGTGTAAGTTATCAACTGGAGATAAGTTTATTTTTTTTTCTCACATGACCCAATAAGATTACCCTCTACTCTGGAGAACAGAAAATAGACATGGCTCAAATTATTTTGCATGTAATATATGTGAAAGAAGAAAGAATGTTTTGTCGTTTGTTTGTTTGTTTTGATTGACTTCAAAGCTTCTATAATCAAAAACTGATGCTAAATTTTTCCTTTGTGTCCATCCTATATTTTGTTTCTACTGTTCAGTTCTTGTGATTCCTCCTGGAATCCTCCCTATTTGGAGGTCAGGGGAGCTGCCCTCACTGCCCTCAGGTAGTTTTCACTTAGTAAGACACCATCAAACTCAAAAATATTATTTTCCTTCTATAAACTTTTATTTTGCTTTTCTAAACAGCTTCCTACTATGAAGCCCGGCAGCCTCCTTAGTCAAGGACCTCAAGAGTGCAACACCAGCTCTTCCAGTAGTATACATTTTAAACACAATCTTGAGACAAAAATTTTAAGTTTGACTCTCAGATTGCTAACCATTTCAGAGAACATCTAGTGACATAGTAAGCATTTGCTGGGCATGCTGTGTGCTTAAGAGCTGTGCATAAATATCCTTTATCTTTGTCATAACTACTCTCTGATTTTTGTGTTTATTCCATTATACAGCTTAAGGAACAACCATATCAGGTTGTTATTACTTCTTTGAAAATCTTATACTTAGTAAATTGTGACCAGTTAACCAGTCTCTAAGCCTGGAACTTTTATTTTGCATTTGATAAATCTTTTTAAACATTTATTATCATTTGCTTGGCTAGAGTTACCCTCAGATATGTTGTATTATTTGTGACTATTTCCAAGAGCGTTGTTTCCCTAATTCCTTTCTCAGCACATTTATCATTTGTATGTAGGAGGGCTACTGATTTTTTTAAAGTTAATCTTTCATCCATCAATTTCACTGAAAGTATTTATTAGCTGTAGGAGTTCCCTGGTAGACTTTTTAGGATTGTGTATAGTACCATAAGCAATATGATACCATATACCAATACCATATCTTTTGTGAACAGTGATACTTTGATTTCTTCCTTTTCAATTTGTATCAGGGGGCTTCAACAGTAAACCTGAAGAAGTTTGCTAAATCTGATATCTCTATTGCTTTGCACTGTGCATGAGGAAAAAAAACAACACTTAATAAATATTTGCTGAGCAAATTAAACAATTATCAAGCAAAAGATTTGTGCTCTGAACTGAGAGTTCTGTTTCCATAAGCAAAATGAAAATAAAAGTCCTCAGTGATGAGCGGTCAGTGAGCGGAGGTATTTAGAGTGATGAAGGTGACTAGCTGAGTAGTAATTTTTCTTTGCCCTTTACTTTGCTCTTGCTGTTCATTTTTGTTTTTGTCTTCCTTCCTTCCTTCCTTCCTTCCTTCCTTCCTTCCTTCCTTCCTT
>JABTXL010008488.1:4902532-4916612 GCA_025134845.1 Neodon shergylaensis | reverse complement strand
CTTCCTTCCTTCCTTCCTTCCTTCCTTCCTTCCTTCCTTCCTTCCTTCCTTCCTTCCTTTCTTCCTTCCTTCCTTTCTTTTTCCTCTGAGACAGGGTTTCACTGTGATCCTGGCCCTCACCCTGTATACCAGGCTGGCCTTGAAATCAGAGATCCCCTTGCACCTGCCTCCCAAGTGCTGGGATTAAAGGCATGCACCACCACCACCTGGCATTTACTTTGCTATTAACTGAAGTTTTCTGCTGCTTTTTTATTTCATGATGAAGAACCAGAAATTACCTGAAAATTTTTCCTTATGCAATCTATATTTTATATTACTCAGATATAAATGAGCTGCTTTATAATTGCTTTACACTCAAATCTAAGAAAATGTGACTATTAGTTAAGTGCATGATCAGGGATTTCATATTTTAAATCTATTTCTTAATGGAAGCCATTGAGCATAGTAAAGGAGAAGCTATGTAAAGTGTTTCAATTTACCAAGAATATAATATAGGGGTTATATTGTGTGTGTGTGTATATTTTACTTTACTCCTAGGCCATAAGTTTATCACCTTTATTCTGGTTTGTTTGTTTGAGTTTTTATTTCTATTTATATTATAAAAGTATTTCAGATCTCATCAGTTATTTGAGCACATTTCCTGGAATTTTTCTTTTTTCTTTCATAGTTAAGCACATTGGAGCTAAGATTCTATTATTATTTATTATTATTATTAACTTTCTCTAAATCATATTGGGACATCAGAGTTAATTCAAGTGAGGGAATGTTATGGAACATGTTTGTGTATAGCATAATATAAGAAATGAAACAATATTGTATAATCAGTTTTATCATCCAAAATTTAATTTCTTCCCTATTTTCTTCCTTTGGAGAATTTGTTGTTTTTTGTGTTATTTTTGTTTCATTTTGATGTCACTTTTTAAGACCCTTTTTCCTGCTCATGCACACTGTAATTTCTCAAGCCTTTCTTTCTTCTGACGGCAGGAGTCAGGAGACAATATACAATTTTCCATCATCTTTTATGCTAAGGATTCTGTATTTATTTTAACCTTTAGTTATATGTAAAATCATGTGCTGTTCTAGAAGAATGTGAGGGTTGAAGAGAAAAAAATCTTATTTCTTAGATCTGAAGGAAACAGGATATATTCACAGTGATGGAAATATAATAACTATTCAAATACAAAACTGAATGAGTAGATGAAAAAATGGATAAGAGGACACTTTATGTTGCATATAATATTAGTAAATTGCTTTAGAATTTTTTTTTTTTTTTGGATTTTTCGAGACAGGGTTTCTCCATAGCTTTTGGTTCCTGTCCTGGAACTAGAGATCTGCCTACCTCTGCCTCCCGAGTGCTGGGATTAAAGGTGTGTGCCACCACCGCCCGGCTGCTTTAGAATTTTTATTCAGCTTACTGGTCATGAAAAGATTTGGGTGGTTTAAAATTTGTATCGTGATAATGACATTGATATTGAGTGGTGTTTGCGAAATGTCCACCCAATACAAATTCTTTATATGGATGGAATTACATATCACTGTTAGTAAAATACTAGATTCTGTTATTATTATGCATTAATCATAGGAACATGGAGCATATAAGCACACAGAGGCAACTTTTATTCATCATTAGCTATTAAGCAGCATAAGACATTAAATGAGCATTACTGACAATGGAATATTTATAATTTCATATATATGTTTTACAATTTTTATTCACAAACACGTCCCATGCTTTTTCAGTATAAAAGTCGGTGTAACTATTTGTTAAATGTTAAACTGTTGTATGATAAAGGACATTTGAAAAGCTTAATTCCATAAACAAAAAATATATCACGAACAATTAGTAGCTTGCACATGGCTTTCCTTTTTCACATGGATGTGCCCTTATCATCTAATATAATGCATGGTATATAGGCGATATAGTGAAAACGTCTTCTGAACTGAAATATCAAGGTCATGAAGCAGTGACCTTCTCAGAACAAGATCTTTCTTTGTCCTTTTATTTATAATCCCTGGAAAACATGAGAAGATTCCTAATGTGTTTTTAACTCAATTCATATTATTAATTCATGTTAGCTTATGTTACTCCTTTCTGCTGGGACTCTGTATATTTTCCTTCTTTTATTCTTAACTAATATAATCATAATATTTGAAAATTCATTAACAAAATTTGTTTTATTCTTGTTGAACTAAACATAACCGTTTTCTTGTATTTTATTTCAAGGCTCTTTTTAGCAGAGTAATAATATCAAATGCATGTTGAATTTGGAAAGATGGCCCAGTGGTCAAGAGCACTTGCTGCTCTTGCAGAAAACTTGGTTCAGTTCCCAGCATCCACATATCATGCCACAATTATCTAGAACTCAAATTTTCTTCAGTTTGAAATAGTCTAGCCTCTGTAAGCACCAAGTATGTAATATACATATATACATGCAGGTAAGACACTCAAAAAATGTTTTCAAGAAATTGCATATATAGCTTATTTTATAATTTCAAAGTTACCAATGTTATTATATTTTCCTGGACTTTATAAACACTTCATAACACTTTCCACCAAATCATATTTATAGTTTTAAATCCTTTCAGATATTTCCATATATAAGAGGTACTTGTTATTTAGTTAGAGGACTTCACCTCAGCCCCCTGGCATCCATTTTTGGAATGTTGGGTGTAAAACCTCCATTCCAATCTCCCTCCCCTGGGAGTTGCCTCAGACCAAACTCTACCTCTAAGAAAGCCTGCCAAATGGTGACCTCTCCTGAGGGAAGGTCAAGACCACTCCCACAGGCTATTTAACCTGCCCCCCAGAAAATGAACACATGGTCTCCTGGTTTCCTGTGGTCTTTTGGTTCTCTGTCTCCCTCTCCATGTTTTCCTAAGGGGCCACCCAGGGGTGCTGGCAGCCATTAAACATGGGCATTTTCTAATTTGATCTGATTGAAATTATTGCAATGGTGGAGAGGTTGGTCGTTTAAGGAAAAATACTTAACATTTGTCTCTATTCCTCCTCCCTGGTCACATCTCTATCATGAAATTTAAGTATTTGTTTGTTTTCAGTGGGAACTGTCCCACCCAGAGTAACCTCCAATCACTGTTCAGGTCCTACAGGGACTACATACTTTCATCCACCCACTGATATCCAGGAATCATTTCTTACCTTTGTATCCCTAACCTAGCTATTATATAGTTAACATGATTTTGCTGTTCCTAAAACAGAAAGAGAACCATTTGTAGTGACTTTTTCTTCCCTAGGCTCTACTAGGAAGACTGCATCTCAGATAAATGAAGACTTCACTTTTTCTTGTTCACATTTTAATATTTCCTTATTATGGGTATATCTTGAATTCTCAACAGCTAAACAATATCTGGTCTTTCTTGGTTATATTATCTTTCTGCAAAGTGGTACTCATAGTACATATCATACACTTTGGTTGCTTACTTCTTTGTTGTCTGTTTCTCCCTACTATTATGTGAAGTCTTGAAGGGGGAGCTTGATGGTCCCTGACCTTCTTGATCTTTATTTGGCACTTAGGAATTACTAACTAAATATTTCATAAATAAATATAAATATTTTCTTTGATTTCCCTCATGATATGAAGCAATTAATGCAAGCTTTCTTTCATTACTTGTATTTAGCAAATCACTTCAACACTCCTCAGTGTATTGTGCTTCCTAATATTTACAGTCTTCTTTATCATTGCTATAATTTCCAAATAAAGTATACTATTTGGCTTTTAATTTCACTGAACCCACTTATATTGATTGCTATTTACATAAACCTTGCTAGTAAGATATTTTTGGCAAAATCTATATCTAAATGTAGCCAAAAAAGCAAAAGAACTCTTTAAATTACTTTATATTTGTATGTATTCATTGTATGTATTTATATATGTGTGCATACACAGTGCATACATGGAGTTTGGAGGTCAACTTACAGGGATTGAATCTTGATGGTCAGACTTGGCTGCAAGTGCCTTTAACTATCAAGTTACCTCACAGCCTCTTAACGCTTCTTCATGTCTCTATTTCTAAGCAGATTATCACTGGGAACCCATTAGCTTTCTTATTTCCCTGAAGCAAGTGAATCCTTGGATGACCACTGACATTCCTTCTCTTGAACTGCTTTTGCTTGCCTTCAATATGTTTTCTGATGGTCTTGCTTGTCACTAAGAATTTTTTTTGGACACTAGATGATGACTTGCCTGTTCTTGTTTCCATAATTATCCTCAACACAAGTGTTCTTTATGTTGTGTAACCAGGCTTTGTTGTTTGTGTTAAAGAATGGAGCTCTGGCCATCTAAGGCTAAAGATTACTGGGGTTCTTGCTGCCCCTCCTCTCTGCTTTGGAAGTTGCTCCCCAGTGCGTAATTGCTAGGCCCTCTTCCTAGTCCCACCCTGTCAGATTTTGATGTTGCCTCTCCTGAGGCACTGGTAACAAGTTCCCCTGAGACTCAACGGAATTGGAGTGTCTCTAACAAGTATTCACCCAA
This sequence comes from Neodon shergylaensis, assembly GCA_025134845.1. Taxonomy (NCBI): domain Eukaryota; kingdom Metazoa; phylum Chordata; class Mammalia; order Rodentia; family Cricetidae; genus Neodon; species Neodon shergylaensis. The sequence goes on along the minus strand of JABTXL010008488.1, from coordinate 4,912,122 downwards.
AGCATGCTCCCATGCTGAGAATCCACACATGGACCAGGAAAAACCCCAGATGGCTCATTCCTCTATCTGGGATGAATTTCCTGCCCACCTGGAGTCTTTGTGGAGAGACTGGTGGTGCGGGTGGTTCTGTTTTGTTCCACAGTCCTAATTTCACTGCCTCTTATAATGCCAAAGTTGGCCTCATTTTGTAAAATCCTAGCAATGCTTAAAATATTCTTTAGACAACAAGATATTTCAAATAGCATTTATAACTCAATCCTGGTAAAGAGAACTTCTTCAATTTAGATATTAAATCTTTAGTGACTTTTGTGACAAAGAAGTTAATTTCATGTCGCTTATTCTCTGTTTATTTTTTTTGTCATTCACAACAAATGAAAACTGCATGAAGAAATGATTTCATACAGGGAAGCAAATAACAGGCACAGTTTTTTTTTTCAGAGGTTGAAAATGCTTATTCATTCAAATGTTCATCCAAAAAATGTGTGCATTGCTCATTAGTGATTAAGCATACTGCACTTTTTAAATCCAAATTACATATTTTGGAAGACTTCTTAACATACTTGAATGTTTTTTATGAGCAGGATGACATTGCTGCAATTATCTGGGACAGTTGAGAGAGATGGAAAATTCAGAAGTCACAGAATATCTGTTGTCATGGTGAAAGGCAGCCACATAACAGGACAAGAGGCTCAGTACTTGTTATTTCAGAAGGAAAACTCAGAGAGAAGCAAGCCTGAGACTATCAAATAGAAGAAGCATCAAATAGACTGTAGTTGGATTTTTCTTTGGGCTGACAGCTCACAAAAAACAACAAAGAGACATATTAATTATGAAAGCCTGGCCTATAGCTTAGGCTTGTCCCTTTAGCTCTAATAATTTGTTAATCCATTTCTATTCATCTACTTGTTGCCATGCGGCTCATGGATTTTACTTCTCCACCTGGATGTCTTTCTCCCTCTGTGTTCATCTGGAGACTCCACTTTCCTTCTTCCTGGAGTTCTTTCTGTTCAGAAGTCCCATCTATACCTCCTGCCTAGCTATTGGCCGGTTTTTTGCTGAACCAATCACAGTGACCCATCTTCACACAGTGTAAAGGAATATTCCACAACAGTAGACTGATAAAAAATGAGTTTCCTTAAGCAGTAGAGAGCTACCATAGGTAGGTCTTCAGGTGAATTGAAACAGAAATCTTGAAGTTTTTGTTCAGTTCTGTATTGGTGCTAAGTTGTTTTATATATTTGGATGGTCAAACTTCATGTTAACATAGTATGCCATTTCTTCTTTTTATCCATCCTGCATTATTTCCAAAATATAATTTCATTTAGCATATTAACAGTCACAAAAAATAAATTTCTAACACACTATGAATCAAATAATGGACTAGGTAAAAATTTGACTAACTCTCAAAGCTTCTATTCACGGGTCAGGAACTTAACTGGTCCAAAGGAATAGAGTCAGAAAAAGTGAATGTATGTATATGAATGCTAGTCTCCGAAGTTTTGAAATAACTTGTACAAAGTCGTTTCTATCTAAACAGAAATCACAAGACTTGGCAATAAATGAGTTCATGACATAGAATATACAGAACTCTCATTTCTAGTGTGTTACTTATTTTTAAGAATGTTATAGAGCCATACTATTCTTGGGTTAGTGGTATATGGATTAGTTTTATAGTAGAAATCTCTCCTCTCCTCCCCTCCCCTCCCCTCCCCACCCCTCCCCTCCCTTTTCCTCTCCTCTCCTCTCCTCTTTTCTCCTCTTCTTTCCTCTCTTCTCCTCTCTATACCTTTCCTCTTCTCTCCCCTGTGATTTGCTGCTGCACAAAAGTAGACAGATAATGGACAGGTAGTTAGATGGATGAACAGGAAAATACATGAAAGGAAATAAAAAGAAAGAAATGGATTGATATTTTGGATACAGTTACATTTTTTTAAAAAAACAAGTGATGACTCAGAAAGGTTTTCATACCACTGAATAAATGTGAGAAGGAACTGAATATGAAGCAGAGAGAGAAAAAAGGGAAAGTGATAGAGACAGAGAGACCGAAAGAAGCAGACAGAGAGACAAAGAAAAAGACAGAGAAAGAGAGGAAGAGGAGAAGGAGGAAAGCAGAGGAGAGAGAAGGAAAGAAAAGAGAAGGAGAGTGGAGGAGGGGAAATACGGGGGAGAGTGGAGGAGGGAAGAGAGGTGCAAAGTAATCTGGATGGGTACATCGTAGGCATAGCAATGATGTTATTTTTCCAGATAAAATTAGTAAGTGTTAGCTTCTCACTGGGGTCTCCTGGTAATGTGCTACAGGAAAAGAATGTAAGAGTTAGAACTGGGAGACGATTGTCTTATTTGAAGTTAGCAACTTCATAAAGGCCTCATTGATGTTTATGAAAGAGACATAGATGATCAATTCTAAGCAATCTGTTACTAGACTGATTTATACAAGAACCTATTGATGGAGTATTAAAAGAATGAAAGTTCAGAAATTGTGAAAAAACAAAAATGTGGTAAAATTTCTTCCCTTATCAGAACATGTAAGATGAGGTTAAGGGTTTTCTACACTGGAATATTATGTAATAGATGCTAACAAGTCCTAAGCCTCTGACATCAGCTACCCCAGATTTCCGGACTCCTGGAGACATTTCTCAGAGGACAGACCAATGATATTCTACTTCACTATAAAGAATATGGAGATAAAATTAACGTTGGTCAGATATTTCTAATCTACAGATCAGATTCATAGTCATCATCTAATTTACTACTAATTTCTATTTGATTGTTCATTTTTTGTTTTACATACAGGGCTTCTCTGTGTAGTCCTGGCTGTCCTGGAACTCACTCTTTAGACCAGCCTGGCCTTAAACTCACAGAGATCCACCTGCACCTGCCTCCTAAGAGCTGGAATTAAAGGTGTGTGAGACAATCTCCTGGCTTTATTTACTACTATTTTAAAAGATATCTGTATCCTAATTTGGTTGAGAAGGACAGAGGGTTGAAAGAAATGAGAGCACAAGGACTATTAGTCAAATAGTTGGGCTCTGCTTAGCTATGACTGGATAATTTATTTTATGTTAATGATGTTAGGGTGGTGCATATTCGAGAATCTAAAGCAAGTGGTAATCATTCTTTAGAAGACTATATAAATATGCACAAATATACAAATGCAGAATTCATTTAGAAACACACCTAGAATATTCAGGTATATTCTGCATGTCTCAAGTGTCACAGTTGGTAAGTAATATACTGAGCTAATACAATAATTATGTACAGTTAGTACATTCATATTCAAATGAAACATCTTAAGGTTTTTAATTTTTGATTATGCTATTACATCTAGAGTTCTTCACTGTTATTAATAAATATTTCCTTTTACTGTAGAGCAATGTTTTCTATACAATTACTCTATACAATTACTTTTTTGTATTTGTATTTTTTTTTGCTTTTTGTATTTTGTATTTGCTACTAAAATACATTTCCTGTTTTCCTATTCTTACTGATGTATCTATCTTGCTGCTATTTGAAACAGTGCTTTACAGTTCTATTATTTTATGAACCTTTTAGGATATTTTCAATTATGACTAGACAATTGGCTGTCGTGATTGGTAGTTCCAGGCTGCACTGTTCTTTGATGCATGCTATACAGTATGAGGACTTTCAAATTATTTTTCGCCCAGGGTTAATGAATAAATTACTGGAGAGTGATCTTTGAATAATAGAATTGCAATAGGAGAAGCTATACTGCTATCCTCGCTTTGTTCTTGTAAGAACAAAGAGAAAATGAAGAATGACCTTTCGGGCCTTTCAGAAATAAGATTCCAGCCTCCTCTTTGGTTAAAAACAGTAACTACTGCAGACAATTATTTACAACTCTCACTGTTTATATAGGACTTTTGAGTGAAATGATCTATAAATGCCAGAGCTTAATAACATACAAAAGTGTTAAGTCCCTTCTGTGTTCTAGTGTCTTACACCTTAACTGTACAATGTGGCATTGAAATGCCCTACTGGTCAACCAAACATGGTTGCTGTTTCGAAGGATTCACTTAATTGTAGATCTGGTGCTGGGATGATAGTCTGAAGATTTGATAAAACTTCATAATCATTTGGTTTACATAAGACAAATTTTCCAATAGTTTGGATGAGTTCATATCAATCGGTTGAGACTCTTCTGCGTCTCACATCTTCCTCCCTTCCTGGGTTTCAGTCTCTTCCCCTCCTGATTGTTTGCTTCAAAAAATTCTTTTAGAAAAGTCTATGATAGGCTTCTTGCTGTCTGTAATTAACACTTCCTGACGCAAGAACATAAGTAAATATCAGTTGAAGCAGAGAAATAAGTTCTTGTGTAACATCTTATTCCTCAGAGACCATTACATCATAGGGACTGTGCCTGAGTAAGAGAGTGGTGTGACAATTCTAAAATATTAAACTGTTCTGAGCTAAGAGAGATGTTATTCTAGATGTATTGTTGTCTCTTATTGTAACATGCAAATGTGACATCTATACATTGTATCTGTAATAGTTTATTAACTGAAACAAGAATGTATGTATGTAGATATTTATGTATGTATCCTTATGAACATCACTTAATTTAAATCTATATCTTCATCTCAGAACCTTCAAAATATATTTGTACTAGAGTGTTAAAAAGAAAATAATTATTATTATTAATATTATTAGTAGTATATTTAATAATATGTTTGGTTATATTTATAAAACGTCACGAATATAATGTATTTATCTCAAATACTATTAGTTTCAGACTGAGATAAAAATCATCGTTTCTTTCATCATCTTTTAATAATGCATGGTAAAGTAATTTCAAAACAACATTATTTAAAAGATATTATTCATATTAATAAGAAACAAGTATATTTATCATATATAATATGAAATAAATTTAGATATAACTTGTAATTTTTGTGAGCTTGTTGCTGCTGCCTATTGTGTGGTCACCATTTCCCATGAAGCAGGGAATGAAAAGACCCAGAGGCAATGACATTGACTCAGGGAGTTTCTGATACAAAAGGTCTTTATTGTAAACAGGTTGGTGTTTTTATGGGTTATGCCGTGCCTCAATAATGAAAATTAAAAATGTAAGTATATAATAACTTTAAAAAGCCATATATAATAATTTTAAATTATCCATGACTATTATCATTATAGATCTTATCACTGCATGAAAATTACATTCATTCCATACTTAGCAAACTTTAAAATGTAAAGGTCAACTGTTGTCCTTGTTCTTTTGAAAACTCCAGTAACAAAAGAATGTAGTTCTTATAAAACAATTTGAAACATTGCTAAGAAAACTGATAATAAAAGTTTATTGGTTTTATATCTTTAAGTAAACCAAATTACAAGTTAATAAATTATCTAAAAGCCCCTTTTTAAAGAGAGAAAATTATTCGACAATGTTATTCAACCTGTGTTTTCAAGAGTTGACAAAATTTGAGTGGAAAAGTTACAAAGAGCCGGGTGGTGGTGGCACATGCCTTTAATCCCAGAACTCGGGAGGCAGAGGCAGGCAGATCTCTGAGAGTTTGAGGCCAGTCTGGTCTACAAGAGCTAGTTCTGGGACAGGCACCAAAGTTACAGAGAAACCCTGTCTTGAAGAAAAAAAAAGTTATAAAGATTAAAAAGTGGTGTTTCTTCAATCGGCTGTACATTCCTAGTTATTCAGTCATTTGAATATTTATTTATTATTGTATTTAATATTTAATAATGCACAGTTTCAGTACTGTTATAAAAACCTCAAATTGCCGCGATGAAGGACACATCCTTATATGTCATAAAGTGTTCCAAACACATTCATGTGCTGAATTATGGTACCATAAGAGAGAATTTAAATATAAGAGTGATATTGCGTGAAAGTAGAGATAGGCTAACTGACAGTGACAGAGGGTGCAGGATATGATATTAGATGATTGAAGATGATCAGTGTATACTATATATATGTCTGAAATGTCATGACAAAACCTATTGTTTTCTACAACTAAAAAATAATGAGGCAGAAAGGATATTTATAATGCTTATACAAAAACAGGTGTATTGGCTATAGTTATATATAAAATCTTGCTGTTCTGATATATTAATTAAAATGTACTTGTTCTCTATATTAATTACACAAGAGAACTTAACTTTTACATGCAGAAGTCACAGCTTAGTATCTATCTCAGAACCACACATTCCCATGGCCTTATTTGTTCTCAACATACTAATATTTTGGTAGACTTTCTTAAAATATTAAAGTCTTATTTTTAAGTATATTCTCAAAGGTAGAGACTTTTAGTTCTTATGAATTACCTAAGAATGCCTATCATCCATATTAATGACTAGAAAGCTCTATCTGCTTAAAATATTTCTTTTATTATCTGATATGAAAGTCATCAGGAGAAATTAAACTTGATGATTTAAATAATTCCATTGTTTTCAGTAGGTATTGTACTGGTGTGTCTGGATCCTTGTGGAATTTTTGCAACAGGTCTGGAGAGTCATATGGAAACCAAATGATAACTGATGTTTAAAAGTGACAAACAAAAGTACTAAAATAGGGAGCATGCAAAATTTTAAAGTATTAAAACATTAGATTAGATCGGTTCAGACCAGATCAAACTGGTTCAATCAGATCAACCCAGTTTAGACCAGCTCAAACCACCTCTCCCTCTACCCCTACCCCTACCTCTACCTCTACCTCTTATTTTTATTTTATTTTATTTTATTTTCATAACCTTTAACAACACTACTATTATATTATCTAAATCATGGGTTCATTCTAAACACTCAGAATTTTGTCATTTTAATTTTTGTAATTCCATTGTGGTTTCTAGGATGTCATTCATTTTGCTCCCTTGAATTCAACTACCCATTCTTTCTCAACCTTCTTTTCCAGTTTTTCTCATCTTTTTGCCATCTGAATGTTGCGGTACTCAATCTTGAGGCCGTGAAAACATATTGTCAAATCTTACTCAGTGTTTCTAAGTAGAAACATGACTCTATTCAAACATATAATTCTAAACATATCATACACATGTTGAGGTTTCCACAAATGATCTAATTTCCATGAAATCTATTTATACTCCTTGCAAATTACAAACTCTTACACACAGTGACTTATGCTGGTCCAGAAATTCCTGCATTAAGATATATCTTTGCTTTTAAACATATTTATTTATCTACATATGTATAAGTGTTTGCCTGCATATATATCTGTACTCTACATATTTACCTGGTACCTTATAGAAGACAAAAGATGGTGTCTAATTTCTTGTAACTAGAATTACAGTTGGTTCTTATCTACCACGTAGATTCTGGGAATGGAGCTCAGTTCCTCTGCAAAAATAGCAAACGTTGAGCCATTTCTTCAGCCCTTGATTCTGATTGTTTGATACCCACCCATGTTTTATGTACTTTTTATTGCTTACAAAGAAATGAGGGTATTGTTTGTATAACTGAAATTTGGATTACAAAAATCACTTCTCTGTCGCAAACAACTGGATGCTTGCGATTTATGCTGATTTAATCTCACGTCTTACAGTCTTCAAGGTAGTCTGGAGTTCTGCCCTAAAGAACCTCCTAGCCCAGAACATCCTCACAGCTCCTCCAAGCTTGCTGCCTTTTCTTGTTCTCAAAACACGAAAACAAATTCATCCAAAAGTAAAAAAGGATGATCTACTGTCTGTAAGTGCTTCAGAATTCTAAGGACTTCTATTCCTTTTTTTTTCTCCTCTTCAACACTTAGTCACTCTGTAGCCATTTATCTTGAAGAAGTCAAAAAAAAAAAAAAAGCCTGAAAGGTCAGCCATATTCAAGATTTCAAAGGTGTCATTTCCTCTGCAAACACACTCTATTCTTGATAAATCTTGAAATATTCTGCATCAATAAAAAGGTTTTTTCCAAATCATAAATTACATCATCTTCTAGTTTTAAAATAAGGACACAGTCAGGGACTGAATCAGCAAAATTATCAAAATTCAGCTTTAGTTTCCCATACAGTCAAGAACTGCCTTACTGACCCTATACCTAAGTTTGGTTGAGATGATAGTTTCTTATTCTGTCCTTAAAGAAGAGGCAGTTTGTAAACTGAAAAAAAAATGGATAGTAGATTGGGGTGACAATTTTTTAAGTAAAACTAAAATGTGCAAATATTTAAAGTTTTCCAAAGAATCTGAAAAATAAAAAAAAACTTAAATAAAATTCTCATTCCTAGAAGTGTTTTTCCCTTCTCTTTGTGTTTTCCCTTTTTTACTTGATCTTTTTAATTTTCTACTAACACTTTTGATTAGTAGTTCCTATCCAAACAGTTATTTTAATTTTCACAGAAACAGCAGCTTTGGGGACTAGGATTCAGAAAGATCGCTTCTCTAAAGACAGTAAGAGGAGTGGCTTCCTTTTCTTTTCCATGACCAACTTATTTGTGTGTCATTTTTTCTTGACTAAGTTACACGATCATTTCAAGTTTTAAGTTTCCTGATATTTAAAAGTTCTGTGTTAGAGTTAACGACTTATATTAGACCCACCCGAGACATTTTGTGAATAGACGATTTGTGATAGATGACTATCACATTGTGAAGATTTATTTAAAAGGAACTCAAACATTTTCATGAATAGATAGTAAACATAATGACTATATATACATTGAGGGCTGATCAATAATATTTTTTGAGTATCTCTGTGGGAAGAATAAGAAAAGGTATGCAGGAAAACTGCAAAATGAACCTATACAACCAATCAATTTTTCTTTAAAATCTTTGTAGAAAATAGTATAAACATGAAGCGGAATAAAACAGACAGTGAGGGATGATCTATCCAATTACCAGTTAGCATTCATCTCTAGTCACACATTGATTTATTACCTCACAGATTAGGTTAAAGCTTTTTGTGAGAAGGGGTTTCCAGCATTATATTTGAGGATGTCTTTTGGAAGGAAAATTATGGAACTGAAAACACTCTAGACCATAGGAACATAGGAAATTGACTACTTTCATAATCTATTTCATAATCTAGCTTCAGAATTCAATGTGATAGTCTCTAGTCAATAGTGGATGTTAGCTCCTGGCTAGTGTATATTCAAAACTGAAGGGTAGAGAAACCCTGTCTCGAAAAACCAAAAAAAAAAAAAAAAAAAAAAAAAAAAAAAAAAAAAAAAAAAACTGAAGGGTACTATAAATGTTAAATATGAACAATTCCTTAAGACAGTTATTTGTTTATTTGTTTGTTTATTTAGTGTGCATAAGTGTTTTGTCTGCATGTATGTCTGTATACCATGTGCATGCCTGGTGCCCTCAGAGGTAAGAGAGTGTTCAGATTCCCTGGAACTGGAACTATGGAAGGTTATGGGCTGCCCTGTAGATACTGGATATCATACCTGTGCCCGCTGGAAGAGCAGTAAGGGTTTTTAACCACTGAGTCACCTCTTCAGCCTTGTTTTTTCTTTTTATTACATAATGTTTTATTGTTTATAAACCACAATCACATTCACTTCCCAGCACTCCCATGTCTGCCCCATACCCTAATGACACCCCCATAAAAGGTAAACAGAGAGAGAGGGAGAGGGAGAGGGAGAGGGAGAGGGAGAGGGAGAGGGAGAGGGAGAGGGAGAG
>JABTXL010008488.1:4789325-4902522 GCA_025134845.1 Neodon shergylaensis | reverse complement strand
GAGAGGGAGAGGGAGAGGGAGAGGGAGAGGGAGAGGGAGAGGGAGAGAGAGAGAGAGAGAGAGAGAGAGAGAGAGAGAGAGAGAGAGAGAGAAACATGTTCAATTTGTGTTGCCCTTATACTCACTAGAGTATGGCCAAAATCCCAGTGGACCTCAGCATGGTCTCCCTAGCAGTACAAACCACAGACAACAACTCAACCCACTGTCACAGTAAGTGCCTGTGACACCATCATAACCATCAGTGGCAACATAGGCCAAGGACACCAATATGGTCTCTTGCATAGCCCGACCTATGGACATCAACATGGCTTTAGGCAGCAGCAAAGATCTTTTACCCATTATTCTTGTCTGTTTAGCCACATGACTTGGTAGCTTTTCAGGTGAGGCAGTCATACCTTGCTTCCTCTATGTCTGGATGACGACTACAGACTGCCTCTTTCCTCTCCCAGAATTCTCCTGTTCTCGTTGCCCCACTTCTACTTCCTGCCTGGTCATCCCACCTATAATTCCTACCTGGCTACTGACCAATCAGCATTTTATTAAATAAGTATAAGAAGCAAATATTTACAGGGTAAAGCCATTATCCCGCAGCATAACACAACACAGTGCTAAAAATGTTTATTTGAAGTTTTTCATGTGCTATTAGAAAATGGTATATCACATTTGATTCTTTTGCTGAATAAATACTGGAGATTAATTTTCTGGGACAGAAATTGACCAACTGTGGTTTGTGGCTCAGACTCAGCCATCTTCCAGGTTTTGAAATGAAATATGTTAGAACAAAATCGTGCTTAGCTGTTACTTGTGTATTTGTTCTGCTCTTCTGCCCCAGCAGTGGACATCAGGAATAGTGAGAGATGCTCTATAGCTACAAATCCTACGGCCTTCAGTATCTGGTCCTTAGTGGAAAGTCTGCAGTTTGCTGCTCTAGACTTCTATAATATTTTGGTTTTCTTTGGACATCTGCACTACTAATTTACAATGAATTAGTTAAAGTTTAGAAGAAAACAGATCTTTGCGTTTCTCCAACCAACATGATTCATCCTATTTTTAGAACTTTAGGAGGGCCAGGCCATTTGATCTGGTTTATAGAGCAGGTACTCAATTAAGCCCAGCTGATGCTCCTTGGCAACAGATACTGACCTAGGATTTTATTCCTCTCCAATTTGTGAGCCACCAGAGTGGGTTACATCAGGGCCAGAATGTTCTAGAAACCGCACATGTAGCCCCATTTCAGTTCCATAGAACCAAACATAAGTCAGAGGTTTTTGGAGATGAAAGACTATTCAATGGATAATAAGCTACAGTCGTATGAGGGTTATAAATGCTGATGTATTATATTTCATCATAGAGTGACCGAAGATTATAATAATGCTCTTTGTGTTTTAAAAATGGATGCACATACTGCCTTTGTGGGAGCCTAGGCTGTTTGGATGCTCACCTTACTAGACCTGGAAGGAGGTCGGAGGTCCTTGGACTTCCCACAGGGCAGGGAACCCTGATTCTCTTCGGGTTGATGAGGGAGGGGGAGTTGATTGGAGGAGGGGGAGGGAAATGGGAGGCGGTGGTGGGGAGGAGGCAGAAATCTTTAATAAATAAATAAATAAATAAATAAATAAATATAAAATTTAAAAGAAAACGGAAGCAAGGGTGTAAATATTTTCACCATAAATACCTGATAATCATTGAGGACATAGATAAGTTTAACTTGATTTGAAAGTTATATGATGGCCATAGTCCATTGTGCATGATATCTTGTCAGTATGTATAATGTTTACAGTTTAGTATTGCATAAAGAAGATTTAACTTAAATATAGAAAAATAAATGAAAGTGTCACAAATATGGTACATGTGACAAAATAACCTGCTCAGATGCTGAGCTACTGAAAGAGGCTTTAGAGAAAGCCTTAAGGGAGAAGAAGAGTTTCTTAGACAAGAAATAAATGGAATGGTTCGGTTATTTGGATTTTTTTGGTTTTATCTGCATGAATTACAGTGTTAATATTTTACTTCCAATTGAGAGTTTATTCCTAGGCTACCTGTTCATATTTGATTATAAGTATTAAAACATATATTTCAATATAAATTTTAAATGATACTTAGGTTATCCAATTAAAATTTGTTTTGAAGGCATGACTATTTCTTTTATAATTAAGAACTCAACAAATTGTTCATTCATTTAAGTAGAATTATTTCCAAAAGAAGGCTCCTTTACTAGTATGTGTTATGGAGTTAAATGTATTACGCTGTCAATTTTTATTGTAAGATTTACATCAAATTTAGTATAGCAAGGTATAATTTCTCCTATAAGAAATGCTTATTTTAGGAAAAAATAGAAATAAAAAGTGTAAAATTTTATAGTACAGGAGATAAATGTATGTATAAATAACTTCAAAATAATAAGTATTTTGTTGAATCAGCTAATTTTGTTTTATTTCTGGTTATAGGATACATTGTCTCTTATTTGCAATGAACATGTACCATAATTCTTTAATTTAGATTTATAGTATTTCTTGAGAATTTTATAGATTTCCCTAAAAGATCTCACCCTCACTATCGACAATAGCGCTGAATGAAAACAACTGTACTTTAAACTTCATGTATGCGACGTATGTGAGGATTGCCTAAAAGAAAAGAGAAACAGGAGTGTCTTTTAAGACTGATTCTGTGTCGTTTTCTCAATGAGCACACTTATCTTCCCATTTTGTCCTAAGCACAGAGGAATGATGGTGGAGGTCATTACAAACTGAAAGCGTTTTATCGGTTGTGAGTTAATGGGTAGCGCTTGGAGCACTTTCAGGAAGCTGTGTATGTCTATTATGAAAACTGACCCCTTATGGGGATTTCCTTTCTACCAGACATGCTTGGGGTCAGAATACTGTGATCTGGGTAATATGGTGTTCTTTTAAAAAATATAAACCTATATTTTAATGCTGGAGATGACTGAGATCGAACCAGTTCTATGTTTTTTAGAGACCATTTCAAAAGATTAGGACTTTATAAAATCTCTATCCGATTAATTTTGACCTGCAAAATTTATGTTTAAACCTCAGGTTGCAAAATAAAAATATCAGATTGTTTTTCTGTGGTGACACCTAATTTCTATTGAGTTCACAAAAGAGAAAAAGAATGGTTAAATTGCGATAGGAGTCAGAGATCTCTTGTTGCTGAACAATAAATAAAAGGACAAGATTAACCTATTCAGAACATATTATGTCTCTTAAAGAAAGTACTATTAATCTGGTCATTTGTAACTCAAATAATAATAATAATATATTTATAGTTCTTCGTACAAGCAAGATTTTGCCAGGTGTTGGTGGTCCACGCCTTTAATCCCAGGACTCAGGAGACAGAGGCAAGCAGATCTTTATGTATTTGAGGCCAGGCTGGTCTACAAGAGCTAAATTCCAGGACAGGTTCCAAAGTTACCAAGAAACCATATCTAGAAAAAACAAACAAACAAACAAACAAAAAAAAAAAACAAGAGAACAAACAACAGCAATAACCCCCCCCCCACACACACACACACAAAAAAGAAAGGTTTCAATGTTTTAGAAGACACTTAGGTTTTTTTTAACTTGTCATTGCTGTACAATAGGAACACTAAAGTTTCTAATAACTGTGATCACAGTGTTTAATAGCTGGTTTTGCTTTTCAAACATTATCTGACTGTTGCACATACTTCATGAGACCATTATTAAGGCTCTGAATCTATTTGTTGTTTTTCTTTACTATTACTGTTTAAGACTGAATTCTGACTGTCCTTATCTTTGTGATCCCTGGTGCTCAGTCATGTTTTCTGAAATTTTCTACTCATCTGTCCATCAGTAGTAACAGGGTTGGGTTTTTATTTTTCGTTTTTCATTTCTACATTTATGCATGTACATTTCCTCATTTATTAAACATTTTCAACCACCTTCAATATGTTGATATCTGTCAGGTCATTAAGTTTCAAACTCAATATAATACATTTAATTGCTTCTCGAACATGCCCCAGGTTCTTAAAACACTGAGGTGGCTCAAAAGTTAAAATCATGTACTATCCCTAAAGAATCTTGGAGTACAGTTCACAGGACATATATCAGGTGGCTCACATAAATGTAGGTACCAAATTAAACCTTACAATATCTCTTTACCAGCACACTTCTAATCTATTTTTTTCTTCTATTCTTTATTTCAAAGATACTTGTCTTATGTTTTCAGTTCACACATTACTAGGCACCAAACTGGTAATTTTGCTTTTTGATTCTTTTTACTTTCTGCCATCTCTCCTTTCAACATAATTCCACTTGTTAAAAAGTACCATTTTTTATAATTTTTTTCTTTTCTGTTACTAGTCTTATACTTCATGGTGTTGCCATAGTGATCTTACTTAAAATGAAATATATTCAAACTTTCCATTAGCTCATAAAATGGAATTTAAATTCTAATGTACTATATCCAGCCGTTTTGCATTTGCATCTGCGTTCTATGCTTGTCAGTTTCCTAACTCACCTTCATTTTAATGCGTGGAGGCATCAGATTTTTGGTGTCAACTATATTACTTTTTTCTCTTGACCTTCAAAACTTTAGCTGTTTTGCATTATATTTTGGGGCTTGAAATACTAATCTCAAATTTTCATCTTATGGAATGTATATTTTCTCTTTACTATGTAATCATTGTGTTTTTTTTTCTCAGTACTTTTTCCAGGAAAGTACATTCCCTGTGTTAATACACACACACACACACACACACACACACACACACACACACACACACACACACACACAACTGCCTTTGAAATAATGGAGTCTTTAGGCACACAGGTTAACTAATATCAATATGGACACTAGGGTGCTTCACGTGGACCTTCATGGTTCGTCAAATGTCTATTTTGGTCATTTAGCAAAGCTAATAATGCAATTGCTCTTGAAAATACTTCCCCAAACACAACCTACAGGAACTAATACCAGGAGGAGAGAGAACATTTTCCTCATCTCTTTGGTTAGCACAATGCTGTGCTCTTATATCTGATCCTTACAAACAGTACAGCATTTCATGCTTTATCTCTCTCTCTTCCCCATTGGAGAAGATGATCCTCATCGGAGATTATACATGTTTAGACTGCTGATGGGCAAAGAGAAATCTTCATTTCACATTGCTGATGAGAGGGCTTGTCAATATTGAAGACAAATCCTTACAAGAAAACTCAATTGAGAAAGCACCCAGCAGTTTGTTTTTTGTTGTTGTTCTCACAACACACAAGAGTCTCTCTCTGTCTCTCAACAGCAGTTTGTCTCACAATGGTGCTCAGAGTTCACAGACAGACTAAACAAGGAAAAGCACTTCCAGTTTTCAATTGAATGGTATATTTGGGATGTCTGTGATGGATGTAATTTTAGATTCCAAGTTTATCTCTCATTCTATCTCCTCCTCTTTCATCCATGTATGAGGAATTGAGCCTAGAGCCGCAAATATTTTATGCAAGCATATAGTCACTGAGGGTATCCAAACTGTTTACTTTATTTATTGTCTTGACATTGGATCTTACTAGATTTCCTAGGCTGGCCTGGGTACTTCCTTCTTGACTGGACTCTTGAATACATGCAAGTCTAGGCATGTACCACAATGTCCAGTCCACTCTCAAAATTTCATATCTTGTCCTAATTGAATGGAGATCCTGTGACTGTTTAACATCTAGCCCTATTTTATTATACCTTATTAATTAAAACCTTATAATGCCACTCATTTTTCCCTTGCTTTCTACTTTTCTTCTTTAACTTGTATCTGTAAGCTCACCAATAGGTCTGGTATTTTATACTAAGATGGTGAGGTAAAGGGACAGGGGATGAAAAGATTAAGAATATTCAGGAAGTAAAATAAAATACTTAAATAAAATTTTATGGGAGACAGTAAATGACTTTAAATCAGCTGATTTTAATGTTTCTGTTTTGAACAAATGAAAGAATTCAAATATTCACTGGAACATAAAATATCAAAAAAGTTTATGTTAATGCTACAAACTAGATATCCATGAATTTTTATTTGAGCATATTAAATTTAAGTTATTCAGGGAAGATGCAAAGTAATTTTTATGAATGTTGGCTTATAACTCAAATTACAACCAATAAACACAGCTAATTAATTAATCAGCTAGTTAGCTACTTAAAAAGAATATTACTATATTTGAATTAAGTATTTGTTAATGATTACTGTTGTCAATTGATAATAATACTGGGCTTAGAGCTAACAACAAAGATGGCTAAAACGATGCCACCTTTCCAATCATTGTTCAGACAGACAGACAGACAGACTAGAAGTAGGAATAAATGCCATGAGACTATGTGGAAGAAAGCAGTTCACTGAATGGGTGATTCTAAAGTTCCTGAAGAGAAAACTGTAACAGATATCATAAAGCTCCTTCTTTCAAGTATATCGAGCAATATTGTTCCTAATTGAACCACATGTGTAAATAATCAGAGGTATTAAGTTCACAGAGCACTGAAGGTTAGCAAATGGTCCCTTATGAGAGGAATAAAGCCAGGAGAGTAAAGTTTCCCTGGGTTTCACAGATCTGAGAAGAAAATTCTACCCCTTCCTTCAGTTTCTGATAATCCTCCAGGTCATGATTTGACCTACTCTCTCATGATAACAAACTTATGTTGACAAACAGCTAGATTCAATTATGTGATCTATTGTTGACGCAGTCTGTGACAATGTCCTGTGGCTTTGGATGCCCAAATGTATCTTATAAACAATCTAGCATTCTGGGGATCTTCTTAGAATGGTTCATTATTCTCAGTAGGCAATCTCTGAATCACTGATGATATATTTATGCACGCAGGCATTGAAAGGATGGCCCTGGTACTAATTGCTGTCTGATGCCAACAATCAGGTATGTCATCTGATAATAGTAGTTACCCTGTTCCATACTTGAGGATTATCTCTGATTTAGTGAAGAGTCTTTTATCGACAGGTTTGCCTGTTGAAAAAGAGAAGACATTTAAAGAACGCATAGCATGAATGTTCATTTAATGTACTTTACCAGAGTATCAAAGGAAGCAAAAAGTCAAAGGTGTGTGGGTGGGTGCGGAAGAGTAAATTAAGAAACAACCACGGGCCTGATGGTGGTGGCAAACACCTTTAATCTCAGCACTTGGAAAGCGAAGGTGAGTGGATTTCTGTGAGTTTAAAGCCAGCCTGGTCTACAGAGGGAGTTTCAGGACAGGCTCCATGCTACACAGCGAAATGTTGTCTTTAAAAATCTAAAAGGAAAACAAAGCTAAACTACATAAAACAAAAAGACAGTACACAGGCTACACGGCACATTGAACACACAATGAAAAGCGCCTTTGCCTTCAAAATAAATGGAAAATCAGATTAAATTAAAACTGGAGGAAGTGGTTTAAAAACAAAAAAATGGTCACATGATCTAATGAAAATATATTTGAGAAATTTTTAAGTTGTGTAGATTTTGGGTCTGATCTGGATAGTTTGGGTATGTAATGTTTTTATTTATTTGGAAGTTTTTATGTATTTTATAAAATTTTGCAAATCTAGCTTTTAATAATTGTATTGTTATTATGCTTAAAATCATAATACATGCACTTAGTTAAGGTACCAAGCAACGGCCACTGAAATCAAAGATAAGCTAATGAGTCACACGTACGCTCCCTTTCTTCCTTGAGAGTTAAGAGAATTAAAAAGATGAAATGTTACATGAATTGGTCTCTGTGGGATGAAACTGAATAATTAGGGAGTGATGGGATTGCACTGTGGCTCTTAAAAGGTTAGAGACTATTAAAATTGACAAATCACCAGCTCTGAGTATCATATATCAGGGAATGTTAAGGAAGCGAGAATGGGAATTAGAGAAACCATAGA
Organism: Neodon shergylaensis; assembly: GCA_025134845.1. NCBI lineage: Eukaryota > Metazoa > Chordata > Mammalia > Rodentia > Cricetidae > Neodon > Neodon shergylaensis. The sequence continues at coordinate 4,894,658 of JABTXL010008488.1, read as the reverse complement.
CATTCCTTTTTCCCTCAGTGTATTTAATTCAGGAAATACCCCCAGGAGAAAGAGTAGGTGGCAGCATAATGCATGCATTTAAATGACAACCAGAGGAAAATGCCAGCCCACAGCAGGAAGGGAAGCAGTGACTATGGAGTGATTTATGTGTCTAAATGAATGAACTATTGGAGTAACATTCAGAGAAAGGCACTGGTGAGAACTTTAGAAGTCGATTACTTCCTCAGATTTTCAGATGGTAGTATATTACCCTGTTTTCAGGAACTCTTCTAAAAGTTTGCTGGAATGTTAAAAACAAAACAAAACCATTTACTTTACTTTGTAACGATAGATCTCTCTACATGTTGATTATGTATGCTATGTTTTTAGCATGGGAATTTTAATTTGATTTAGAAAATAATTGACACTTTACAGTGATGTGGGATTTCCCTCTGTATGCTGTGATTACCATGAATAAATAAAGAAACTGCTTTGGACCTGTAGCAGGGCAGAACTTAGGTAGGTGGGGAAAATGAAACTGAATGCTGGGAGAAAGGAGGCAGAGTCAGAGAGAAGCCACGGAGCCCCTGCTGGAGACAGATGTAGTAAATCTTTGCTGATAGGCCACAACCTCATGGTGATCATAGATTATTGGAGATGGGTTGGGGAGAAATGCAAATCAAGACAACTTTAAGATACCATCTTACACCTGTCAGAATGGCGAAAATAAAAAACACCAATGATAGCCTTTGCTGGAGAGGTTGTGGAGAAAGGGGTACACTCATCCATTGCTGGTGGGAATGCAAACTTGTGCAACCACTTTGGAAAGCAGTGTGGAGGTTTCTCAGGAAATTCGGGATCAACCTACCCCTGGACCCAGCAATACCACTCTTGGGAATATACCCAAGAGAGGCCTTACCATACAACAAATGTATATGCTCTACTATGTTCATAGCAGCATTGTTTGTAATAGCCAGAACCTGGAAACAACCTAGATGCCCTTCAATTGAAGAATGGATGAAGAAAGTATGGAATATATACATATTAGAGTACTACTCAGCAGTAAAAAACAAGGACTTCTTGAAGTCTGCAGGCAAATGGATGGAAATAGAAAACACTATCCTGAGTGAGGTAAGCCAGACCCAAAAAGAGGAACATGGGATGTAGTCACTCATATTTGGTTTCTAGCCATTAATAAAGGACATTGAGCCTATAATTCAGGTTCTTAGAGAAGCTAAATAAGAAGGAGAACCCAAAGAAAAACATATAGGCATCCTCCTGAATTTTAACCTTCATCAGGCGATGAAAGGATACAGAGACAGAGACACACATTGGAGCACCGGACTGAAATCTCAAGGTCCAAATCAGGAGCAGAAGGAGAGAGAGCAGGAGCAAGGAACTCAGGACCGCGAGGGGTGCACCCACACACTGAGACAATGGGGATGTTCTATCGGGAACTCACCAAGGCCAGCTGGCCTGGGTCTGAAAAAGCCTGGGATAAAACCGGTCTCCCTGAACATAGCAGACAATGAGGACTACTGAGAACTCAAGAACAATGACAATGGGTTTTTGATCCTACTGCACCTATTGGCTTTGTGGGAGCCTAGGCAGTTTGGATGCTCACCTCACTAGACCTGGATGGAGGTGGGTGGTCCTTGGACTTCCCACAGGGCAGGGAACCCTGATTGCTCTTTGGGCTGACGAGGGAGGGGGGCTTGATTGGGGGGGGTTGGAAAGGGGAGGCGGCGGTGGGGAAGAGAGAGAAATCTTTAATAAAAATAAATAATAAGAAAAAAAAAGAGTTAGCCAATAAGAAGCTAGAGCTAATGGGCCAAGCAGTAATACAGTTTTTGTGTGATTATTTCGGGCGTTACATGACAGTGATATGGAAAATTTTTGGAGTATAATATACTTGTTTTTTCAACTATGTTTGTGGTTATTTCTGTCACAGTAAAGTGGTAGAGATAGCTGATGTCATTAGTCTTGTTTCACTTGAGAAACAAGTTAACAATGTCTGATGCTTTGCCCTATTCACATGCTGTGCTGTTTCATGCGTTCTATAACACTGCACTGTATAGTTGAGGCTAAGTTGATCACAAGATTGGCTTTCTTGTAAATTTTCTTCATGGTATAGTAGCTTTATACCATCATATTTTAGATAACTGTGTGCAGTCATGCTATTGATGAAGAGCACATCTGTAGAACTAGAACAATTTGCTAGCTGTAATATATTTTGTATTAAAATGTACTGTTGAGGGAAAGTGATAATTTGTTTCTCTCTCTAATAGTATAAGAATAATCACTTAAATGCACTTATTTTAAAATTATTTTTATTTAATTATTTATTTAATTAATTATCTTTGAAACTATAGATGTACCACCAACAAAGACAATCTCAGCAGGTTGTATATATGTGTGTGTGTGCATGCATATACACACACACATACACACGTATGTTTTTAAAAATAATAATCAAAGAACAAGACGTTGTCAGCTTGAGAAGGGTCATGGGAGGATTTGGAGGGAGGGTAGTTAAGAGTGGTTGTATGGGAAAAAGTAAGAAAGTGAGTGAGAGGAAGTAACATAATTCTGTTTCAATTGAAAAATATTTAAAAACAATACACTTCAGAAATGCTAAGACTGTATATTTTAAATATGGCCACTAGGGAACAAATGTGAATACAGGATGATGGGTATGTCAACTACATTGGTCATAAGACTCACACTATACATTCAAGAAAATATATATTGTACACTGTGCTGCTTGGTAAATCTTGTATTTGGAACCATGGCTCTCCATTTCTCTACTTACTTGGTCTTAGATTTGCTATTGGAATGCAATTTCCAGGAGTGCTCTGAATTCTCTAATGGTAGCATCGAAGGCTACAGTACATAGAATTTCACAGCTGATGTTCATTTTCTGATTTCCTCTTCAACAATACCACAGAACGAGTTTTTATATTTTTTTTTACTAATCTTACTTTCCAACCACAGTTCCTCCTCCCCTCTCTACCTCCTAAGTATACTATAACTTTGAGATTTAAATCTAAATTAGATAAACTAGATTCCCTGAAAGCAGAACTTCCTAAAAATCCAAATCCCCCTTTCATTCTCTCCCATCATGCTTTATAAAGCCATAAAAAAAGCATACTTTCTTGATAGGTTGCAAAATAACCAAGCTATTTTTTGTGACTGAAATCTATAACTTAGGAAATGATCCAAAATACTGGGCATGAAGTTCACCAGAAAGTCAATAGTAAGAGATAATATATTTTTAAAAAGAAAAAATATATACCTAACAACAACAACCCCCCCCCACAAAATCCCCCCCAAAAAACTCAAAAAAAGCTAGAGTATACAATTCCAGAGGCGTTATTTTTGAAATGCTGAGGTTAGTTTCTTGTCTGCATAGCCTTATTTCATTTTTTAGAGATATTTAAATTTGGCATTCACATATGTGCATGTATATTTATCTATGTGTGGGTATGTCATAAGACTCAGTTACCTGGGGAAGTCAGATAAGGGGTATGGGCATAGGATCCCCTAGAGTTACAAGTTGCTGTGAACTACCTGACAGGGGTGCTTTACAATAGCAGGAAGCCCACCTAACCACTGGGCAATTTCTTTAACCTTCACAGTTTTTTCTTTTTAACAAAAACCTAGAATGGCTACAATTTTTCCCATTGACTTTTCTGTTCATTTTTAGAAATAATATTTCCTAAATATTATTAAAACTCAAATAACTAACATTGTACAGCTACTAAACTCATTGTAAATTGATGTGGAAATGTGTCCATCCCACCCAGGATGCTGTGTTCTAGAAAACACAGAATTGTCTTGTTTATCTTACCTTGCCAGTTAGTAGGACAGTCACTAGAGCATGAGACTGTAATAACAACTGATTGTTTAATAATAGTCAAGACAGATAAACAAATTGTGTCCATAGTAGAGTTTTAACTTTCACAACTTATAGTTCGGCCTTTGATTCATTTTTATTTTCCATTCAGCTGGTAGTTGCCAAGTATTTAGAAAAGAGTCTACCTGATTCTTGAATCGGATCAAAGATGTTCACGGTGGTTATAAATGTGCATGAGAAAATTTTGTGGCAAGAATTTCCAAGGGATAAGCTAGTACCAAAACATGAAGATGTAAAAAATGGGATGTTAAAAAAAAAACCTTAAGAGTTTCGGTGCCTTATGGGGGATGGGAAAGGCAAGAATCAAAACATTATCATAGGATGTTTGTATGCATGTTGAGAATCTGTAATTGATGGTTAGCATAATACTTGTTTGATGACTTCTAAGGAGAAAAACAGGTTAAAAATAGGGTACATTTTCATGAATTTATAAGTGAAAATAAAAGAGAAAATTCATTCATTATAAGAGCAATATGTTTTAAATATTCATCAAGAAATCCTCACATTTCACTGGTAAGATATATCAACTATTGAATGTACATTTACCAATATTGCAACCTTCCTTTTTTTCATTTTTACATGAAAAAATTGAAATGGTTGCTTAAGCTTGTTTCTAACTAAGATGCTGTCCCTCTGTCTGAGGAAGGGAAGAACCTGGAAACTTTGCCTGTTGTGGGATAGTCCTGCTCTCCCCTGTGAATCTGTGTTTTTCCTTTGGTTGATAATAAAGTTCTTTTGGCTTATGACAAGGCAGATTACGATTAGGAGGGACAATCAAACTGAGGACTCATAGGAAGAAGAGTTGATACAAGGAGATGCCCGGTACCTGCCAGGCAGCAAGATGTACTAGACCACAGGTAAAGCCATGAATCATGTGGCAATACATAGATTAATAGAAATTGGTTAATTTAAAAGTAGGAGCTAGGGGCTGGAGAGATGGCTCAGCGGTTAAGAGCACTGCCTGCTCTTCCAAAGGTCCTGAGTTCAATTCCCAGCAACCACATGGTGGCTGAAAACCATCTGCAATGAGGTCTGGTGGCCTCTTCTAGCCTTCAGGCATACACACAGACAGAATATTGTATACATAATAAATAAATAAATATTTAAAAAAATAAAAGTAGGAGCTAGTTAGCAATAAGCTTGAGCAATTGGTCAATTTGTAATTAAGATTCTGTATGATTATTTGGGATCACGTGATCTGTACACAAAGCTCCACCTCTATTTATATTTGCCCTCCACTAGAGGTGAATCTTTTTTCTTTAGGTACTGGTTTAACTCTGAATGAAATCAAGTAAAAGCCAGTACAGAAGCATCAGTGTGCCAGCATATTGAGATAAAATGCATCTCAGTTTTACAGAAGTCAGTAGCACCCAAGGGCAGAAAGTAGAAACTGAATCAGATGAAAGGCAAACCTGACAAGAGGTAGAATTTCAGAACCCGTTTTCGTTTGCATGAGGGTGTGGCTATCAAGTGGGTAAAGTACAAATAAAGGTTTCTACAACAACAAATTAATAAAAGAAACTCAAATCTGTGTCTGGCTAAAAGGGGGGAAAATACTGAAATACCTCTACAAATCATGATGAAGTTTAAAAGCAGAGAAAACTGACTGGGGAGGCAAGTTTTCAGGAGACTGAGGCATGGTCTCTGGGCTAGAACAGCAATGAGAATTTCCTTGAGATTCGGCAAAGAGTGTTTTGGGGAAAAAAATCTTCATATTTCTTGAATGAACACTATGATATTTAAATACCTAAACAGAATTACTTCTAGGGGAGAGCTATGTTTCAAAAGAGTGAAGGCTGTACAAGTAAGAGCTGCAGAATAAAGCAAGTATTTTGAAGGAAGATATTCAAAACATAAATTTTGGAGAATTAGCTATTAAGTCATGCATTTATTATAAGCAGAATTACCAATACAACTGTTTTGCAAAGGATGTCAGAGGTTTCAATATAAAACTCCTATTAGATGTAGTTACTCTATAAAATTAGCTATCCAGATCTTTGAGCATCCCACACCATCTGGTACACACGTGGAAGCCCAGATGTCCTGAGTCTTTATGTGGAGTTTAGAGTCATTGGGTATCAAACCAAGCACCACAGACATCTAATTCTGGAGAGAAGTTACAACATTGTCCATTGGATCAATTTAATTTATATTATCATTAGTTTAAATGACATATTTTTATTGATAACATTCACTCCTCTAAAATCAAGCACTCATTCCTTGCAATGTGATTGAGAGGAAGGAGGCTGGCCATCAACTTTGCATTAGATTTGCTCACTGGGAGGTAGTGGTAGGACAGCAATGACTAAAAAACAGCAAAGTATTTATATTACATATTTCACTTTTGGTCTTTAGCAAAAGTCTCAATGGTGAGCCTATCTCAGTGGGACCTCTCTTTCTAGGTAGGTAGTGTTAATTTCTTTCTGCAACTTCGGGGTTTAGCTGCTTCCTTATGCCACAAGCAATTATTCCCTTTCTTGATGATCTTTCATGACAATTTTATATTTGAGTGAATACTTTGTCCATTAAATTTCTTTGAATTTTTTATTTTTGTTTTTCCAAGATAGTGATTATTAGGTTTGCTCTAACTAAAACGTATATGATCCGCTTATTAAAAAGCTTATGTAGAAAGAGATTATCTATTTAAAATTCTAGCAATGTTATTTTTAATTTTGACAATTCCCTCAAACGACGGCTTCCATAAACTGATCATATTTTTTACCTCCTTTCTTTTAATGGATTGCAATTTGAGCTGTTGAATACAAAAGAGAATACATAAGTAAAAGAAAGATAATGATTTAAGTAAGGTAGAGTTTATTTTTCCATTATGTAATAGTAAAAAAAATCAGTTATCTACAGCTCCTAACAGAGAGGTCTGTCTCTGTTCGTCACATACAATTTCCACCTTTGGATCCACTGGCTCACAACACAGTGCTTTAACACTTCTGTTCTGGCCAGAGAAGAAAAGGAAATGAGAAATATGCATCCCCATCTCAAGGACACACCATGGAAATAAAATAAAATGTCCACAGGATGCAGAAGTAGACTGAGGGCTGGTATGTAATTGTGAGACTGGTATTGGATCAAGCTCCTTCCCAGCCAGTTTAGTGTTTCTTCATTCTGGCATCTATGAAGATATAGGACTCAGTAAGTCTGATTACCTTCCCCTCAAAGAATCTGGGAGGATAGTACATGGGTCATTCTTTGAAGCAGCATTCTTTCTCTTTTTTATTGTATTTTAAATATTTGATGTATTTCCCATTTTCCCCCTTTTTTATTATTTAAAAAATTACCAATCCAAATTCTCCCTCCCTTCCCCCCTCCCAATCCCCTCCCTCTCCCTCAGCAGACCCTCCTTCCACCCCTCCAACCCTAAGGGAGTGCCATGCACCATGCCCTGTGGAAAGTCCAAGGACCTCCCTACTACTTCTAAGTTGAGTAAGGTTTACATCCAAAGAGAATAGAATCCCATGAAGCTGGTATATGCAGTAGAGACACAGCCCAGTCTCACTATCAGTGGCCCCTCAGTCTGCCCCAGCTGTCAGCCCCCTTCAGAGGGGCTTGGTTGGAGCACCATTCTTTAGCTTTGTGCAGCTGCTCTCATTCTTTCCTTTTGAAAATATATCCTTCTCTCATATCACACATACCAACCACAGTTCATACCCCACATCTCCTCTCCCCCAGATCCTCTTCAGCTCCATTTTCTCTTCAGAAAACAACAGACCTCCAAGAAATGAGAGCCAGACAGGACAGAACAAGATCCAATAAGACAAAGTGAAATCGTTGCTAGATAAGGCAACCCAATGAGAGAAAAAGTCTCAAGAGCATTGTTCTTTCCCACTCCAAACAAGAAATTCTTTACTTTAAAGATTGGCTGCTGCTGATTTGGATGGAGCATATTGAGTGCTCCTTATCTTTCCTTTCATGTGCGTCAGGTATGAGGAAACCAAAAACCCACCTCGTTATTTTTTTGTGTACGTGTGTGTGGTTGTTGGTGATGGGTGAATGAACTCGAAAATTACTTCCCTCCTGATCAGAATCTGTTCTCCTGTTGAGCTAAATTCTGATCCTCAATTTGTTCTGTGATATCTTGGTTTCAGTAAGACAAAGAAAAAAACCAACATGGTATCTGTTTTAGTTATCATGAGCCCTGGTATTGGAAGTAACAGAATATAACAATTTCTAGCAATTTTGAAGCCTCTGTTACTATGAGCTCATAGTTCCACTACACATTTGGCAAAGAAAGGATCTTTTATCCTTCCTCTCAATTACTCTAATCATACTGGGAAAAACTTCATATCATAAAGAATTATGTTTTAGGACATTTCCCCAACAGTTGCTTGGAACTCAAAGATCATAATTTCATAGAAATAATGTAATTAATCCAGAGAATTATAGTCAATCAATAGCAGATCTAATGTGTAGGTATAATTTTAACTGTGGATCTCAGAAATAGGATGTCACTGAGTAAAGCAACTTTTACTGGAGAAAGGGGGATTTCCTTTCTTTTTATTGAAGAAAACAAACAAAAAAGAAATTGTTTTAGAACTTGGTATTACTATCCTTCTTTATTGATGTGGTAAACCAGTAATAACTTGGGGAAGAAAGGATTTTTTTTTTATCTTGCACTTCTAGGTGACAATCCATCACTGAAAAAAGTCAGGGTAGAAGCCTGGAGGCAGAAATTAAAGCAAAACCCTGCTTTTAGTATTGCTCTTCAAGCCTTGCTCAGCTTGCTTTCTTGCAAGCCAGAACCATCTCCCCAGGAATGGCACCGCTCAAGGTGAATTGGGCCCTACCTGATGAATCCATCAAGAAAATACTACACCAACTTGCCTATAGTCCAATCTGGTAGAGGGATTCTTTTTTTTTAATAGAGGTTCCCTCTCTCCAGATGACTCTGGCTGATGCCAACTTGACAGAAAGCTAGCACGCATAAACTCCCATATCATCATCTAAAGCGCTTCCAACTCCTCCTAGTTTAAGACTGCTGAAAGGAAAAGCCAAAAATAAAAGTAAAGTAAAAGTCATGCCTGCCCACATATTACACTCCTTACATTCCCTTGCGATATCCTTTCTTTCAAAACCAAATTCAACTGTGAATCCTAGAAATTATTTCAGACTAAGTGATTTCACTTAGAAGTGATTTAAGTTTCCCAGTGATTATATACTAGTAAGAAAGATGTCACATGTTTGAATAAACTCCACCTTTGTGTGAACCAAAAAAAGGGAAGAAAACAAAACCATAGTTTCTTGATACTGTCAAAGACTAATTTAGATTTTTTTAAGGATAACAATTTTCTCACTGTTTTATTTTTTATTTAAGTCACCCATCTCTTTCCTTTCTTGTTCAGACTCAAAGAATAGGCATCTAGCTCTAACATGATAGATTGCGTTTCCTACTTCTTTATACATATGTATATCAATCTGCAAGATGTTTTTACAACTGATCTTTTCTGCATATGCCTTTGTGTTTTGGTTGGTTAATTTTTCTCTTTCCCCTTGGTACCATGTCTAAGAAATGTCTGTGTGTTCGTTGGGAAAAGGGACCCTAAAGGGAGTATGATAGTCAGAATGAAAATCAGTTTCAGGGCAGAAGGTTCAGAAAAAGAAATTCCACATCATAACAGTTATTTAAATGTGAACAAGGACTCATTACTCCTCCCAGGAAGTCGCTTCCCTCTCTATCTTCTCTTACACTCTAAATCAATACATTGTCATCGTGTGGGGAAATTCCTTTTCTTATCAATTTCAAGACTGTACTTGGTGTTTTGAAGATAGCTATGAGAAATATTAGGGTTAGGATAGAGAAGAGGAGGGAGAAAATTAAGACAAATGGCTTACATAACACTACTCTGATAGAATCACTTCTCTTACTATTCCCTCTCTTCTATTTCTTCTTTGTCTCTGTTCCTTCTATTCTCCCTCCTTTTCTAAGTACATGCTTTACTAAGTGCATGCTTCCTTTGGGATTTCTGCCATATTCTGGAGAGCTAAATAATGAAGTCAGAGGTCTGTTTCATATCTTAAAGATAGACACATTCTAATTGGAAAAGAATTATAAGCATAAGTAAGAAAATAATTTAAAAAAATAACATGACAGTGATTTCCTCCCCTCCCCAAAAGAAAGAGATCCCCCTGCTCCATTTACTACTGGATTAAATTTCATGCAAAACGAACAGGTAGAGCTGAAACACAGTGGGAGTTTTCAGGGAAGAAAAATAGAGCAGAGCTGTAGTTCCGTTATCAAGAAGAGCAATGCAAGTAATATAAAGAGGCAGGGCGGAAGCATCACATTTTGAATTTTAAGTCACTGCGCTGCTGAGTTTAAGGCATGAGGCAGCAGAGTGACAAATAGTGAGCAAAGAACAAACAGTTTATAAAAGGCTTTTTACACTCTATGTAGGAGTTTCAGACTTGTGAGGCAGAGAGATATTCTGGATCCTTTGATTCTGAGATAATTGCATTTTCAGTAATGGTTCGGAGGGTTATGCTGACAGCAGTGGTGACAATGTAGAGGATGCTTGACTTAGTAATGGATGTTACTCACATTGTGTCAACCAAGTGTAGCTTGTAAATATCATAAACAGTATGTTTAGGACACCTAACCCGCCCCACACCAGTGCTTAGTCAAAGTGTCTACTGCACAAGTTGGATGAACTGTGGTCACATAGCTAACTGAGAACTATTGCTTCACAGCCCATCTTTGTCAAAAAGAATCCATTTTGTTACTTCTGGGATAAGACTAAATTCTAATTCCCAGCAGGATTTTCACAGAGTGCATAATGCTTTCACACCATCATAAAGTCTAAGGATCTTGAGGTGAACTACTGTAAATCAGAAACTGATGGTGCTCTGAAAATATAGCAGAGGAGACAGGAGGCATCAATTGTTCTGGTCTGTGCACATGAAGTTCTGAGCCAAAGCAGTAAAACAAGATTTCAGGGGAGAGAGGGGGATTATATCATATTAACAGTGCAAATGGGCAGACTAATGATTACTTGGATATGGTTTTTAAGATAAGAGAGGAATTTAAGATAACTTTTGCATGAAGATTTAAGATGGCCATAAAGGTTTCACTGTATTGATTTCTCATTTGTATTTTAATAAATAAAGCTTGCCTGAAGATCAGAGAGTAAAACATTGGTCACCCATACAGATCAGGGAGTGGTGGCATACACCTTTAATCCTAGTAGTCACAGTAGTTAGCCACAGAGGCAGGGAGGTGGTGGTGCACACTTTTAATCCCAGCACTAGAGAGAAATATAGGACAGGAGGAAAATGAGGCTCAGAGCCCCGTCTGCAGTTTCCCAGCATTGGCAGGGATAAGACTCTTCTAGTAGCTTGGCTGTTTTACCCTCTGATCTTCAGGCAAGTTTTATTTATTAAAATACAAACCAAATATCACTACATTTCATTTTGACTGGGTTTTTTTAACCTAATGTGAAAGTGAATATTTGTGAAGATTTTAGAATGTTAGATCTTAATGTACAAATGCCTGGCCAAAAAAAAAAAAAGAATCTTATCTTCAAAAGAGAGAGAGGCATTATTATTCACATATACATTATAACTAGACTACATTTTTAATAACCAGGTGATGTTCAGAAAACCTAAACTGAAATGATAAATGATTCAACTGGAATGTATATGCTTTTCTCAGTACTAAAGCTCTTTGGAAGTCTGATCAGATAAAAATTTAGCAAGACGTGAAAGTGTTTAAGGAACTACAGCAGACAGAAAAATCTATTTGCTCGTATTACATTTAACTATTTTAATATTTATTGTAACTATCAGGCAAGCTGTTGTGCATGAGTGGAGGATTCCAAATATAAATTCATAGATATCTTATTTTTAAATACTTGATTTGTCAACAGGGTCATAATTTAATATACTTCTGCTTTAAGCAATTTAAAACTTACACATTTGGTTTACACACAAACACACTTTGAATAATTAATATATTCATGCAAAAATATAAACATTAACATTGAGCCGGGCGGTGGTGGCGCACGCCTTTAATCCCAGCACTCGGGAGGCAGAGGCAGGCGGATCTCTGCGAGTTCGAGACCAGCCTGGTCTACAGAGCTAGTTCCAGGACAGGCTCCAAAGCCACAGAGAAACCCTGTCTCGAAAAACAAAACAACAACAACAACAACAAAAAATTAACATTAACATTGGAGTCTATAATGATAAGTTTATACTTGTAATGATGTGCATCTATGTGAGTCTGTGTGTGGGCTGGCACGTGTGAGTGCAGTGTCTGACACTGCTAGACTTAGAGGTGACTGTTAGCTACCTGTCTTCTTCCTGGAGCTGGGACCTAAATCAGATAATCTACAAGTAACAATATTAGTTCATAACTACTCAGCTCTCTCATCAGTCCCCAGTATTTGTGAGTGCTTATTTAAGTTTATTCTTCTTTTTTCAGATCTACACCTACATCATAATACTTTCAACAATTTTTTTTTTTTACTTTGTGTGTGTGTGTGCATGCATGTGCCATTGTATGCTTCAGGACATCACAGGGCAAACGGAGGGTTCTTTCCTTCTACCATGGGGTTGCAGGGATTAAACTCACATTGTAAAACCTAACAACAGCATTTCACTTTTTCTCCCACAGGCCCATAACGAGTACTTTTTAAAATTCAATGTGAAATTTGTTTCCAATCACCAACATTTTATTTTACAATTTTCTTATTCTGTTGAGAACATAATGACAACGTGGTACCTGCTGTTTCTTGGGCAGTTGTTTCCTTCCAATGGAAAACTGCCTTTTGTTTTTTCTAAGGGTGACCTCATGTTGAATCCTATGCCTTTTGAAGACAAAATGTCCTGATGATAATGCTGCTAGCTTCATAGATTTCAGAGGCAAAATCTTAAGTGCATTGATTACTCAGTCAAAGAGGCTCCTCTCCTGCTGTGTGATCAATAGCATTCTCTAGCGGATTATTTTGTCTGGGTGAAATGCCTGCCATCTCCCTCTGGTAATTCTTCAGATTAGACATTAGGGCACTACTGTGTAAATGTTTTCAGAAGGACGAGTCCAGCTCCTTAATTTTCAGATGAAATCCACATAGTGCAGGAACATTACTGTGTTAAGCAATGTGATGGATCATGGCTAGAATCCCAGCATTCTGAAGCCCTCTCTGGTATATTCCCAAGCTTGGATCTTAACAGTGAAAATTTATAATTGTAAAAATAATGCTGTGTTTAATTGTTATTGTAATATATACATTGTATTAGCTAAGCCTATTTTCTGAAGCCATCTATCTCTGTGTTTAAAAGCTTATACCTTTTCATTTGTGTAGGAAGTTACATGCTGTATTGCCTTTAGACATGTTTGCTCTAAACTGAGAGTTTCCAAATCTATAGATCTCACATTATAAAACAACCACCCCAGCAATACCAAATGCTTCTTGTCAGGAAGTTGAGAACAAACAAACAGGATACAATTTCTGGTTTTGAGAATTTTGCAAGTGAATCACATACATGTAGATATAACTGAAAATAATGCTGTTTAAATATTTGAGCAAAAATATCACACAACTAGATCAAGGCAAGTATTCAAACACTTGCTTAGTTTCAAACCTTCTATATTCCTATGAATTTCTATGAAGTTAGAAAGGCCATTCTGAAGCCAGGAAGTTCACTAAGGGTTTTATATAGTAACTATCTTATTACTCTTTTATAATATTAAGTTATAATTACATTATTTCCCTCTTTCTCTTTCCACCTCTCATGTAATCCCTTTCTCTCTCTGCCTCTCTAATCCATAACCACTTTTCCTTTCATTGTGTGTGTGTGTGTGTGTTATCTGAGTTGGAGAGAGAACGTGCATTGTACTTTCTTGCTTTTCTTGTATGTGTGTTTGGATGGTGTTGCTTAGTATTATACATTCCTAATCTATGCATTTTCTTTAAAAATTGTGATTTCATTTTTAGAGCTGGATAATTTAAATGTGCAATATTTATTATTATCTACTCTTATGTTGTTTCCACTTTCTTGCTATATGATATAGATAAACAACAAACATAGACACATGAATATCTCTATGATAGGCTATGTAGTTCCTCTGGGTGTATACCCAGGAGTGGAATAGTTGGGTCACATTCTAGTAAAGGGTTTCCTTTTAAAAATAAAAACAAAATTGTGTGGGTCTGTATTAGTCATGATTCTCCAGAGAAATAAGAATACAGAATCAATAGATTACATGTGTGTGTGTTTGTGTAAGAAAGAGAGAGAGACAGAGACACACACAGAGGAAGAGAGACACACACACAGAGAAACAGACACACACACACACAGAGTATTTATCATGCATTGGCTCATACAATTATAGAGGTCCAGATGATATTCATTGTGCCATCTTAAAAATAGAACCCTATGGAAGCTGGTGGTTTAATTTACTCTGATGTTGAAGATTTAAAACTAAGTGGTTGATTTCTACAAGATCTTTGTATCTGACACTTGAGGATTGAGAAGATGGAGCAGCAACTCAGAGATTACTGGGGGCAATTGAGAGGGAGAGAGAAGATATATTTTCTTCATTGTTTCCTTCTACTCAGGCTGAATGAGTTTGAAGTCATCATACACTGGTAAGACTAGATCTTCTTGCCTCAGTCTACAACACAAATGTCAATATCTTCTGGAGCACCCTCACAGACACACCCAGAAATGCTTCACCAGCAATTTGGGCATCCCTTTAGCTTAGTAAGATTGACATGGGAAGCTAGTCATCACAGGACTCTCAGAAGTTTAAAAGGTATTGTTCAAAAAGCAACAGAATGTTTGGCACTAGCATATCTTTTGATATCACTACAAGAACCATAAAGCAATTCTATGAAGAGAGAATTGTATTGTAAAGGATCTCATATGAATTTCTGGACACAGTCTGAAGAAATTTTATTACTCAAGGTATAAATCATGAGCAGATGGGAAACAGTCTTGATTTACCTTTTATATTTTCTGAGGGATTTTGAAATCAGTCTCTATCCACCTTTACAAGATCACAGGTTTTCTTTGATTATTTGCTTAATTCTGTTCCAATCAGTTTCAAGTAATATATTTGCTATTTTTGACTCTTTAATAGTTGGCTTTTCTCATTGCTCATCTCAAAGATATCTTATTAATTTAGTGACTAACACAGGATAGAAACACAGAACTATTTGTCAAAATAATCCATTATTGTTAAACATTTTAACCCACTGCTAAGATTCTATTTCATGTTTATTTGCCTACGACTAGCATTTCCACATGTGTAGGTAGCTCCCAAGTGCACAGATTAATAAGTGGGTGGAAAGATTTGCTACAGTTTTGATTGCTTTGTACACAGAATATTGTCTAAAGTCAACCGGCTAAATAGCTAATTATTTGCAAAAGTGATAACTAGACTGTAAATATTTTAGCGTCATTCCCCAGCTTGATAGAGCTTTGGTTACTAACACAATCACACCATCGTACTTCCACTTCTTATTAAAGGATGTTGGAATATTGTTTTACTTTAATAATTACATACCAGTGTGAGCTGTTACCAAAGCTTTTTCAGTATAAAAGACACTAATTATGTCCTATTAATATATTCTGCTTTTATTAGGTTTCTTGATGGAAGGCATTACTTCAAACCAGTGGTTCTCAAACTTCCTAATGCTGTGACCATTTAATACAGTTACTCAAGTTGTGCTGACCCCAACCCTAAAACGATTTTTGTTGTTTCTTCATAACTGTAATTTTGCTGTTGTTAGGGATCATAATGTAAACATCTGTGTTTGTCAGTGGCTTTAGGCGACCCCTGTGAAAGGGGATCATGACCCATAGGTTGAGAACCTCTGCTTTAACCCAATTCTTACGGTTTACTGTATATAATGCTGCACAATTGAATTCATCATATGCTCTGAAGTCTCTTGATAATTTTCAAATGCTATGCTGTTTTGCTATCTATCCATGTCTATCATATTAATAGATTTCATCTATCTATCTATCTCTCTATCTATCTATCTATCTATCTATCTATCTATCTATCTATCTATCTTTAATTTGTTCTGATGTCAGAAGTATATTTGAATTCTCTTGAGACAGATCTGCTCATCATGTAATTTTGTACCAAATTCTCTATAAGAAGAGAAAATTAAATTTTAAAAAATGAGCATGAAAACACCTTCTGCTTTCCAGGTGTATCTTTTGTTACCATTTATGGTACTGATTTCCCTGTGGACAACGTCAGGAAGGTGGTTTCTCAATGGCAACATCAGGGCCCTTGTTTTCTTGTTGATTATGACTTTGACTCATCCAACAGGAAGCCAATATGGGGCCATCAACACCTACTCTGTGAAGAGACTTGCATTACAGATGGAAACAAGTCAAGTAATTCCCCCTGCTCAATGGGAAACAAAGCATTTCATTAACTGAAATTAACTCCCTATCCAGGTTTCTTCTGTGCAGGCAGTTGCTGTTTGGACACTGATGCGGAGATTGTCAGATAATATTTAGGTTAACATTGGAAGTGACAGAGTGATACTCCTACATAGTCATGTGAATGGTACATAATTATTGAGATGACAACAAACATGATTTTGGGTTTCAAAAATACAGTTGGATGTAACTGTTCAACATTATAGAAATACAACATTCAGACATGAAAAATTATGTACAAACGTTAAAAAACAAAATAAAGAGTTCAAGAATATAAAATATATATATATATGCTTCCCCCCCTCACTGTTGTTGATAGTAAAGGAGGTTTCAGGATGTATGAAATGATTTGCTTTGTGGTTAGTGAGCAGGTTTTTCGGTGACTTTCTGACTCAAAGGCAGCCTTTCGTTCTACTCAAAATATCAATGGTTTGCTAAGGATAAAATTAGTCTAATTTTAGCAAAGAAAATGCCACTTAGAAATGCAAGTGACCACTGCCATTAGAAGATGTGAATATTTCATGGGTGTTGCCTGCAACACAGTAAGATGCTTGGAGATTTCCAAAGGAATTGGGATTGCCGTACAGATCTTAGCTTCCCGAAGGAGATGGCAGAGCTCGGTACAGCAGTTCAGCTCTGTGAATGAGGATAATACATCTGGAGAGTACACGAGAAAGGCAAGGAAAAGACACCTGCAGCACACAGGCACAAGGAGATTTTTTTAAAATGCTGAATGTGAGAGAAAGAGCATAAAAACAAAGAAGCAAAGGAAGAGGATGGAAAGGGAAGATTTAAAAAGTCTGCTGGAAGTCAACCAAAGCACAACTGCTGTTAAGTAGTCATTATTAAACCCCATTGAAAACTTTCAAATGCTTTGAAAATGATTAAAAGAGGTTGGGAAACAAACTTAAGATACAAAAACCTAAACAAAACTAAACCAAACCAAACAAACAAATGAATGATAAAAATTCCCAGTGTTAAAACACAGTATTCAATTAGTATTAATAAATAACAGTTATTTGGGTTGGTTACAGTTTCATTGATATTTTAAGATAAATTTACCTAAGACATAATTAGATAATTATAAATGGTCCTCTTTTGTTTTTAAAGTCCACTTAAGGAGCCCTGAACGGGCTCTGTCTGCCAAAGCACCCCATGTAAGCAGGTGGACTGCAGTGACCATCTGGCCACTGGATAGAAGCCCAGGACAAGACAGACGTTACTGATATTTAGCTGTACCCACGCTCTAATACCCAGTGAAGAGGACTTATGAAAATGCCAACCTAGGATTGAATGGATATGCTCAGGTACAAACCCTAATGCCAATTGCAGAATTGCCATACCGGCCAACATTGCTATTAGTCCTTTTTGTTATCTTTGTCATGCAGTGTTCCAACAACTGCCAGAAAATTCTATACCATATACCTTTCTATTTTTCTGATTTGTATATACCTATCAAAGGCTCAAAGGGTTAGTAACTTCTGAAGATTCTAAAACTAACTAAAAAAATTAAAGCTTTATATGACAGATTTTAAGTGTGCATTATATTTTACATATTCTATAAACTCTAAAGTTGAAAAGTGTGACCTTCACCATGTGTCTTATTCCATAAAGAAAAGCTTTTTACTTTTAATTACTTCCTGAGACACTTAAATTTCACTGATAGACTTGTTATGAGAGTAAAAAATAAATAAGGAATACTAAAAAATGCATCAGGTTGGTTTATATATTTATTTTTATATGCATGCATATGTAATCATAACACTGTTTCTTTAATAGAAAAATAAAGCCACGAATTTGAAAAGAAGAAAGAGGGTATCACGGAAGGTTTGGAAGGCGAAGATTTGGGGAGACATAATTATGTTTTAATTTTTTAAACTTAAAGAACAAAAGTGTATATTTTAAAGATACCATATTAAGTAATGAAAAAAGAATAATGTATTAAGAATATAGAAGATAGAAGGTAGAACATTGTAATTTAGATCCCCTAGTTCATGTGCAATCATTTTTGACATACACTTTTAAAACCTTCTCTGAGAAGGAGGCATGGAAAAAGTTGGAGAGAGGGAATATGGAAATGAATGGAAAAAGGAAAGGAGAAGAGTCAGTGAGAATTACATTATAATTAAATTTATAAAAATAATAATAAAAAGTAAATGCTAACAGCAAATGCAAAACAAACAGTAACTTGTCCTGAGTAATTCACTAGTAGGCATGCTTTCAGTAAATGTAGAAAATAACAAAACTAATATTACACCCTCTGAGAATTTGAACTGTAGTCTGTAACTATGTGTCTTAGCAATGTACTAGAGGTAAAATCAACATTCTCTATTATAACAGCCGAATTAAAAAAAATTCTCATCAAAAAGATTCACTTGTGAGACACAATCAAACCATTTTCTGAGGCTGAAAATATAAATATAACAGAAAAATTCTCAGACATAGTAACCAACTGATCACACTATTCCAATCACTTAAAATTAACCTCTGCGTTCTTTGACCAAAATGAACTGAAATTTAGATCTGTCTGGAAGCATATTTTACCTGAATGTGACTATGAGTCTGATTAAATACCAAGGGGTCATTAGCTCAGGAACAACACAGAGGATCTAAACAAATCAAAATCATACTATGTAAGAGAACTGAGCTCAATGTACCCTCAGCAAAGATGATGGTGAACCTAAGTACACTCTGTACTGGGAGACTTCAAAGGTCACTTGCTACCCATTTCTTTCCTACTTTATGTAAACCAGAAGTGATGTTCAAAAGATAGGAGATAACTCATGAGTAAAGATAGGATTTATAATTGCCTCCTTTTACTATTCATTTGTCAACACTTAAGGAAAACCACTAGTTATCTTGTTGTCTTTTTAGTTATTATACTGTGAAGTAAATCCTATATCCTGCTTACAGCTATCTTTGTTTTCTCTTTTTATTCACACCAGGAACCACTTCGAACAACACCATTTTAAAAGATAAGCTGGGTACATTAAACATTATGAGAAGGGGTTAGATGCAGAGAAAAGGCACAAAAGGAAAGTATCCTTTCTTGCAACACATGTTGGGATTTAGGTAATGAATGATAAATAAGATTAGATGAATATGTCTTGCTTAGTAGAAGGGAATTAATGCCTGATACTGCATATCTAGCTCACACCTATGGTGAGGCCATAGGCTCTAGCAGAAAACCTATTACTGCTACTTAAGTAAACCAGTGTAGGTTCTAGCTCCATTCTTAATATGTATCCACTCTTACAGATAAGAGCATCTCTCACCCTGCACCAAAGAAACTTCTTTTCTTCAGCAGATAGAAATCATCACACAAAGCCACAACTGGTCAAAACAGAGAACAACTGTCTGGAGTACCCAGTCCACTGATATCTCTACAACACAATCCTTAACCCAAGACCAAGAGGACATTGCAGAAGAGGAGGCCAAAAAGAATGTAAGAGCCAGAGGACCAGTATGGGACACCTTCTGTCAGACAGTCTTCTATGTATGGCAGGGAAAGTACACCCAGGAAATGGAAACAGCATCGTTTCTTATACAAGACCTAAAGCTGATAGCACTGATTGACATGATAATGTAGACAGGGGGATGTTCTCAAGACTCTACTCCTTGAGGAAAAATTGGAGGCAATTAACAGTTAACCAATGAGGAAGAATTAGTCTTCCTCAGGGATGTGGCTCCTGATAGGCTAGTCAATCCTAAAAGGTCAGTTCTAAAGGTATATGAGGAAAAATAAATGATCTCAGCAGGTTGCTATATATATATATATATATATATATATATATATATATATATATATAAACAATTACAAATAAGGAAAAATAAGGCTTCAATGGTGTATAAATATAAAGCATTATGCGAAAAAAGATGACTCTAATGAAAATAACTAAGTAGCAGTTACAGAAAACAACACAAATTTAAGAAACTTTTTCTATATGAAATGTGAATGTCATGTATAGCAAAGTAACTTATTGAACATGAATATGGATTAATATAATTTGTTCAATAGTAGAATAAAGGTGAATTATACATAGAAGAAAAGCTTGAGATAATTCACTGTTTTTTATTGTTAAAAGCAATGAAGAATTAAGAACTGTGTGGTAATTTCTTCAAAGAGCTACAAGAAAAAAAAGGCCAAAACTAGAGAAAATATCCTTGAGTGTTTTGGTGAAATAATGACTCTTTTAGGTAAGTGTAATTAGAGGATTCACAATGTATATAATAAATATTAAACAATCCATGTAGGTGGAAAAAGATATTAACAGCAATAAAATCATATTAATCCCCATATGACAGCCCCAGCCCCACAAGTTTATAAATGCACTCTCTGGTTATCGTAAAGTTTATGAAATATTTTAGTATCCAGTTCTACAATGGTCAACATGGAATTTTCAGTTCTTTATTATTGATGGCTTTTGTCTTTTTCATTTTGAATTCCTGTTTATACTTAGACAATTCTGTCTGTCTTTTGAGGGCTGCAGTGCTGAATAGCATGTGTCTTGTATACTATGGATTCTGTCTAGGATCATGATTTAGTAGGCAGTTCAGCTTCTGACGTGAGCTTGTATAGGGTTCATTTATTGTTTCATAGGTCTGAGATGTGACTCAGCCCACCAACTCATCTTTCTTATGGATTTTTCACAGTTTAGTTTTAGAGTTTGCATGGAATATCAGGTGTAGAGGTTCCTCTGAGTCAGGGTTCCTAGTACAGCAGGTGTTAGCGATTATGGAAATTGTTAATATGGGTTCAGTTTGGCAGGTCAGGAGCAAAGACTTTCCCAGTAGGCTTTTTCCTAGCTCACTTAACCTCTCTCTCTGGCTTCTCTAATTTGAGCTCAGTGCCCTCAAGTTGGTAGCTTCTGTTGCTTTCAGATTGTTATCTTGCCCACACACAGCTCATAGCTCAGCCACAGGCTTGTCTCTCCAGTGTGACTCTGAGCCCAGAAATGTTCAGTGGCTCAGAATGCCCTCCACAGCAGCTGCAGTTGCCTGAGCTATTATCTCCACAATCTCACTCCCAGGACTGACTTGTCTTGCTCTCCCTACTGTCAGAAAATGCTCCTTTGTCAGAGGTGTGGACAAGGGTTAGATCCACCTCTGAAACCTGCCTGCATGGGAAAATACAGTCTTCACCTGCTTAATGTCAACTTCTCAAAATTACTTGCTTGTCTTTGATCACTATTAGTATTTTATAAAATGGCAGTGTTTGCCTGGTGTTGTTTGCTCCACTGAGAATAAAAAAAAAAGAACCAATTCTTTGTTAACTCACTGATGCTGATTTTGATTCAAACAAAAATATGTGGAAGATTCTAATCTGTGTGTTATTTTTCTTTCTCCCCCATTTCTCAAACTCTGCTTACTTATTACATATTATAAAGAACATCTACCAGGTTGGTCATTGGAAGACATTGGTGTTTAATATATGATTTGACCTTGAGATTTCAGTCCGGTGCTCCAATGTGGGTCTCTGTCTCTGTCTCCTTTCATCGCCTGATGAAGGTTAATATTCAGGAGGATGCCTATATGTTTTTCTTTGGGTTCTCCTTCTTATTTAGCTTCTCTAAGAACCTGAGTTATAGGCTCAATGTCCTTTATTTATGGCTAGAAACCAAATATGAGTGAGTACATCCCATGTTCCTCTTTTTGGGTCTGGCTTACCTCACTCAGGATAGTGTTTTCTATTTCCATCCATTTGCCTGCAAACTTCAAGAAGTCCTTGTTTTTTACCCGGACTGAAATCTCAAGGTCCAAATCAGGAGCAGAAGGAGAGAGAGCACGAGCAAGGAACTCAGGACCGCGAGAGGTGCACCCACACACTGAGACAATGGGGATGTTCTATCGGGAAGTCACCAAGGCCAGCTGGCCTGGGTCTGAAAAAGCCTGGGATAAAACTGGTCTCGCTGAACATAGCGGACAATGAGGACTGCTGAGAACTCAAGAACAATGGCAATGGGTTTTTGATCCTACTGCACCTATTGGCTTTGTGGGAACCTAGGCAGTTTGGATGCTCACCTTACTAGACCTGGATGGAGGTGGGTGGTCCTTGGACTTCCCACAGGGCAGGGAACCCTGACTGCTCTTTGGGCTTATGAGGGAGGGGGACTTGATTGGGGGAGGGAGAGGGAAAGGGGAAGCGGAGGTGGGGAAGAGACAGAAATCTTTAATAATTTAAAAAAAGAAAGAAAAAAATAAAAAAATAAAAAAATATATGATTTGAGATCTATAATGTTTTTAAGTAAAATTATTTACGGAATTTGTGATTTCAAAAACATTAAAAGTCATGAATTTGAAGAGTGGGAGGGATAACATAAGAAAATCAGGGAATAGATAAGGAGAGAATGATGTAACTGCAGTACTCATATACGAAGTTCTCAAAAGTTAGATTAAACATTACTTGAAAAATTAATATCAGTTATAAACTTAGTGTATCAATTAAACAGTAGAATATACGATATAAGCCACATATATAATATTGATTTACTGAAAAGCAAGTGGCTGCTTGCATAGGTAGATGGAATCTTTTAAAATGTTAGTTACCTCACTCAGGATTTTTTTTTCTAGTTACATCTATTTGCCTGCAAATTTCAAGATGCCATTGTTTTTTACTGCTGAGTTGAACTCCATTGTGTAAATGTACTACATTTTCTTTTTCCATTCTTCAGTTGAGTGCCATTTAGGTTGTTTCCAGTTCTGGCTATTATGAATAATGCAGTTATGAACATAATTGAGTAAATGTCTTCCTTGTAGGAGTGTGCATACTTTGGGTATATACTCCAGAGTGGTATTGCTGGGTCTTGAAATAGGTTGATTGCCAATTCTCTGAGAAATTGCCATACTGGTTTCCAAAGTGGCTGTATGAGTTTGCACTCCCACCAGCTCATAAGTGGATATAATACATAAAGAAAAGGATAACCGGCCCACCACCCCAGAGAAATCAGAAAATAAGGAGGATCCTCACCACCGCACAGAAACCAGGAAACAAGGAGGACCCTAGGAGAGACATACATGGATTCTCTCTGGAAAGGGGAAATAAAGAAGATCTCACGAGTAAACTGGGAGCTTGGAGTAAGGGTTGAGGGTGAAAGGGAAATGGAGAGAGAAGCAAGGGTGGAGTGCAGAGAACATGAAAGATCAGGAAGATCAAGCTGGAGAAAGGTCAGAGAGGGAGAGCAAGGAAAGAGATATCTTGATAGAGGGAGTCATTATGGGGTTAGTGAGAAACCTCACTAGGGACATTCCCAGGAATTCACAAGGATGACCCCAGCTAAGAAGCTAAACACTAGTGGAGAGGGTGCCTGAATTGCCCTTCCCTTGTAATCAGATAGATGAATACCTTAACTGTCATCATAGAATCTTCATCCAGTAATTGATGGAGTCAGATGCAGAGATCTGTAGCTAATCACTGAGCTGAGCACCTTGATCCCAGCCTCAGCCTCTCTGAGGAATAGATGGTGGTAGGGTAGGGGAAGGTGGGGAGAGCTGGAGGAGGGGAGGGACAGGCACCTGGAATTGGTATGTCAAATAAAAAAAGATTGGTTAAAAAATAAATATAAATAAATAAAACATTAGTTAACTACCTCTTGACCCCATGAAGGCTGCATTCTTTTTCAGTTAAAATGTGTTATTTGGATAAAAGTAGGGGACTTCAAATGAGACATGTTATTTATTGCAGTTTCAAAGAAGCAATTTTATTTATCGCAATTTCATATCTTGTGGGCCATATAATATCTGTGACAGAGGTTAAAGATTATATTTTCTTGACATAAAATAGAAAAAGGAAGCAAGAAAAGAAGGGTGTGGACTTCACTGATGTTAACAAGATTGCCACAGGAAGTTAAATCACTTGGGAAAACTATTTTAAATTATCCATGCTTACTTCATTAGTTTGATGATTTGGTAATTACATATAGTTTATAAAATATCCTAAATATCCCTATTAATTCTAATATGTTTTTTATTTTTAGTATATAAAAAATAAGATTTTTTTGAATTAGCATACTAGGAGATAACCCAGCTGTGTCTATATATTTTCTGCAATTCATACTCTTTATTAACTTTACTCAATGTCATTTTGTCTGCTGAAAGTTTTATTAGTTATTGACTTCAAATTCTAACTTTTTTACTTATTTACAAATTTTGTTAGTTCAATATATTTGGTGCACATTCACCCACCTACTTTAACTCACCCAAGGTTTAATTTCCCTACCCATGCAAAATTGTGTCCTTTTTTTAAAAACTCACCAACTCTAATTTGCTTGGCCTGTATACTCTTAGATTTAGGGCCTTCCATAGCATTGTCATTTCCCTCCCAGGGACCATTCCATTGAAGAAAACTGACTCACTCCATATGCCTATCTTTGTCAGTAACTCTTTATTTTTATTTAAATTTATTTATTTATTTATTGAAGATTTCTGTCTCTTCCCCGCCACTGCCTCCCATTTCCCTCCCCCTCCCCCAAACAAGTCCCCCTCCCTCGTCAGCCCAAAGATCAATCAGGGTCCCTGCCCTGTGGGAAGTCCAAGGACCACCCACCTCCATCCAGGTCTACTAAGGTGAGCATCCAAACTGCCTAGGCTCCCACAAAGCCAATAGGTGCAGTAGGATCAAAAACCCATTGCCATTGTTCTTGAGTTCTCAGTAGTCCTCATTGTCCGCCATGTTCAGCGAGTCCGGTTTTATCCCAGGCTTTTTCAGACCCAGGCTTTTTCAGACCCAGGCCAGCTGGCCTTGGTGAGTTCCCGATAGAACATCCCCATTGTCTCAGTGTGTGGGTGCACCTCTCGCGGTCCTGAGTTCCTTGCTCGAGCTCTCTCTCCTTCTGCTCCTGATTTGGACCTTGAGATTTCTGTCTGGTGCTCCAAATCAAGACAACTTTAAGATACCATCTTACACCTGTCAGAATGGCTAAAATCAAAATCACCAATGATAGCCTTTGCTGGAGAGGTTGTGGAGAAAGGGGTAGACTCATCCATTGCTGGTGGGAATGCAAACTTGTGCAACCACTTTGGAAAGCAGTGTGGAGGTTTCTCAGGAAATTCGGGATCAACCTACCCCTGGACCCAGCAATACCACTCTTGGGAATATACCCAAGAGAGGCCCTATCATACAACAAAAGTATATACTCAACTATGTTCATAGCATCATTGTTTGTAATAGCCAGAACCTGGAAACAACCTAGATGCCCTTCAATGGAAGAATGGATGAAGAAAGTATGGAATATATACATATTAGAGTACTACTCAGCAGTAAAAAACAATGACTTCTTGAATTTTGCATACAAATGGATGGAAATAGAAAACACTATCCTGAGTGAGGTAAGCCAGACCCAAAAAGAGGAACATGGGATGTAGTCACTCATATTTGGTTTCTAGCCATAAACAAAGGACATTGAGCCTATAATTCGTGATCCTAGAGAAGCTAAATAAGAAGGAGAACCCAAAGAAAAACATATAGGCATCCTCCTGAATATTAACCTTCATCAGGCGATGAAAGGAGACAGAGACAGAGACCCACATTGTCAGTAACTCTTAAGCTAAAGTTGAAACTTTTTGCCTATCTTCCCTTCCTTTGCTGGCTTGAACCTTTTGTCTTGCTTGAACATGCCTGAGCTTTGTGCATGCTTTAATCACCTCTATGAGTTCACATGTGCAACTATTGTATTGTTTCTGGAAAGCATTGCTGCATGTAATCATCCTCTGCCTCCGTTCTTACAACAGTCTTCTTACCCCTCTTCACATTTCTTTTTTTTTTATTGAAAAAAAAAAATCCCTGCTTCCTCCCAGCCTCCCATTTCCCTCCCCCTCCTCCCGCCCCTCTCCCCCTCCCACAACGCCTCTCCCCCTCCCTCTCCAGTCCTAAGAGCAGTCAGGGTTCCCTGCCCTCTGGAAAGTCCAGGGTCTTCTCCCCTCCATCCAGGTCTAGGAAGGTGAACATCCAAACTGGCTAGGCTCCCACAGAGCCAGAACATGAAGTAGGAACAAAACCCCATGCCATTGTCCTTGGCTTCTCATCAGCCCTCATTGTCCGCCATGTTCGGAGAGTCCGGTTTTATCCCATGCTTTTTCAGTCACAGTCCAGCTGGCCTTGGTTAGCTCCCAATAGATCAGCCCCACTGTCTCGGTGGATGGGCGCACCTCTCGTGGTCCTGACTTCCATGCTCATGTTCTCCCTCTTTTCTGCTCCTCATTGGGACTTTGGGAGCTTAGTCCGATGCTCCAGTGTGGGTCTCTGTCCTGGATCCAGCAATACCACTCTTGGGAATATACCCAAGAGATGCCCTATCATATGACAAAAGCATTTGTTCAACTATGTTCATAGCAGTATTATTTGTAATAGCCAGAACCTGGAAACAACCTAGATGCCCTTCAATGGAAGAATGGATGAAGAAAGTGTGGAATATATACACATTAGAGTACTACTCTGCCATAAAAAGCAATGACTTCGTGAATTTTGCATGTAAATGGATGGAAATAGAAAACACTATCCTGAGTGAGGTAACCCAGACCCAAAAATAGGATCATTGGATGTACTCACTCATAATTGGTTTCTAGCCATAAATATAGGTCACTGAGTCTATAATTTGTGATCCTAAAGAAGCTAAATAAGAAGGTGAACCCAAAGAAAAACATATAGTTATTATCCCTGCTATGGGAAATAGACAAGATTGCTGGGCAAAAAATTGGGACCTTGGGGGTGATGTGGGATAGGGGTAAGGGGAGATGGGGAGAGAAAAGTGAGAAGGGGAGGATGGGGGGAACTTGGGGAAACGGGATGACTGCGGATAAAACAAGTTCGGATAGAGGAGCAGGGAATCACATAACTTAATTAAGGGAACCACCTTAGGGTTGGTAAGAGACATGAACCTAGAGTGGCGCCCAGGTGCCCAGGGCAATGTCCCCAGTTAGTTCCTTGGGCAGCTGCGGATAGGGAACCTGAAATGACCTTATCCTATAGCCATACTGATGAATATCTTGCATATCACCATAGAACCTTCATCTAGCGATGGATGGAGATAGAGACAGAGACCCTCTTCACATTTCTTGAGAAGAAGTTGCATGATGTAGATATCCTATTTAGGGCCAAGCATTCCATAATCTTTTGTTCTTTAACACTAAATATTTATTTGTGCTACTGAGAGATAAAAAATTTAATTTTTCTGTTTTCTGATTCTTGACCAATTTTGTTATCTTACATATTCCTCTTATTTCTTTACAAAGCCATCCCCCAGTGAGCTATATTCTTTTAAAACCAAGCTTAATATTTTTCTTTTTTTTGTATTTGGTATTTAATTAGAAAGACACCATATAATAAATTAAGAGCCATATGTAAGCCTCGTTTCCTTAGGCATATGCTAGAACAGAAATAAATCATTAATTATAACGAACCTCAAATTTATTTCCATTAATATAATAAGGTAAAATTAGATTTTAATTTTTGTCATGAGATTTGTGAAAGAAGAAAAAGTGCACTCTTGTGCAGGCTTGGTGGTAGAGAGTTATCTTCGCTGTTGGATTGTTACAGTCCACAACAGTTGACTGCAATTTTCTTCTATTGGCTTAAAAATGTCCCTCATAAAATATTTTTTGACTAATACTTTGACAATATCTTTAAAATACATAACCGAGCCATTGTCAACAATGCCTTTCTTCTATACTAGTATCTACTTCCAAGACCTCACAGAGGGGCCATCCTTTCAGTCCCTGGCCATCTAGGATATATTTGGCCCAAAGCAAAGGGCAGAAGAATGATTCACCTTCCATTTCTTTAAAAAGGTGCTGGATTTTGTCCAGTTAGTGGTTCTGTTCATTTTTACACATCAAGAGAGAACTTGGCTACATGCGCCTCTGCATGATGTCAGTGAGAAAAACAGCTAGATACGGGAGAAAATTCAAGCTTGTCTTTGCATACACATGGATACTTCAGTGTGGATTCCATGCAGGTTCCAGTTTTCAGGGCACTCTTTCTTTTCTGCAATGATAACTCATCCACATCTGTGGCTACTGAGTGAGCTGCCTATTTCTCTGAGAAAATGAAGAGTTACAGGATCATTTACTTATGTCCACCTGCCCTCTACTAAGCTTTCAGCCTAATTGATACTTCATGCTTTCCCTACCTGTTCCCATGGAGGAAGCCTCTATGTCCCCATAGAAAAATAAACACTCATTTCTGTCATCATTTTAGCATGATATTATTTGTTACATTTAAGAATTCAAACAAAATCAACTTTTCCTTTGATAAAATAGTCTTTAGATACATTCTATTTCTTTTTCTCTGCACAGAAGACCTACCAGGAAGGTTTATTTTTTTAATGTCGATTTTTCCAATTGTTCCTGTCCTCAGGAGAAATGTGTTAAGTATTAATTATTGAGATAAGGGCTTCTACTGAGTTCTAAAGTCTTTTCAGATCAGACCTACATGTCCACAACTGGATCAATTAGCTCCTCTACCAACATTTCCAAACTCAAGAAACATATTTCTTTCTTATTATCCAAGTCATAAAAGTCGGAGTTGATTGACAGATTTCATTGCTAGCT
Source organism: Neodon shergylaensis (assembly GCA_025134845.1). NCBI lineage: Eukaryota > Metazoa > Chordata > Mammalia > Rodentia > Cricetidae > Neodon > Neodon shergylaensis. The sequence continues at coordinate 4,865,812 of JABTXL010008488.1, read as the reverse complement.
TCCATATTTATGTAGTCATTGCATTCCTCCCTCCTTCCTCGCTATGCAAATTAAATCATATTCACAGCAAGTAAGAAGCTTCTTTTGACATGTTCATTATACCATGCAACATTCAAGCTTAAACCCCTCTGGATATCCTCCAGTTTAGTTCAAAATCCTTAAAGACACCTTCAGGCATCCACCTTGTTGAGTAGTCAAATCTTTCTTCTCTGTTTTTGAAAGCCCTCTTTGCACATTCAGTTGTTGTTTTCTAGATTTCTTGTCTCTCCTTAAAGATGCCACAGGCACTTGTGCTTCACTTAATTTGTACTTAAATATTTTTCTCTTCTGAAAAGTTGTTTTATACTCATCTTTGTACATCTTTCTCGTTCTTTGCTAAAGTATCAAATTCACTATGAAGTCCATTCTGATCATTTGTTTTTTAACATCAAATGTATCTTTGCTTTTTATACTTTTGTTTGTCCACCATACAAGGCACTAATATCTCATATACATTTGCTCTTTCTCAGATTTATTTTTAATTACTTTAATTGTTTTTGTAGAGACAAACATTTGTGTTTTGTTAATTAATGCTGTGTTCTTAAATATTAGTGCTACCAGACATATGTCAGACAGCCTAAAATAACACCAAACCATTGACTCCTGGGACCTGGTTGTACAGTTGTGAAACTGGAGATAGGTGACAAAATTGTAGAGCAAGCTTGTTCCCCTCATTGTTATTTTCTCCTATAACACACCAGTTTATTTTGTGTGGCTTGAAGTATTGAAACTTAATTTTGATGTTACAATAGAATATTTTGTCATTTTTGAGATATAGAAAAACTTTTAAAGTTAATGCATATGGGAATTGAGCAAAAGTCAAAATAAATAATTTTCTTTAAGTTCAAGATAAACCAACAATACTATAAAATTGTATATAGAATCTAAAATCAACCTGCTGCTAGAACCAAACTTTAGGTGATAACAAACTTAAGGCTGATTTAATAGAATTATCTTGTATAGATAGGAGTAGAGTAAATCCTTTATTTGTCACAATGAGATATATGATGCCTTTAAGAATTTGGTAATATTTTACATACACACATCTATCTATGTGACTGTCTGTCTATTTATGTATTGTATGTATATGTGTACATCACTGTGAGGAAAGCTGTGGTCCTTTCCAAGAACAGTACATGATCTTAATCATTGAACCATTTATTCTGCTCTGAGTAACACTTCAAACAGCTGTGTTACATTTTTTTGTGAAGACGCAGAACACGGTCCTACACTCCAGCAAAGAATGTCATGAAAGCCCAACTTGCAGGATTTGGATAGAGCAGACAGTAACAAATCTCGAAGGGCTAACAGATGTACTAAGGTAAGAGAAACAAATTTTTGATGGGCAAAAGAGGTAGGTGAACGCAAAATTAGCTAATTAGGAATGCAGCAAGTGGCTATTATGGGCACACTTGGTTGTATAAGTGTAGGGATAAAGTTTCACATTACTAGTCTCATAGTTACTTTATGTACTATACTTAGAAGTAGATTGCAGATATTTTGTGAGACATTATCTTAAATGAGTCTGTGTGGCTGCTTCTAGATAAGAGTACCATTTTGAGTAATAGATCTGATATTAAACCTTGTCCTCCTAAATGTGGATTGATCACACTTGATGTGTTGAAGGTCTATTAGAACAAGTGTGCCAAGTGATAATTGGAATTTCCAGACTACTTTGAGTTGATCTTCAGCTCTTTCTACCTTCAAATAAAACTGAAACCCTGTCTCTCCCCATATCTGGAATCTGAGGTTTTGCATGAGGACTACACTGGCACCTTGCCAGTGTCTTCATTTTTGCCAACAGAGAATGTTGGGCTTCCATAATTCCATAAGCAAATTCCTTAGAGTAAATCTGCCGCTGTCATTGTATACTCTGTCTTGCATTTTCTCTCTCTCTCCATCTCTTCCACGCATATATATGCCATTTATACATTAGTTTTGTTTTTTTCTGAGTACTCCAAATAACATAACTAAATTGTGTCCCGTTTATTTGATTTCCAATTTTGTTTGAAGTTAAGATAATTAAACTTCTCAAAGATGTTTTTATATGATGTAGATCTTGTCTTGAATACTTTAGATAATCATTTCTCTGCCATTTATTGACTCTATAAGTTCACTTCCTTTCCATCTGCATCAACATCTGTCTCTGACATACTTAGGAATAGCAGAACTCTAATCACATAGAAAAGTCTTCATTCCTTCACATGGAATTTTAGTCTGCTATGACTTCCTACATGCAATATTGATGCACTAGATATTCCTGTCTTTATTTTCTAGGTTTTTTTCTTTAGGTATCTCTTCCCATAGGAAATCATCCATGATCCTGTACTCTCCTTGTGTTCTATACAATACTCTGTCATAAAATGCATTGTCCAGTTCAAGTACACATAAACTTATGATAATCCTACAGTAGAAAAGGAGATGGGATGTAAGAGTTAGCAACTATATCACCTTTGAAAAAAATTTCCTAATTCCTAAAACAGAGGTCTTCATGAGTATTTGTTTCAAAATTATTTCAGGGTAAAAATTGTCTATCCCTTGTTTTAAGTGAAATCATTTTGCATCACTAATTTATAGAATGATGGCTTTCTTTGCTTTATATTTTTAAAAGATGTATTTATTTTAATTTTAGATACATGCGTGTTTTGCCTGCATGTATGTACATACATAACATACATACAATCCCATGGAAGTCATAAGAGTCCTGTGGAACTGGAGTTATAGTTAAAAATGTTTGAGAGTCACCAGGAGAGTCCTCTGAAGAGGAAGCAAGTCCTCTTTACAACTTAGCCATCTTTAGCAGAAACTTAAATACTTTTAAAGTTAATATTTTAAAAAAAGGATTTAAGATTGCATAAACTAAGTCAAAAATGTTTTCTTTGATGATAATAAAGAGAGAAGCCTGTCCACACTTCTAGAATGTGACTAAGAAGTTCCCCCAAACTGCTTATATATGGTCTATATAACACATCCATTTCCCCCCAAACAAATGACTTTCAAAGCCTGCCATTACTTTTGTTCATCATATTTTGACTAACATGTAGAAGATGAAGAAGTCATAGTCATTCTAGTACTGAGTCATAAGTTGCCTCTTCACTTTCACATCCATTGAAAATAGGTGAGAAAATTGAAATACAGCACTTATCATCAAATGCTTTGAAAACTTCTTTATCAGCAAAAAAATCAAATGCAAATCACTCAGTTCTTTTTTTAAAATTGTGTTTATTTTTGTTTGCTTTTTATATTTTTTAATTTGATGTTTTTAAGAAAGAAAAGAAGCTATCTTTTTTATTTTACATACCAATCCCAGTTCCCACTCCCTCCCTTCCTCCCATTTGCTTCCCTTTCCTCCCCATCCCACCCCCCACCCACTCCTCAGAGAGGATAAGGACAATACTTTGGGGAAGGGCCAAGGCCTTTCCTACTACATCTAGGCTGAGCAAGGTATCCGTCCAAAGAGAATGGGTTTCTTAACACATTTTGAGCCACAAATCAGGAAGTACAAGGTCAAAATGTGCTAAGGAGTTAATAGAGCTGCTGCCATGGTGAATACATAGAATTTGTGATTGTCTGCACGAGGCAGATCAAGCCAGTCAACATTACACCATGGGAGGGGGAGGATCTCCTTAAACTTCCCACCTCTGGCAGAGGATAGTTGATGGCTTTTTGGGAGAGAGAATTAGTTTTCTTTGAAGATGTGTTTCTTGGTAGATTGACCATGTTCCAGTGGATGACTTTATAATCATGCAAATATCAACAGCACAAATAATATGGATTTTCTAATTATATCTGACTAAAAGCAAATTAGGTATCTTGGATAAAGTCTCATTTCCTTATATGTGTAACATAGACAGGAAGAGGGTGAATATTTGACATGAGAGGATTCTGGTTTTTATATTATTATTTATATTTTTGTGAGCTTCCGCCTGTGTGTGAGAGTGCACACACATATGGAAATCAGAGGAAGGCTTTCAGGAGTTGGTTCTTCCCTTCTGCTTTGAGTAATTGGGTTTCAAACTCAAGTATTGAGGATTATGTGGTAAGAGCCTTTATCAGAGCCCCTTTTGGATACTGAACTGAAATATATGGGCTCTCCCTGTTTCCTTATCGATGAATCATTTTGTTTTGACTTTGGTATATGAAGACAGTAGAAACATTATGACACTTCTCCATTCATCTTCCAACTGAATTTTCAAGAGGTGATGAAAGCGAAAGACATATAATTAGAGTCAAATATAAAACATAGCTTGATGTCTCATTTGTTAATATTTTTGTGTCTATAATTATTCATATATAGTAAATCTATAAAGATTTTGTCATAGATTAATTATGTTTTTTGCAAATATAAGAAAGTCTTTATTTTTAGTTTTTTTTAAATAATCTGTAAGACTGAAGTAAAAGGAGAGTAGAATAATGAACTGAATACTGAGGAGTAATACTTATTAGTGTATTAAGAATGGCATTTTGCTATTCATTGTGCACATTTAGTATTCTAGGAAACTGAAGCAGTAGGCCGTTCAGAGGTTTCCCAAAACAAGATTCTTAGAGTGTTCCAGAGGTAGTTTCAGGCCCTACCTTTCCATACTACTAATTTCACATTGTTCCATTCCACATAAACTTTCCTGTTTCCTGTCAATGTATGCAATTCTCTGATTTGATATGGTTGCTCTCTTCCATTGTCTCCATTTTATATGCTAAATTAATAATAATTTGATTGAACCTCTTGAGAGGAAAAACGTGTCTTTATCAATATGATTATGTACAAATGGACAGGATGTAACTCAGTGTTTAGAGCTTCATTCTTTGCAAATCAATGTGCAAATAAGGAAGAGAAAATGTCCTTAATAATGAATATTTCTTCTGTCTTCTATTCTTCTTACTAGGAAGCATTATGAGTTAATTGAACTATGAAAACTTTACTACAAAGGTGAATATTGACAGGAAGTGAGAAGCAGTCATGTCTCAGATTAATGTCTATAATAATATGTGAATGCACAGTGTTGGTACAAGGAAGTAGATATTATTGGGGTGTTTGTACCTGTATACACTTCTAAGGGTTTCAAGCTTCAAGCCATCACTAAATATAAACAAACACTTTCCCTAAAATCATCTTTCCCTCCCCCCTTTTAATCTCCTTTATCCTATTGCCACTGTTGACCTGGATGGAGGTCACTTGGTAACCCAGGCAGGCCTTATTCTTCTATCAGTCTTCCTGCTGCAATGCTCCAAGTGCTGGGATTATGGGCTTCAAATATTACCACAAGCACCACTTATTTCATTTGTATTTAATCCTGATTGCTTTTATTTCTTTGCTGTACTGTTTTATAATTACATTATTTCATAAAGGTTTTGTTTTCACTTTAGGTCAGATACTTAGACCTGTGGACTTGTCTTGCTTTGATTGACAAGAAATTTGTGATGGGTTCTCACTAAAAAAAGACACCATGAATAAATAACTGGCTTCTTTTATTGACTCAATTCTTTATCTTCAGCTATCTTCTCTCCAATTTTGTCTCGGTATAGTAAGAGCTCTATATTTGGGATGAGCTTTGCAACTATGTATATTTCTTCAAACTTATCACTGAATGCTATAATATATTTGATAACCAAACTGGAGTCACTTTAGACTACCCTTGTCTGGCATTCAACTTCTAAAGAGTAGAATATTTCTGCAACATTGCCTGTATTATACTAAAAATTTTTAGTGAGTTTTGAGCCAGGTAAGATTTTAGTTTGTTCTAAATGGCAGTCATATTGCTAAGATCTAGTCAGTGTGTCTTGAAACACATTAGGTGTGAAAATATTAACCTCTGCTGCTAGTTCCAGATATGCAATTCCCTACACATCAATAGAGGTAGACCATTCCCAGAAGTGATGGCATCTTCTGTAAGGTAATATTTCACCAGTGGCATTTTGTTACCAGTGCATCAACACTTTGAATACAGACTTTCTATTTGAAGAATTCCTGACATCTGGAATTGCTCCCTCTAGTACTGCTATTTAAATCATCCTGGGATAATGTTTCTTAATCATCTTCAACTTTGTTGGAAAAATTAAAAGAATTGCCTATTCAATTCATGCCCCTCCTTGGGATTATCTAGATAACTGGCTCTTTTTGTGATGTTTAAACAACTTTATTACTGGCATATCTTTTCAGGGCATTTTAACCTACAGAATTAATGAAAAAGCTTACTTTATCTGATATTAGTGAGTTATATACACATTACTGTACCTATTTCTTTAATAATTAGCTATTATGCTTTAGAGTCGTGCTAACCTCAAATAGTAAGATTAGAGAAGCCTTGTCTTACATTACATAATGCCATGTAGGTCCTTACGATCATAGATCTTGAGAAGCATTTCAAAAGACTAGACTTTTGAAGCAATAAGTAATGTGCTGGCTTATTAAACAAAGTGAAGACATTATATAACCAAAAAATAGCTATGAGAAACACACACATGTGCACCCACATTTGTTTAGATATAAAATATTTCAATTTATAAACATAGATAAAGAAAATGGACATTTTAAAACAAGAAAACCAAATAAGGAAAAGTAGATATGTAAACCTTGACATTAAGGCTTATGAAACAGGGAGAATAAAGCCATGAGATCATGCAGTATGCCTCATCCCAGAGAGCCTGTGCTAAGATGTTGAGCTGGGAGTGAAGATTAATAAAAAGAAAATTACGGAGATGCTTTTCAACATTAGTCAAAAATAAGCTGTTACAAAATTTTAAAGGCTTTAAAATAAAAGTCCTACAATCAGTCTTGCCCCCATCCTTAGTAACTTATCTAGTGGGAGAATTTATTAAAATAGAGAACACAACTACATTTCAAACAGAATGTTAAAGAATTGAACTATTCCTTTGTTGACCACTCCAGAAATGGTGGGACCTGGAAGAATGGAGCCTGTAAATGAGGATTAAAGTCTCATTCAATAGCCAACTTTATTCAGAGAATCAGACACTTTATACTCTGAGGGCTAAGAGGAGTCACATGAGTAATGTGTACTCTCACAAGGGCAAACTGCACATGGCAAAAACATGCCTTTCCATAAAGGCATATAAACAAATAACAATAGCCAGTTGTGATGAATAAATGAAGTATACTCACTTCTATCTACTACCCCTAGCAGTGGCACAAAAACACATCCTGAGAACAATTCTGGTTTTTTTTTTTTTTTTGGAGAAACTGAGGTTAGAAGACTCTTGTCTTCTTTTCTTACAGTTTTCGCATAAGGACTAAAAATTCTTCTCACTCCGTTCTTGGGTCATGTTCTGAATTTGTTATTTTATGTATTTATTTATTCATTCAATAAGTACTTAATATATGGATAACGGGCTGAGATAGTTATTAGGTAGTACAGGACAAAAGAGTGGCGAAGACATAGAGCGCAGAGGCTGCCCTAAGGATTTTGACGGGAAGGATTCAGAGGATGGCTTCTGCTTAGTCTATAATGGATTTGCCATGGAAGTCGAAGGATCTGAGTTACATCACCAGAACTCACACTAAAATGCAGGGAAGGGAAGTTCAGGGGAGACAGAACCAGGAGGACCCCTCAAGTATGCCTGTCAACTGGTCTAGTCAAGTCAAATGAGTGAGATACAGTTACTATAAGACATCTGTCTCAATAAAAATAAGGTGGGTAGTGATTGAAGAAAACACCAAGAAGGTCTCTGGTTTGTGCACAAGCACACACACACACACACACACCACCCTTCACATACACACCCCACACACACCCCACCCCACACACACATCGCCCCTCCTTACACACACACCACCCCCTATACCACACACACAGAGTAAAAGATACATAATATAACAAACATCTTATTACTTAACAAAAGACATACAATTGTAACATAAAATAGCAATAAATGCTGTATAAATATTTTTAAAGACTCGTTGGAAATTGTTATGTAAATTTGGGAGAGAAAAGAGATCCATTCTAATTCCTATTCTCCTATCGCTATTCTGTGATAGACATAGTGTCCATGGCTATAGATTTTGAGAGAGATAAAGCACTCTTTTTAATGTTACTTTATTGGGATTACTTCTTTTTCAAGTGGAAGAAATACCACACAAGACTTTATAGAAAATGCTATATTTGAGCTGTATATTAAACTTATATAAAATCTTGACATACGGGAAAAAAGGAAGTTCTTTTTGGAAGGGGCAAAGCATGAGACCCACAGCATTTGCAGTTTCTTCACTAAACTTATTTTTATTCTCCTGGAGGTTTGCTTTGATAGTGATAGAAGGTCGGGCTTGAACACATTGCAGCACCTTGTTTTGGAAAAAAGAAGAGATAAACGTTCTTAGGAAACATTTTAATTTTATTGTTGCACCAGGTGTATTGAGGTTGTTTGAGACAGGACCTGGCTACATAATACCAGGCTAGTGTAGAACTCAAGATGCTTGTTTCCCATCACTCTGAATGTTGGGGATTACATACATTTTCCACCATGCTTAACAACAAAATTTCTTAAAATTATTTCAACAACAGTGTTTGGAAGCTATTGTTAATGACATTAAAATTGCATGATGCTTTCTAGAGAGCTAAATTTATGCTAGTTCTATGCCTGTCACATTCTATCACAGTAGTTGAGGTCATGTAAACATCATTATTGCACAATGTGCAAACAATTTAAACTAATATTTTCTTTTTAATACTTCTTCTTCATGAACTATTGCAAGGAGAGAGCCGATTGTTCATCCCAGCTGCCAGGCTAGCTTGGCCCCGAAATAACCACATAGAAACTTTATTAATTAAATCACTGCTTGGTCCATTAGCTCTAGTTTCTTATTGGCTAATTCTTACATCTTAACTTAATCAATTTATATTAATCTGTGTATTGCCACGTGGCAGTGGCTTACGGGGTAAAATTCTCAGCATCTGTCTCTGGAAGATCCATGGCATCTCTCTAACTCTGCCTCCTTTCTCCCAGCATGCCATTTAGTTTTCCCCGCCTACCTAAGTTCTGTCCTATCAACAGGACAAGGCAGTTTTTTTTTATTCATTAACCAATGAAAGCAACACATAAATGGAAGGCCCTCCTACACCAATGAGCAAATTCTATCAGCAATATTATTCAGTTGCTTTTATGTATTTGTTGTTCTTCATATAATTTATGTAAGTTGGGTTAGAAGAAAGGAATGCAGTCATAAATTCCTCAGATGAATTTATTGTTTGATGAACAACACTCATATATATGCTATTACAAAAACCAAGAGGCAAGATGGTGCCAAGAACTTTGTAGAAATCTTATAAAAGTAACTAAGAATACAAATAAATCTGAAAAAAGACAGAAAAAAAGTCTACAAAGCAATTCTCCACGTAAAGGTGGTCCTTTCTCCATGGCCTTCTTGCCTTGAACATTTTGAGATTCAGTAAATGACAAAAATTCCTTTCCTCATCTCTTTTTTTTAATGTTGCATTGGACTATCACAGAATTTTAATTACTTTATTGGTGCCATGCTGTGTAAAGTCATACAAACCTATAATTTGTACACTGGGTACAAAGCAGTGTCACATATAGGTTAGATTTGAGTTTGTATATCCAGTTTGTCTGTGATCTGCCCACAATTAGCCTAAGTACTTTTAATTATTTTTGAAATTAAGGAACCATTTGTATTTTGTTGGGAATAAGTATAAATGTAGATGGGTTTCAATTGGAATTTTCACAAAAACTGTAGGCTAGCTTTGAGGAACTTTTCATAAATTTAACATTTCTAAAAGTTGAGAAATGGTAACAGCAAGGGAAGAGGGGCATGAGAGGTACTCTGTATGATTCCAAGACTTTAATGTATGAGGCAAAAGGGTTTTAAGTTTGATTAAAGGTCCATTGGCAGGATTATAATATTTGCAGGTAATATTACAGTTTAAATGTATCTTCATATATTTTAATGTTATTAGTTATTCTGGAAGTCCCATTGCCATGACATTAGTTATAGGTATGAGCTATAGCCTAGTTAATTGACCATGGGCAAGTTTAATGATGAAGAATTAAAATACAATTCCTACGATTTCACGATATTTATCTGACTTCATACTAGATGAGAAATGTATTTTAAAACTACATATTGTGTGTCTGTACAGTAAGTCTCTCTGTCTCTGTTTCTCTCTCTCTTTCTTTCTCTCTTTCTCTCTCTCTCTCTCTCTCTCTCTCTCTCTCTCTCTGTGTGTGTGTGTATCCTTGGCTACATGTGCCCATGTAGAGTCCAGACTACTGCTTTCTGATTAATTACTTTGAGACAGGTCGTTACAATAAACCCAAAAGTTTGCCCCTACTTGGATAGGCTACTTGAGTTGTCATGGCCCCATTGGGTCCTACTGTGTCCATCTAGACCTGAGTTTCCAAGCATGTTCAACTATGTTGGATTTGATATGGGTTCTGAAGATTCAAATCAGGTCCTCATATTAGCACAGTAAGTATTCTTAGTCACTGAATCATCTCTCCACCTCCTAAAAATTGTATTTTAAAAGTTATTTTATAAATGTTTTAACTTCAATGTACCGTACAGCAAGCAGCAAATATTTTTGTTTTTTTGAGAAAGCAGCAAATAAAATTTTAAATAAATATTACACCCATAGTGTTAACTTTGTATCAAAAAACAATTTCCAAGTTTTTAACTGAGAAGTGTCATACACTGAGTTGACAAAATCCTACTTTTTGTTGTTTTAAAATGCTCAGGGACCATATCTCAACCATGCTTTTTAATTTAAACAAAGTTAGTGTTTAAAGGCCCTTTGCTCTTACTGGAACACTTTAAGATCAACTGGAAATGATTATTCATATATGCAAAGTAACATATCATCTCAATGACCCAATGATACATTACATCAATTATCAAGACAGCAGTTTGATTTTGAATCTCTTCTCTTAGCTTCACTACGGCCAATTAAGTTTTGATTGCTTTTAGGTAAAATTTTGGTTAATTAACACTTAAGTAAGTCAGGTGGAATGCCTTATTATACCGTGTGCAATTTTATCCAGTTTCCTGATATATTTTCTTATTACAAAAATTGAGTTTTTTTCTAAAAATTTCCAGACTTTAGAAAATCCTTGGACATGTTTTAGCTTGGGAGAATCTGCGACAGACTATGCACTTTGGTGTGGAGCCCTCACATTCCTCCCACCTCTCTTCAGTGAGAAGAAATCTTTTTAGAGAGGAAATAAGTTTTCACTTTGCTTTTCAAAGAGAATGTTTCAATAAATAACACATTTTTTCTTGAAGTAGGAAATGTTGGCCTTCGGCATCAGTAGACAGGTAAATGATCCTGTCAGGTTTGATGGATAGGTGACGAGAAAGAAGTCATAAACCATATTTCACGTATAAGGGGATAGGAGAACAGGACTGTGGTATAGAGATCAACCAATTGGAGGTTCTGAATTCCAGTTGCAAGAGTAGTAACAGCATGCTATTATTTTAGAGGTTCATCCTCAGGCCTTCTAATGTTGTGATCTCACTAAGTATAACCTATAAAGAAAATGATTAAATTTTGGTGAAGTATCAAATATTATTGTAGAATGAGAGAGTTATTGTATGGTGTAACAAAAAAGTTTTGAGAGTATGAAGCTAGGAAAATATCTAAGTTCATAAAGAATTAACCATGTAAGAGTCAGACTCAGTGTCCTGACCGTCATGTGTTGGGCCTCTTGGGTGCCAATAATCTCAGAACATTCTGAAGGTAGAGACAGGAAGTCTTTTGGGAAAAGTCAAATCAGTAAGCTTGGATTTCAGTAAGAAACCCCCCTTAAGTAAAAAAAAAAGTAAAACAAGGTCGAGGAAGACCTCTACATTAAGATCTCCACACAGGTACAAACACACATATGCCTGCATGTATATTTCATGTGTATCTGTCCGTATTTATATGAACATGAATGTACACATGCACGTGCAACACACATAAGATTGCCTAACTATTTCATATTAAGGGCCCTGATATCATGCTTTCTCACAGTGTCATGAAAAGTGATACATATCAAGAGAAAAGCCAGAAACAGAAATAATGGACCCAAGAGTTTTCTTCTGTTAGTGAGTAGTAATCACACAAGAATCAGTTTCAAAGATTCAGGAAACACACTTTTTAAAGAAAAATGAAGGAAATCAGTGCCACTGTAACCTTTTCAACTTTCCTGAAAGAAGAATGGGAAATAATATTCACTTTTTCAAAGTAAAAGTTCAATTAGGTTACAGACGATTTAGACAAAGTGAGAACGGAGAGATTTTTTTCTTTTACAAATATAGATGGGCTACCTTGAACACTAGTTATTTATTATTACAAGGGTACTGGTATGTATCTATATAATCTTGTCAAATGCCATTGATCTTTGTACTGTTCTAATTTAGGGTGATCATTTGAATGGGTATTTTGAGACATTTAGCAATATAACTATTGAAATTCCCTTTATTTCCATCACACTCATATTGCTTTCTTGCAATTCTCTTATTTAGGGCAGGAATTATGTCTATGCTTTCTTGGCTGGAACAAAATAGTTTGGTGCTGGGATTAGTGCTGAATCATAGTTATAGTTTGTGCCTGCGATGCGAACTAGCTTTACGGAGCTAAGTTCAGAGCATAATTTTTTAAGTTGAGAAGAGTGCACCCTCAGTTCAAGCAATGTTCTCTTAGCAAGACATTTTGCAAAAAAATGTTCATACTATAATTATCATGTCCTTAAAGTAGAGCAGTCTCAGCACTGTGGAGATATGTCCATTTCACCTTTTTGAGCTGTTCCTCAAGTGGGACTTGAGTATAAACACCCTGTTTGCAACCTACCCTGAAATATTGACTTCGTCCCATCTTTACGGCTCAGCACTGCAGAGGAGAACACTCTGTGCTCTGATTCATGGGGATTGTGTTTTACTATAATGTTCAATTGATGATCTGTTGAATTTTTTTTTTGTAAAAGAATAAAGAAGCCCATTCTCCTATCAAGGTCATTACTGAACTCAATTCCTTCACTTTAAAAGCACAGAGATGCCACCTAGCAGCCATTGTCAGGAATTTCCTACCCAGACATGTTGCTGTGTCGAAGAAACTGAAAATTAAGTCAATTTGTACACTGCTCTGTTTTAAGATTGTACTATTTTTTTTTGACAGTGTGGCATATTGCCTACGATTCAGATTTTTCATCACCATGGAATTGATTGACATCTCTTGAAATAAGTAATCTCATATGCTTTTGAGTTTATATTTTTTTATAAAATGATCTTGGAGCTTGTTAATTAGACTTTAATTAAGAACACATAATTCAAATGAATTTTCTGAGAAAAAAATCAATATTTCTATATGAAAATACAAATAATTAATTAGTGGTGAATTGCCTTCCTTTGGCAAGGAACTACTAATCTTTCCAATTTTGTAATGCATTAAATGAGAAGAAAGAAATTGAGTACATGCTGAAAGTGGAGTTTATTCTATGAATATAGATGTTTAAACATTTTAAATTGTAATAAAATTTGTTTCCAAGTAATTTACTATAATATGGGGATATGTAGGCACTTTATAGACTATAATTAAGACAGATAAACCCCGATTGCAGCAGGGGAAGGGGAATCCATAGATGCAAACATTATATAGTCTTTCATAAGATGAAATTTGGTAGTAACAATAGCAAGTTATTATCTTTTTAATCATTAAACAAGAAAACAGGCAGAGATTTAGAATGGTGATATCTGATGTGGATAGAATCGTATACCTTGAAATACTTTTGAATTCTAAAGATCTTCTCCTTTGCCATTTCTCTGTACCCATACATGGTTATATTTATGTTTACAATCAAAACATAATTTATAAGATGGTTGAGCATCAAAGAAAGGAATTCATTCTTGAAATTTATGTTGATCTAGTGTTCCACTCATATGAAAAGAAGCAGGTTAGATTTTCTATTTCCACTATATTTCTTAAGAAATGTCTGTATGTTCCCAAACATCAAAGGCAACTTTTCACAGTTCTGAACTTGAAAACTCTCAGCTTAACTGAACGGAGCCGAACCACCGTTGAGAAAATGTTTACTCTGTAGGCTGATTGACAGTTATTTTGAGGGCACAATGCTACTTTTTGAAATGTTCTGTTTGATAAAGCTTGGTAAGCAAATACACTTTATAAACATAAAATTAGGCTCTATTCACTCCCATAAAAGTGATATTTTGTCTATGAATCCAAAACATTCATATATTGAATTACTTGGTACAGAATTTTTAATATTCTCTGTTATTTCATGTAAATATAGAGCAAAATATCATGAAGATGTCTTTGAATGCTGTCTGGAGACATCTGGATGCTGAGAACAGTTTGTAAAGTGAATGAGTTTCTCAACTCTACGGCATTCAGAGTTTGCCAGTGACCTAATCAGAAAGTTTTAAACACTGTATAATCAGAAATTTCATAAAAAATAACAAAGATGAAATTAACAAAAGAAGGTGTTTATTTGAGGAAGTCATCTCTTTATTTAGCATAATATTAAGAACTAACTGCTGACAAAGATGGTATTTTTACATTAAAGATTCTAGTCATATTCAGTCCATCAGATAGCAGTCAATAAGAACTTGCCCTTCCAAATTCTTAAGAAAAGCCATAGCCCATGTTAAGTTCAGGAACTTATTCAGTACTAATTTATTAATTGTGTTTTTAAAAGTATACTTTTGCAAGGCATTCAAAATTAAATAGATGAGAACATGTAGTCACAAATTTTAGCCAGTATCAATTGAAAGTCGGAATACAATATGTCACTATAGGTGCAGGAGCATAAAGGAAAAAAATAAAAAATACATAAACAAAGTGGTGACGTTTTATCAAGTGTAAAATGTTTTACAGCTATACCTTAGTAAACACAATGTGCCATTAGGTTTATTAAGATAGCTCTCACATGTTGTTTGAAGCTTTCAGAATGTCTGAGTCAGGACAACTATAGGTTGAGAATGAAATTGTTTTATTTTCTTCAGATCTCTCTAAATATGAAAACCCTGCAGTATTATTATACCACTATAATTTTACACCATATACTAGATTAGGCTTTGAAATGTCACAGTCACAATGATAGATTGTAGTTGGTTATATCTGTTATATCTTAGTTATAGTCCATTGTCTTAATTAAACAGACAATGCCAGCCAATAAAATAACTTTACAAGACTCAAAACACAGCACGGAATGCATTTATAATACGGCATAATTTTCCCACTCCTATCACAGTGCTGTCCACCAGCTAAGTACGGAAAGAAAAATGCTTTTCATCCCTTACTCTATCAGCTGCCTTTTCTCTGACTCTAGAGAACTATGCATTTCTTAGAATGCTTCCCTCTCAGAAATGACCAGCCTTTATCATTAAGGTTTTCCTCATACATCGCTGAAAACATGCTTCCATCCGTCTCTGTTTTGTACCAGAGGAGCTGAGCGTTCACTTTCCTTGCTGGATAATTTACAGAGTTCCATAGCTATATCGTAACTCATCCTTTCTATTGCCCTCCTTAGTTTAAGAGGCTTCTCTCTTCCTGTCTCAACAAGGATCACCAGAACTTCCTTGGGGTTCCCTAATTTTCCTCAGTAAAAGGAAGGAGACACGAAGTCCCTCTCGCAGCAGCAACGTCTTTTAGCCATGCAGATAGTGTAGCTTTGCTGCTCTGCCGTGGATTACAAGCAGCCTCCCCAATGTTTTGGACACAAACCGCAGCACGTCTGCGATGGGAGTATTATTGACCAGCATCAGCTGGAAACGCTTCCCTGCTTTCAACAAAGAGACTGCTCACCATCTAACACAGGCGTATAAACTGCATTGTTTCTACCGCAAACTCCCTCGGATGGCCCGTCCTACTTCAGAAGAGAGCATTAAGCAGCTGGACAGCGAATAAGCTAAATTCCCGGGAGAACCGCATTGCCCGCTACACATATACATTATCGCCTCCGGTCCCTCCTCCGCCTTCACAGCAGGACTCTACCTTAAGAAGCTAGCTAGCCCTCTGGTAGTTCACCTTGTTATCTTTAGAGCACTGTGGATGCACCAGGCACCACAGGGTAGCCGAAAGAACAGTCCCCCATGCCGTATTGTACATTTTGCCCCCATCTTCATCATTACATTTTGCACATTTATTTCAAACAAGTCAAAATATTGCCCCTACCTTGGAAGGATCTAATCCGGCAAGTAAAGACAGAAGAAGGAGGTTGAGAAGGCTGGACCTCGCCTGCATTCTGATGTGGGTTTTTGCCTCTCTTTACTCTGTTTTATGTAGCCACTCCACTCACTGCGGAGACCTTTCCCACGCCAGTTGCACTTTCTGCCTGCCAGTCAGAGCAGAGTAGAGGCAGAGACAGCGACGGCAGAAGCAGCAGAGGCAGCAGCAGCAGCCGCCCTGGGGGGCGATCATTCCGCAGGCATCTCAGAGTGGGGAGTCCGGAGTCGGGAGTCGGGGAGCACAGAAGGCTGGGACCCGCTGCAGCGGGCGCTGGCCGAGGTGCTGAAGCGCCTCCACCTGGTGCTCCCTGGCCTACCCTCTCCCCTTCTGCTAGCTATCCAGCCCACCTCAAAAGTTTTGACCCAAGAAGATAAAGGGAGTAACTGCTGAGAGGTGTGGAGACCTGAGCAACGGATATGACATCACTACAGCTCCTGGGGTTTTGTAGGTGGGGGAGTATTTTGCGGGAATTTGTTAACCAAAGGACTCTCACGCTCCAGTTCAGGCTTTGCTGGCAACTTGAGCTGCAGAGAGTCAGCTGTACACAGTATTATGAAACAGGCACCACACTGGAACCTTCTGTCATTGACAGAGGACTCGATTTCAAATTGGTGCTTTAGCTAAAGTTTGCAACTAGACTGACAATGTTCTTTTGGGTTTGGTTTTGTTTTGTTTTTCTATTCAAGGCACATGTTTTATAGACTCATATGGTTATTCAGAGATATGTATAGCCACTGATGGACACTTAATTGGAAAATGTTTTGGGTAAAGCAGTGTACACTTATTTGGGGGAATTCTGGAAATCTGAAAATACATTGCAGAAATAAATGATGTGCCTTTGTAGTTTCTTTTAGTACAGATATAGTCCATTAGTCCCCTCAACTGATCTCTCCCTATACATCCCTGAAATCTAGTCTCCTGGTCAACTTGATCTGTGCTTGTATCTGAAGAAAATTTCATGGGGGTACACAATGGTATTACAGAATTAGTGATTTCTAAGTTTTGAACTAATTAAGCTTTTTTTTTGTTGTTGTTGTTGTTTTCCAAAACTGAGTCCTGGGTTGGGAGTGGGGAGACTGGTCAGGAACGAAGAGCAAGGAGTCTCCTCTCACACTGAAACATGACTGCACTCAGACAACATTATTTGTCTGAAACTCAAACAATGCAAATGTCCTCAATGAGATAAACAGGTGGAAAGAATTTGACATCCACTAGAAAAAATGTTTTCATAAAATCAGTATACTGCAGCTTTTATTGTCTTTATAAGAACCAATGTTTCCTAAGTGCTATAGTATGCAAACCAGAGTTATGGCCTTGCTTATGTGTACTTTCACATTAAGCAGAGAAGTTGGTTGAGGTATCAGATGCATATTGTGTATAAAATTTGCCTCTAAATTTTCACTTAAACAACCCCATTATTTTCAATGTAAGCATAACCATTAGGATTTAAGTGTTTAGACAGGTATAATTATGAAAGTTTCTTATCATACTGTCTCTTTCATCAAGTTATTATTCATTCTGCACTTGTGTATTAACTATTTTGATTCTTTCTTTTTTTTATAGAATGTAGATAACAGAAAGCAAACTACATCTCAAAATTTCATTATGAAGGAATGGATTGTGCATTTAAAGTGACCACAGAATAATAGAAAAGGGGTAAAATTACTTAGTAATTATTTACTTAATTAGTTACAACCCAACAATCAAAGTCACATTTATAATTTACAATTAATTTCTGCATGAAAAATTAAAAGTATTTATCTTAAAACTGCCTTTGTGCCCACACACTTTGGGATAACTTTCTAGAGAATCTTTACAGCTGTTTCTTAAATTTACATCTTTAAAAAACCTATTTCCATTCTATTATTAACATGGTATAATAAAAAGGTTTTTTTTTTTTAGAAATTCATATATAAGAGTTAGAATTCTTATTCTCAGCAATGTAAAATCCTCTGTGAGACTGAAGCTTGAAAACTTTTGTCAAGATGTGATGGTTGGCAGAACATTTATTGTTTTTTATGTAGTCTGCAAGTACATGTAATAATGATTAGATAATAATAACCTGTGCATAGCCATCCATGGAGTCTTTCTTGTGTAAGGGGAAATGTCCACGAAGTGCTTGTATTTAGATAAACTTTCTCTTCCTAAATATCATAAAATGTCTACTTTATATGATGAAAACATCATTATACATTGTAAATTTCAAGATCAACAGGTATTCTTGTAGCAACATTTCTTTTTGTAGAAATAAAATACTTTGAGTTTAGGTTCACTGTATTAATAATTGGGATAATAGTTCTGTGTGGACATTTGCCCTTGTAACACTGTATTTTTTGCATTTTTCAGCATTGGGGTAGCATTTGTAACACAGGCTTTATAAAACTAAGTGCAGGAAAGCTTGCCAGATAGAACTGATAGGGAGGGATGATGATGTCTAGGGCTCTAAACTAAGTACTGTGTGGTAATTATATTACAAATGAAAACAGATGATCAGAGCATCCTTACAGCACACTTCTTCAAGAGAAACTCAGTCATTTGTAGAGAACAATCAAATTCAGTAATAAATCAAAGCTGTACTAAACCTGCCACGGTACAACAGAGCTCTAAACAAAGCAGCAGAAATCCACAAGCTCCCTACCTCCCTCTGGCTCCCTGCTAAAATAAAACAGCACAATTGCTTTTTCCTCCAAGTAGACTTCTATGCCTTTTACTTAGTCATTTGTTTTGTGGCAAATCCTTATCACACTTCCATGCAATTAGTTTAATGGCACTGAGTTCATACTGTGCAATGCATCTGTACATAGCCATCCATGGAGTATTTCTTGTGTAAGGGGAAAAGTCCATGAAGTGCTTTGTATTTTGTTTTACCTTAGTTCATCTAAAGGGTTATTCAATTATAGGAAAGAAGTGTCTACTTTATTTCAGAAGTGTCTTGTGATTTCAGATTAATAACTACTGTCACCTTAAAACATATTCCAAAATATTAACAAAATATGTAAATTTCAATGTTAATAAATCCTGAAATTTAAGTAGATGCATGGAAATATTATTGGTGTGGGAAGTCCTCATGTATATATGTTGTTTTTATTGGTTAATAAATAAGCTACTTTCTTCAGCCAATGGCTTTACACAATTTAGCCAGGCTGGAGGAGATATATTAGGGAGAGAGTAGGCAGGGTCAGGGAGAAGCATTGAGCTTCCAGGGAAGAAAGACAATGAGCTGCCAGCCAGAAACTTGCAAGTAGAAAATAATAGAAATGGGTTAATTTAAGATATAAGATCTAGCTAGCAATAAACTAAAGAGATTGACCAAACAGTGATTTATATAATATAGTTTCTGTGTGTTTATTTTGGGAGTCTAGGCGACCGGAAAATGAAAAAGCAGCCTCCTCCAACATATTATATTCTTGTAAATACCTCAGAATATTAGCCTGTTATGCCAAAAATAGACATAATTTATTTTGAAATCTATACAGCATTACAATAACTTTATTTAGTAGCATTAAAAGTGCTAGTTTCAAAAATAAAGTTGTATGCATAGGTAATACTAAGAATAATTGAAAGTAATGAAATGTGTGTACTTGATATTATAAAGGAAATTCTTATTTGCATAATTCATTAAAAGCCATTTTAAATATTTCAGTATTGTTTGAATGAGAGGCTATGGTATATCTCTTTCATATTTTTTATGATATCTTCGTATTTTAAATATTTCTTAGTGTACTAAAGAAAAATCCCATACTGTTTTGGTTTCATTTGTTTACTAACATTGAGAGATTTCATTATGTTTAAATAAAAATGAGAATTATTGAAAGATAGGGTAAACCCGTCAACATTTTCTTTTTACATTCATTATATAAGTGAAAATTGTTGTTGACTGAATTCTTAATGTCCCACCACGTTTTTTTTCTTATTTTTTATGCTCTTCTAGTCACTTCTTTAGATGATAGTTTTCATTGTTTATTTTTAAACTATTTCTAGCTAATCCTCCACAGATTGTAGCTGTTCTAAATTAAGAATCTGATAATTATTTATTAATTTATTGCTGCTATATCTACTATTTATTATATGGCTTATTTCTTTTCTTTTCTTTTCTTTTCTTTTCTTTTCTTTTTCTTTTTCTTTTTGGTTTTTCGAGACTGGGTTTCTCTAAAGCTTTGGTGTCTGTCCCGGAACTAGCTCTTGTAGACCAGGCTGACCTCGAACTCCCAGAGATCCGCCTCCCTCTACCTCCCGAGTGCTGGGATTAAAGGCGTGCACCACCACCACCCGGCGCTTATTTCTTTATTAGATTATATTCTGGGAAGCATCTTTTGAGTTCAAGCATTCAGAGCAGTGCCTTGCATTTGGGTGTCACTTAATCAACAATGTTTTGTGACTAAATAAATGAATGAGATAATTTTCCAATTACTTAATATACAGTATTTACATATGCAATGTTTGCTAGATGCCACTGATTAATTTCCTCTAGGCACCTCAAAATCAGTATTTCAAGCCAATATTGTACCTCTAGTGTATGAATTTGAGACATAATTTTCCTTATTGCAGAGAGGCCTGGAAGTCAAAGAAGATAGAAATGGCATATTTAGTTAACAACATCAAATGAAAAAGTAATATTTAATCATTTTGTTGTTGAATTTTTGTTTTTATACAATCTATTGATTACTCTCTTCATATATTTCCTTTTATAAAGTTGAAAAATTAAGATAGTGCCTTTAAAACACAAAGAAAAGATAACCTGTGGTAGAGGGTAGCAGTTAGTGAGGAAGTCAAGGTCCTAAGCTTGGCATATGGCCCAGTAACATAGCCTTCTCAGCATATTCAAGGCCCTAGGATTGGTTTTCAACACCATTAGAGGTGAAAACAGATTATCCAAGAATGAAGTTATTGATGTATTTTTTTAAATACTCGATTAATGAAATAAAATCAGACTGGTATCAGTATCCAAATTTCAGCCAGTCTCCTATTATAAGAATTAATTTTCTTTTTTTTTACTTTCTTTTAATCGTTATTTGTGTGTGTGTGTGTCTGGTGTGTGCACGCGCGCACGTGCGTAGGGGCAGTTATACTGTGTTTGTGTGAGTTTGGGTCTATTTGTGGAGGTCAGCGCACAACTCTGTGAGGTAGATTTTCTCCTCTAATATGGGATCCTCTGCTTGAATTCAGGCAATAGGGTTGGTATAAGTAAAACTTTGGCACTCTGAGCCATTTCACCAGGCACAAGGCATTTGTTCTTCATAATGTTTTCTTGTAAACAGCACAAACATTTTCACTAATGGAAATCCTAAATCATTTATGTTAAGGTCATTAAATTCCTTTCCAAAGAAATTGGCTTATTTCCACAGTGTATGGTAGAGAGTCATAAGCATGCTGTGGTTGCTAGAAAATATGGTTTGAACACATGCCCCCCAAATTTCCGATTTCCCCTCTTACCCTCCTCATCCATTAGTTTCTTTTGTTTCTGACAGCTTCATGTATAGTTTCATATCATATTTTTACACGATTTTATCTGTACAAAGTGAAAGATCAACAAGCAAGAGAAAACATGCAAAATTTGTATTTTTGAGGCTGACTTTATTCGATTCTTATGATAATATCAAGCTATAACCATTTTCCATCAAAATGACATAATTTAATTCAGTTCATGGATGAAAAAATCCATTGTGTAAATGTATCAAGTCTTTATCTATTTCTCTGTTTATAGATACCTAGTTTGGGTTCTGACTCAGCTATTCTGAATTGTTGCAGTAAATGTTGTTATGCAAACATTTCTGGACTATGATGACCTAGTGCCCTTTGGGTAAATGCTCGGCAGGGGTTTAACTGGGCCATAGGGAGGGACTATTTTTAGTGTTTTGAAGAACTTCCATTCTGTTTTCTCAGTAGTTAGATTAAGTTACATTTCCATAAGCAGTATATGTATATCTTATTTTTCAAAATACTTTTGTAATTACATTTAAGTACTCATTGGAAATTATTAGAATTACCACCAGACAAGGAAAAGACAAAGCTGGTTGATGATTTATAGTTTGTACAATGGAGCTCAAAAAACATTTGGGGTTACACAATTGCCATTTTTAACAGAGCTCTTTTAACACTACTGGAACAAACCATCTGTCAGCTTAGACAAAACTTCATGACTATAGATATCAGGTAACAATCAGTGGAAGTTTATGCAAAGCTGACATGGTAAACCTAATATTATTTTATTTTATATCAGGATGGCATACTAATTAAAGCAAATGAAATTTGAGAATAATTTTTTAATTGGGCTATGAAAACAATGTCACTGATTTAACAAATTAGTGAAACAAGATTATACGAAATGAATTTATAGCCCCACTACAAACTTACTTTTTTTATCTACCACTCTGATCTTCCCAGCAATCATGTTCCTTTCCACTCTACAATATTCTCTTGATAAAGATTATTTTGGAGAAATTCACAGCATGACATTGTAGAAGTACTAGCAAAATGATGAAGCATGCTGAACTTTGCTGTAGACCACAGGGCCTGAGAGAGTGACAGCAGGAAATTGCAGTGACTTCTAATGGCTCATAGAGTTTAATGTCCAGTTCTTTAGGATTTAGTCAGAAGGTAGAAATGTGACTGGTAAGTTCTTAAGCTAATGAGACTATGCTATGGGTCTTTTTCTAATTAACTTTAATCTTTGCAAATCCATGAATTCAGGTTCAGCAAAGAGATGATCATTTATATAATCGCAGCTGAGTGTTTAATAAGAATGCAGAGATTCTTTCCAAATGCAAATCTGATCCTTCTGAATCCTTTAGTGGCTCCCCATTGACTCAATGGCGAAAATGTAAGTCCCTTAGCACAAAACACAGGTTATGTGTGTGCACTCAGGTCTCCCTGGAATCAGTTCACTAATTGTTCGACGAAAATATTCCAGCTCTACTGATTTACTTATAACTCTTCCCAAACACCATGTATCTTCTCCACAGCATCTTTATAAACAACACTTTCTTCTTTCAATTTCTTTTCTTACCTGTCTTTATTTGACTTCACATTTCAATTCACTGCCAATCTCTTTCCAGGTTTTTAAAACAGCCTTGTCTCTGACATATAATTCCTCCTTTTCCTGTGGCATTTACCACTGTTCATTGCAATCATGGCTCTTAATCCCCATTTTACTCACTAGCTCTGGAATACTTGAATATTAAGAAGTGTATATTTTACATCTCTTCTTACAACCATCATCATACTACCCAAAGATTAAATGGTTGAATGATTATTACATTTATATATCATAACAATTTGTAAGACAAGGGAACTTAAACCTTATATATTTAAAGAAAGATTAAAAACTCTCTCTCTTTTAATTTAGGTAGGCATGGCTAATGAGAGACAGAGTTAGATTACAAATAGAGCTTCTAAATTTCATGATGCCACTAAATAGATGAAAATAAACCTACAGTTTATTTATTCATTTATTTATTTATTTTTGGTTTTTCGAGACAGGGTTTCTCTGTAGCTTTGGAGCCTGTCCTGGAACTCCCTTTGTAAACCAGGCTGGCCTCGAACTCACAGAGATCCGCCTGCCTCTGCCTCCCAAGTGCTGGGATTAAAGGCGTGTGCCACCACCTCCCGGCAAGCCTACAGTTTAAAGACCCAGAAAGCTTAGAAGAAATTGCTTAGATAAAACGCTGCAGCGTGGTTCCCAGAAGGGCGGCAGCTGGCTACTAGGGGCAGCAGGACCCACCACCTGAGGTCTCTGTGGCTCCCATGCTGGCGAGAAGCAGCCAGTGAGAAACCTCGGTGGGTCAGTGGGGCAATCAGTCCCACGAAGAGCTGTATCCAGTAAGAGACGGAGACAGATAGGTACACCATGCAGACTGAGTATTTATTTAGTGGGTTATGGAAGTAAGGGAAAGGGGGAGAGAGAGAGAGAGAGAGAGAGAGAGAGAGAGAGAGAGAGAGAGAGAAACAGAGGAAAGGGGGGAGAGAAACAGAAGAGAGATGTGGGGACAGGAGAGGAGACCAGAGTCACCGCTTCTAAAGAGACAAGCAGAGAGATAGCAGGCTGGAAGCTGAGGAAGATATGCTAGTCTCTGCTGAAGGGGGGAATGGGCGGGGCTTGTCTCTTAAAGGGACAGACAGACCATTATGTTAGGTATAGAGGAAGGGACTAGAGGGGTACACATAGATCTCCCTTGAAGGGGGAATAGATTAATTTTATGCATGCATTGGAGAATGGGGAAACAGAAACAGGAGGATCAGGGAGAAATGAGGAGGTGAGGTTGAGGGGGAAATGACAGAAGAAACAGGAAAGGCATTTGATGGGTGATATAAAAACATAAAGTAGTGGAAATTTACTAAAATATATGAAGTTGATCCTAACGAATTCTCCAAATGATGAGGGATATGGAGCCCCAGTTTGCCATATTTTTTTTTCACCAGGTGAAACTTACAGTACTGGAACTGGCTAACATTCAATTGAGTTATTGACCACAAGGTCCTGAGAAAATCCCCCAAACAATCTACGCTGTTTTCAAGAGAATAGGTTGCTCTCCAAACACTTACAACACTGCCCAGTTGTGAAAGAAAACAACCGAATAACTCATTGAACATGGAGATGTCAAGCTGGTGCCTACATAGTACTTGCACCCCTACATTCTAGCAACTTTGGTATGGGAACGCACTTTGCATGCTACCAACAGAGGAACATAAACATCACCTCAGCCACAAAAGTCTTTGATCCTGCAAGAAATACGCATGGGCAATTGTGATTCAATGCTTTTGAGGGTAACCCACCAGAATGTCCAATTAAACTTAAGCACCATTCTATAAGACGGAGCTCATACCTAACAGAGCTTGCATGGCCAAGAACCAGAGACTAGATAGCCTAGAGATAAAGCCAAATACTACTGCTATAAAAAAAAGTAACAATAGGTTGACTCCTAAAGATATTCTTCTCTACTCCTAAATTAGTATATACTTTATTCAGCCATAGAAGTTTCTTCCTGCAGCATATTGGAACAAATACAGAGATTTCCCCAGCCAGACATTACATAGAGAAACTTTGGAACATCTTAATGGGATGTCTCCATTAAATTCCAACTCTCAGATATTAGGAACCTCTGAGTAATAGAGGTGGGTGTATGTAAGAGCCAGAGGGAATGGAGGACAAGAAGAGAACTGAGCAAATGTCACATGGACTCACGGAGACTGAAGCATCAAACCAGGGCTGACACAGACCTGCACCAGGTCTTCTGCATATATGTTATCAGGTTATTACTTTCACCGGACTCCTTAGTGTGTGAACACAGGGGTCTCAGATTCTTGTGCCTTCTGTACGGGTTCTGTTCCTTTGGTTTATTTTCCTTGTGCAAATTCGATGTGATGGTGTTTCTTTTAGCTTGTTGTACTTTATTTCATCATGTGTTGTTATTTCTTAGAAGCCAATTCTTTCCCAAGGAGAGACAGAAAGGTGGTGGAACTGGCTGAGATGGGAGCTGGGGAGAATTGGAGTGTAATCAGGATATAGTGTATTAGAAAAGAACCTATTTCTATTAAGAGGGGAAATAACTATTTTATTCTGATATGGGAATTCAAAATCTCATAGGTAGCATACAACTCTATTTGGGCCTATTCACTCATAGTGGGAGCCAGGGATGGGCTGGGTTAAAATTTGAGTCAAGGAAAGAAATCAGCAGAGGTTGGATAACAAAATGAATTTCAGTTAGAGTAGAAAACAGCTGATTTCCCATCTTAAGTATCTGAACAAATTCTGATTATCAACAATGCCGCAGGACAATCAGATAGACTGAATGGTCACAGAAAGAATTTATTTATTTTTTCCACACAGTCAAATGGGACTCAAGAGGCAGAGATATACTGGGTTTCAGATACCCACTGAAATTACCACTGAAAAGATAAGGGACTCTGAAGGACGAAAGAAAAGCAGTTCTGCTGCTCTTTGTAGGGAAGCTGCAGTCTAGAGTCAACTCAGTTTATTCTCTCAACTAAAATGCAAACAGCTCAGTAATTTATCTACTTAGATTACCTGGAGGATGATTATGTCATGTGAATTACTGGGGAAATATGTACTGCATGTAGAAAAATGAATGAAATTTAAAAACAGATGATTTTGCTAAGATGTATGGGTTACCGTCAAGTACACAGTGTGTTTCTGTTTCTGATGTAGGTGGAGTCCTAAATGGGTAAGAACGAAAGGAAAAAACACACACACACACACACAGAAATGTATCTGAAATGAATATTTTATCTATGCTACTTCAAAAGCTTTTATTTTTATGTGTATGTGGTGTGTGCGTGTGAGAGAGAGTGTGTGTGTATACATGCTTATGATGTGTGTGTGTGTGTATGAGTGTTCATGTAGATGCCATCAGAAGAGTCTGTCTGATCACCTAGAGATCAAATTTTATGTGGTTACAAGTCGTCATATTGAGCGACGTGAACAGAGCTGTGGTAACTCTATTCCATTCAACATACTTTAGTCTGTTTGCATTTGCTAGTTTTCTCAAGGCAAGGGGTGCATTTTCCTATCTCCTTACATACATGGGATGTGAGCATTTTAAATGTGCTATTTAGTGTAAACTTTATGGATTTTTGAAAGGGTGGTACTTTTTTCACATAATAAACTGATAATTTGCATACCAGTTTCTGTCTTCTAAGGAGGTTCAAATACTTTGTGGTCTAAATAATCAGTTTTCCCAAATGGCTAAGTTTCTTTTATTTTCAGGGTACCTGCTAACCCCCTAGATGTATCTTCACCTGAGTGGAATGCCGATCTTTACTTTATGGTGTTTTCAGAATAAGAAAAGTCTTTTTTGAATGCAGGTTCTGTCTGGCCATGGTGCTTCACTGCCCTCCATCGCTCAGGCTTCCTTTGTTTGCTTTCTATGCTCTTATCTGCATGTCTCCTGTCCTCTTTTCATACTTCAATTCTTCCAACTTTTGACTGTCTTACAAATAACCTGCTATTTTTATCTATGTTATATTTAACCAGATAAGTTTTGGATTCCTTATTTTTGTAATTTAATCCTTCTTTAGAGTTCTGTTGGGAGCCTCTGACTGATAAGAATTGTGTTCTTACTCATTCTGAAATTTGGCACAGCAATGAAAAAAATGTATTTTTTGAAAAATAACTAATGCATCATATACAAACATATATTTGGGTATGCAAAATTATAATTATAATAACATATACATACATTTATGCTTTTATAATTTTAGGTTCAGTTGAATAACTATGAATTCTAGAACTCTTTCTAAAGGTAGAAAATGGGCCAAGAATATCCTCATAAAAAAAAAAACAGAAAAGTTTCAAAGAGTAATAATGCTGTCTCTAAATGATACTAGAGGCTTTATCAATACCGTGTTATTGGCCAAACTGAGAATATGTAAAAGGATTTAAATAATTACTATGGTTATGTAAAAATTCTGAGCAAGTAAATAATTTATTCAGGAGGCTACATGAATAAAAATGAATGGCAAACAGAAAATTAAAAATATATTTATCAAATAATGTTCCTAAAAAAAAAAATATCCTTGATATTTTATTTTCCCATATAAAACCAGAGCATTTTTAAGAGTACAGGTATTTTTAGTTTTTTTTCTATGTTAGAGAGTTTGAAATGAAATGTTTAATATTCATGTATTAATTAATCCCTCATATGATAGCACACCTACATTATTGGTGTCAACTTCTATCCTCTGGCAAACTCGCCATATAGCTAATTGATAAAATGTAATAAATATGAATATAAGATCACCAAGTGACTAACTGTATTTACTAAAATGTGTCAATATTTTAATAGAATTATCAGTTTGACATTAATAAATATTTCCTTGTATTTCTTTGAATATTTTCAATCAAGTAGATAGTTGAGTATTTTCTTTGATTTTAAAAGTGTTGATTTTTATGACTGATTAGCCTTGTTGGAAAGTAACATTTATCAAAATATTTCCACATAGCTCTATGAATACTCTATGAATACAGTGCACACCTTTTAAAATTTTCAATTTATTTGCTGAATAATGGTTGTGATGCACCTTATAAGTAGAGAAACTTTTCCATTTTGTTGGTTAACCATGTTTTAAATTTTACACATGAATTTTAAAGATGCTTAACAGGTTAATTTAGGAGTAACAACTGCACATATTTCAGGAAAACAAGGGTAGCAGTCTGACCATGTTCTCTACTGCTGTATCCTTGTGTGGCTGCAGGGATTGGCCAGAAAGGGCTGGTGAGAGAATGAGAAAAAGACAAACACAGGGACACAGGACAGCTGAGATCTGTCAGGTGGGCTGTGTGATGGGGAAGCTGCGGCACCTCAGCAGATCAGGTCTATTATATACAGTTAAATAGGGAGACGGGGTTATGGCATACAGCTGAGCAGAGGAGTTAGGTTTATTCAAATCAGTAGAGCAGTCTTCACAGGGAAGCAGTGCTTGGGCTGTAAATATTCAGGATAAAAAAGCCGCAGAGGACATTTTCGGCATACACTGTGGCCATCCCCACACAGACTAAAGGGAAAGCTTACTATCCCTCTGAGCCTCACCTTTGGAGGGAATGTCTTGGCAATTTTTCATGTTCCTAAGACTTTGGTCCTTGATAGACTGTCTCATGACAACACATTCTCAGGACTTCACAGATTCAGGGATGCCCCTACTCCTCAAATACTGCCATATAAAAACTCATTCATCTCATTTCTCTTGATTTTATTTTCTGTTTCCTCATTAAACATCTTGTGGACCTTGACTTATCTCACTATGGATTCATATTACATACTCACTGATTGCTGTAAAAAGGACACACTTGTATTACTGAGTAATTACATTAAATATTTTGCAAAAAGATATATTTAAATGACAAAAAGTACTTGGATAGAATGAAGCAAAGCCATAAAATATGGGAGGCCTCCCCCTCTCTAAGGAATGAATGGGGAGTGAGATGGGGGAAAAGTCGGAGAAGAGGGAAGAGGGGAGGGAGGAGGAACTGAGATTGGTATGCAAACATTATTTAAAAATAATTGCCATAAGTAATATGTATGAGTATTGTATGTGAATTTTTTCCTATTTTTAAATTTTTCTTTATTATTTCATGCAAGGTTAAATCATATTGATTCCCTCATCCACCTCCTCCCAGGTTATCCATTGCCTCTATCCAAATTTGTGTATTTTTCCCTAACCAATCAAGTGTATTTAATGCTATCTATACATGTAGCTACCCACTGGAGCAGTGGTTTTCAACCTTTCTAAATCTGTGATACTTTAATCACATGTTGTGGTGAGCTCCAACCACAAAATTATTTCATTGCCTCTTTATAAATTTAATTTTGTTACTGTTATGAATTGCAATGTAAATATCTAATATGTAGGATATTTGAAATGTGTGACTCACAAGTTGAGAATCATTGTGGAGTATAGTGAACCCATCAGGGGCCATACCTTTAACTCGAACTAATTCTCCAGATCTCAGCAGCTATCAATTGCCAGTAGCTCCTCTGCTAGTGATGGGACCTCATACCCACCACTCCTTTCCATGCTTGGACATAGTCTGCCTTGAAATTCTACAGCTATTTTGCATGCTGGTTCAATTGCTGTGAAGTAATATGTGCAACTTCCCTGATATGTTGAGGAAATACTATTTCTTTTAAACCATCTACAAGCTTGAACTCTTACAATATTCCCACTCCCTATCTGCAAATGAGCCTTGAGAAGGGAGGGTGTGATATAGATGTCCTGTTTAAGGATAGATTTTTTTAGTCCCATATTCTTTCTGTTTGCCTAGTAGTTTTCTATGTTAATCAACATATTTTCCAAATAGGAGCTTTTCTTAGAAGAACTGAGAAATGCAAAAATCTATACAGAAATGATGAACCATCAGAAGTCTATTGATACATTTATTTAGCAGACTAAAAATAATATTTTCTTTCCTAGGTCTATGACTCATTCAGTCACATATTCTTGGCTCATATTGATGCCAGATATCAATTACAAATAGTGGAACTGGCATTAAATCCAATATGAAAGTTGTTGATTACTCCCATAATGTTTGTGTCACTATTACACTATTGGGACTATCTTCTCGGACAGGTAGCTGTGAAAACTTGCAAGGCTCATCGCTGGGTAACATTGGTGACTATTTTTCTTTTCTAGTAGCATAGCACCTTCCAGCACTATGAAAGCTAGCCATCAGACACGACAGTCCCAAGTACTATATACTAGCTTTATTTCTCTACATTCTTTGACTCAAGTAGGTGACAACCCAAGCAATGGAGTCTTATTGTCAAGTTCTTTATAGAAATAAAGATCATTGGGAATAGTCTGTAATGTTTAGGGCTGTCTATAAGACCTACTGACAAATAACTCCAAAAAAAAAATCATTACTATTAATGAGCTTGTTATTTGTTGATCTGTGGTATCTAGCAGGAACCTTGTTGAGAAACTCTATGAAAACTCTTTTAATGTAAGTGTATATGTATGTTTAGGAAGCTTCCATTATATTAGAATTCTATACAACCTTTTCAAAATGTCTTTAGTGTTAGGTATTCATCTCTGTATTATTTACTCTATTCTGCCATATTATCCATTACCCTATTTAACCCTTTCTTTTCCTTCATTCATTCTTAACTCTGTCTATAATTATTTTCAATTTTCACTACCTTAAAATCCACCACTTATGAGTACTTATGAATTTCTTCACCTAGGTGAGTATTCCATATGGAATTCAGCTATCTGAAGACTCAATACTAATATTCACACATGAGAGAAAACATGGTGTTCGTCTTTATGAGCTTGGGCTACCTCACTCAGAATTATTGTTTCCAGGTTGAAATATTTATCTGTGTGATTCATACCTTTATTTTTCTTAACATTTGGATAATATTTCAATGTGTGTAATTCTTATATGAGATGGATGACTAAGTGTTTATGTCATTGGGAGAAACAGGATTATTAGCATATGAGGAAGCACATATATGTCATATCAATATATTTGAGTAAAAAGCCTTTTCAAAGTGCAAAATACTTACAGTTATTTCATTATTCTGATGCTCAGTAAATTTAAAGGTTTTTATAATATCCCCAGTATATTTTATAAAATACATTTTATCTTTCAGATGATTATTTTAAATTTCCACCATGTTGTTATATGAATAATTTCCAGAGTATCCAGAGTATATCATGTATTCATTTATCCAAATTTTATAAATAATTGAGTATCATCTCCTTAGGGTGCCTTTGTCATAATTACCCTGGACTGATGATTTTGTTTTGTAAAACATCAAAGAACAATAGAGAACTCTCCATTTCCTATTACAAATTGATTCAATATGATCAAATTCAATATAACTGTAATTTCAATTAAATTATAATGGCTGTGTCCAATATGTAAGCCAACAGTAATTTTATTTTTGAGTAGAGAATCTCACTGCATGTGAAAAGCTAAAAGGATGCTTCTGTAAAAGCCTCAGATGAACCAATGAAACATAATATGTATTTGTCAAGTGAGTGATTAGCATAAATGTTTTTAGCAATTCAAATGTGATAAAACCTGTGTTCGTGATAGAAAATAGGAATTTTACACAATTGTTTGGTTAAAAAGATTGAAGGCATATATTTCATGGTGATGATGTAAGAAATAAAACCCCAAATATGTAGAAAAATTACCAAGCATTTTTAAAGTTATGCTTGACACAAAAAACAAACAACCTTTCTTTTCGGGGGGGAGGGGGAATGTGAAATTAGCATAGCATTAAGACAAGAAATAACAAGGTCACAGATTGGAAATTGAGAATGGCACGTAAAAATCTCTTAGTTAATATTAGATTAATTTATTATGACATTGTCTAGTAATTCCCTGAACTTTTACCCACAAATTATAGAAATAGTAAGAGCATCTAAATAATCTTTGAAAAACTAGTTTATATTTTTTAACAATTGCAAGCAATTAAACATTTTATTTTTTTCCTTTTTTCCCCCGCCACCGTGCCCACCAATTAAACATTTTAGAATAGATATAAAAAGCAACTTCTGACCAAAAAGGTATATAAATAAAATACAAAGTAAGAAACACTTTAATGCAAGAAGAGTGAATGGGGAGTTTTGGAATATGAACAATAAACAGACGAACTAAAATTATTAGTGCAGACAACTAAGAAATTGAGATGCTTTTAAAAAAAGTAGACGCTTGCTTCACATGAATTTGCTTGTAATTATCTATCACTGCTGGGGATTTTGGCCTCTGCTGGTCATCTAGATCTTGGGAGACTTTAGCAAGGTTAGAGGGACCAGGTATAAAAAGACTTATGCCACTGTCATTTGCTTTGAAGTTAAAGTGGGGCATGGGAAGCACACAGTCGCTAGAATATGACAATGACAACAATCTGAGGCCAGCAAGAAGGTGATTTAGGCTTTTAGAAAGTAAGGAATGTAAGTGTGCAAGCAACCTTAAAGACTTTGGGATAGTCTTCCCTGTAGCATCTCAAAGGGAGCCTCGTTTACCATTCCTTTAGTATAAGGAGTGATACATTGAAACACTTGAGTTAAATGACATCAAAAAATCAAATGACGGTAATACATATTACAGAATATTACACTCAGATACTGAGGGATAAATACTCTTTTCATCAACACATGAAACAGTTTTCAAAATTGATCACATATTATGGCAAATCACAATACTTGTGAAAATGTATTCTATGTCAAAAAATTAAGTATCAGCTCCAATAAAAACTACAGAAAGTATATAATATCATAGAGAATAAACAATGCACTGGTGAATAAAAACTGGGTCACTGAAGAAGTCAAGAAGAAAATAAAAACTTCCTAGAATTGAGTAAGAGTGAAAATATAACTTACTAAAATCTATGGAGCATATGAAGGATGTCATATTAGGAAGGATTATGTCACTAAGATTTTGCCTCAAAAAGTTTGAGAGTTCTCAAAGTAATAGTGATATACCCAAAAGCCTCAGAAAAAGAATCCAAACCATAATTAGTAAATGGGAAGAAAAAAACAATAAAAATAAAACAATAAATAAATGAGAATAAATGAAACAAATAATTGGTTCTTTGAAAAGATGAGTAAGACTGATAAAGCCTTAGATAAATTAACTCAAATAAAAGGAGAGAATAGACAAATAAATTAAATTACAAATGCTTGGCTATAAACAGAGACTGTTCTTTCATTTCCTGGCTACCCAGACTTGAATAATTACACAGAAACTATATCAATTACAACATGGATTGGCCAATAGCTCAGGTATATTTCTAGTTATCTCTTACATTTTAAATTAACCCATTTCTATTAATCTATGAATCATTATGAGGCTGTGGTTTACCAGTAATATTCTGGCATCTATCTCCTTTTGCAGTTACATAGTGTCTGCCTGATTCTACCTTTTTTATTCCTGTATTCAGTTTAGTTTGTCCACTAATATGTTCTGCCCTGCCATAGGCCAAAGCAGCTGAACATTGGGTGCCATTTTGTAGATGGAGACTGTTCTTTTGCTTCTTGTCCATCTAGATCCGAATAATCACAAGGAAACTATATTAATTACAACACAGTTTGGCCAATGGCTCAGACATATTTCTAGCTAGCTCTTATATCTTCAATCAACCCATTTCTATTCATCTATGTTTTGCCACAAGGCCGTGGTGTGTCAGTAATGTTCTAACATCTACCTCTTTCGGTAACAACATGTCATCTACCTGAATCTGCCTTCTTTCTCCCTGCTTTCAGTTTAGTTTTTCCACTTAGCTATATTCTGTCCTGCCATAGGCCAAAATAGCTTCTTTATTAACCAATGGTATTAAAACATATTCACACTATACACTGGGGAATCTCACATCACTTGGCAGCCATTGGGGTAGATATTAACTTAACACAGTTTCAAAACAAGGACTCTGTGAAACTGAAATAATTTAAGAAATAGAAAATTTCCTATATATATGCAATATACCCAAATTAAACCAATATGAAATATAGAATTTAAACTGACCCATAGCCAGTGACAAGATTTAAGTAGCAATAAATAATCTCACAACTGATCAAACTCAGAACCAGATAGATTTATTGCGAAAGTATAGCATGGCACTAAAGAAGAATTAACAGCAATGCTACACAAATTGTTTCACGAATAGAAAAGAACAGGAGGTTAAAAATCTAACATTATATTGCTAGCAAAACCAGGAAAAAAAATGAAAATTGCATGCTATTCTCCTTGATGAAGATAGATGTAAAAATTTACAACTTAACACTGGAAAACTGAATTCAAGCTCTTATTTAAAAGATCATTCATCAACCGGGCAGTGGTGGTGCACGCTTTTAATCCCAGCACTCGGGAGGCAGAGGCACGCGGATCTCTGGGAGTTCGAGGCCAGCCTGGTCTACAAGAGCTAGTTCCGGGATGGGCATTAAAGCTACAGAGAAACCCTGTCCCAAGAAACAAAAAAAAAAATAAAATAAAGAAAAGATCATTCATCATGAGCAGGTTAGTTGGATTACCAAAATGCAAACATGATAAAATGTATGCAAAACAGTAAATGTTATTCATCACAAAATAGATACAAATATAGGTCGAATGATCATTTTACTAGACACAGATAAAAGCTTTTGACAAAATCCAATGTATTTTTATGAAAAAAGCCGTGGAGATGATAGGTATGAAAGGAACATACCTCAATATAATAGAAGTTATTTGTGATAAAGATATTAAACATCATGTTACATGGAGAAAACCTCAAAGAGCTCTGATTGCAATCTGTACAAGGCAATGATGCCTATACTATCCACACATTTTCAATAGTGTGTGAAGTCTTAGCTAGAGCAATATCACAAAAGTTAAAAACAAAAGGAATATAAATAAGAAAAGAAGTAAAAGTATTTATTTGAAGATGATCAAATTCTATATGTAGGAAATACTAAAACTTTTGGAACAGTTAAATAATTAGAGCAAAGTGGCTTGATAGAAAAAAAAATAACACACAAAAACTAGTAGACTTCCTATGCCAATGGCTATCAGATGGAAAAGGAAATCAGTAAAATTCTCCCATTCACAATAAATATAACGAAGTAAAATTACTAGAAATCAAGCTAAATAAGGAATCAGGAAACATAAGACATTAGAAGATAGAAAGCTCCAATGCTCATAAATTAGAAGAATTAATATTGAAGAAAATGACTATCCTACCAAAAGCTACTTCCATAGTCCTTGTAATCTCAATGAAAATCCTAAAGACTGACAGAAAAATACAAACAAAAATACATATGGAGGCATCAAAAAGAAAGGAGAGCCAAAGCAATCTGAATATAAGGAGTACTGCAGAAGCAATCAGTGTGTATTATTTCAAGTTATACACCAGTCACAATATTAAAACAAGATTGGCACAAAATCAGACATATGAATAAATAGAACATTATTAAAGGTAGAATATAGTAATTTCATGCAAATACTGTTCTCCATCTCTATATCTATCTATCTATCTATCTATCTATCTATCTATCTATCTATGTATCATCTTTATATCTTTAACCAGTATACATACATTGAAAAAATAGAGCATTTTCACCAAATGGTTCTGAGAAAACTGGATTTCAACATGAAGAAAAATGAAACTGGAACCAGCTCTTACTTTGTAGAAAACTCCAAAAGAATCAATGACGTCACCAAAGAGCCAAATACCCTGAAAGTACTTAATGGGGAAAAGGGAGTACGCTTCAATTTCTATGCACATAGAATAATTTTTCTGAAGAAGATTCCAATTGCACAGTAAAGAATTCCATCAACATACAAGTGGTATATCGGGAAACTTAAAAACATTTGGTATAGCGGGAGAAACTTTGAAGCAGGCAAATAGACAATGCATATAATTGACTAAAATCTTTTCTAGATATAAATCTGATAAAGGATTCGTGTCCAGAATACACAAAGAACAAGATAAACTAAACAACACAATTTTAAGAATGGATTGTTGAAGCAAACAAAAAATTCCCAAATGAAGAAGTGTAGATGGCCAAGAAACACTTTGCAAAGTGTTCAGCATCTTTAACCATCAGGGAAATGCGAATTAAAGCTATTATAAGATTCCAACTCACCTGGGTCAGAATATTCATCATCAAATGACAACAAATTCTTTTGTAAATGTGGTAAAAGGGGAAGTTGGATACACTATTGGTGAGAGTGTATATTAGTTCAACCAATTTAGAAACCAGTATGAAGGTTTCTTAAATAAACTAGAAATAAAATCCCCATATGTTCCAAGTATACCTCTCCTGAGTATACAGTCTAAGGATTTTTTTTTATTCTACTACAGAGAAAACTTGTGTATCCATATTCATTGCTACACTCACATTAGCTTGAAAAAGAAATCAACTTAGATGTCCATAAACAAGTGAATGCATGAAAATAAGTACAAATATGGAATGTAATAAAACTCAGCTATGAAAGGAAGTGATTTAGGAATTTGTAGAAAAAACACTGTGCTCAGAAGATATGATTTACTAAGTGAAACATCCCAGTATAAAATATTGGATATCTTTCTCTAAATTATTGTTCATTGAGGCCACAGAGATTTCGAACCAACACAGCCTATTGACAGTTCCTTGCTTATACACTATAACTACCTGGTAAGACTCTATTTCTGAGAACAAACATGGTATATGCTCACTTAAAAGTGCATATTAGCTGTAAAGTAAAGAATAACTATGCTAAAAATCCACAGGCCCAGAGAGTACAGGTAACAAGGAGGCCCTAAAGGAGAATGCGTGATTCCCTTTGGGAGGGGAAATAGAATAGGCTTTATAGGTTGGGTCAGGATGGAAACATGAGGGATCAGGTTGAAGGGTGGAAGGAAGGGGAGATTGCTGAAAGAAATGACTAGAAATGGCGATCATTTTGCCATCAGTGGGGATCAAACTGGTACAAGGGAAACTCCAGGAATCTATAAGGATGATCCCAGCTAAGGGTGCCATAGATATTGTGGAAGTGGTCCACCAATGACTGATCCAGTCTTAGATCCATGCCAGGAGAGTGGACCCACCTCTGACACTGCCTGAAGTACCAGGACTCAGAGACTGGATGATCCAGAGACCTAAGATAGAACCAGACATTACTGGGGATAAAGAAAGTCAGTGTAATGCTATCTAATGGTATTTTGCTATTCTCATAAACTGGTGTTCACCCCAGTTGTCATCAGAGAGACTTTATCCAGTAATTGATGGAAACAGATTCAGAGATCTACAGCTGAAGAGAGGGAGGAATGATTATAGGAGCCATACAGGTCAAGGACATTATAAGAAGAAAATTCACAGAATCAACTAACATAGGCTCATAGGAGCTTACAGAGTCTAAACTGACCACCAGGAAGTATGCATGAGACCAACAATCAGGGAACATGCATGGGACTGACCTAAGCCCTTTGAATATGTAGCTTGGTCTATTTTGTGAGATTCATAACAGCGAGAGCAGGTGCTATCTCTAACTCTGGCTGGCTTTTGAGAACCTAGTCTTTATACTGGGTGGCCTTCCCGGCCCTAATACAAGGGGAAATACTTTTTCCTACCTCAAAATGATATGCCATAATTTGTTGATACACATGAAAAGCCTCCCTTTTTCTGAACAGAAAAAGAGGAAGAGTAGATTAGGGAGGGGAGAAGAGGGGCAATGGGACGGAGAGAATAGGGGAGGGTGACAGTCATCAGGATGTAAAATAAATAAATAAATAAATAATTTTAATTAATTGTAAAAGAAGAGTTTTCAATTAATTTAGAAGATAAACATAAAAATATCTGATATCAATGTCATTTCATTCTCTGACATATTATGTTTTTACGGGCATGAATCTCATCCAATTCTGACTTTGTGTAGTTTATCTGTGAGATATCCTGATGCTCAGATGCAAAGCAATTTATCTGAAATAGAACTACTTCCTTGAAAATTAATCCCGATTTAACCTATCAGTTGTAACCCGTTCTGCTCATTCAGTGATCTCAGGTCTTGGGTAAACTTGGTTTGGACATTTTCCCATTCTCTGGCATTTATGAATGCTCAGGTTTTCATTATATGTTGTCTTTATAATGATACTCTTTAAATAAAACCAAGAAATATGCCATTTGAGTGACTGATTTAAGAAATTAGAACAAACAATTCTCAATATCTCTCTTTTTAGCTGTTTTATTATTATTGCTTGAGCAGTGGCAGTGGCCATGATGGTAGTGCTCATGATGCTCCTGGTCCTGTCTCTGTGTGGGTTTGTCCCTGTTTGTCCCTGTGAGTACAGTGGCCATGGAAACCAGGAAACTAGGAGAGTGGGAATTCCTGAAGCTGCAGCTATAGGAAATAGGCGTTGAAAAGAAACAAAACCCAAAATTTTGTATCCTTTGAAAAATCGGTGAATGCTTTTGACTTCAAAGTCATCCCCCAAATGGCATTATTTTTCTCTAATCATGAGCAAATTGCTATTGTACATCATCAGTTCTCCAGCGCTCGAACGAGACAAAAAGCAGTTTAACAAAGAGTAAAATAAAATTCATTTAGATTCGACTCTTTCTCTATCAGCTGTCTGTATGTATATATTTATGTATGCATGTTTTTATATTTTTATGTGTGTCTCTCTACCACAGAGTATGTCTCCCCCCTGTGTGTGTGTGTGTGTGTGTGTGAGAGAGAGAGAGAGAGAGAGAGAGAGAGTGTTTTATTTGTATATATATTTTTTTTACTGGAAAATGATTATGGCACCTGGTTCAAGATAGCAGAATGAACAT
The DNA here is from genome assembly GCA_025134845.1 of Neodon shergylaensis. Classification (NCBI taxonomy): domain Eukaryota; kingdom Metazoa; phylum Chordata; class Mammalia; order Rodentia; family Cricetidae; genus Neodon; species Neodon shergylaensis. The sequence continues at coordinate 4,826,837 of JABTXL010008488.1, read as the reverse complement.
ATTTATTTACTGCTTGTTCCTCTATTGTTCCTTTATACATGCAGACTTTGGTGACCTTTTTAAAATAATGTATAATGTAAGGGACACAGGTTCCAAAGAAAAGGAGTCAGTAGAGCAATACAAGAGAAGAGGTGCAAAAATGTTTGAAGGGATGAAGACTCGAGAGAATGGAGAATGAGCGACAGGCTGGAAGAGGAAACCAAATTTTCTCATTTTCGCTGAGGGAGTTCTTCCTCTTCTTAATCCTGTAGTGGCTAAAGACAAGGGGATTAATTCATGATCTGTGTAGAACAGCCTGCTTCCTATTCCTCTTATACAGCCTTGCTGACTGAGCAAAGGGGCTGGATAATACTCCCAGGATAAAAAATACACACATATAATAGGGGTGTTCTTCTAAACACAGAAGAAGTTTCTTGGAAGAAAGAAAGAAGCTAACCTGAGGGCTGGTAGAAAAATTAAGTCTCCTAATATATACTATAGCTTCAGAGTCACCACACACACACACACACACACACACACACACACACACACACACGGCAATTCAGCCACTCATATTATCACTCTAATTGTCGCTACTTGTGTAGCAAAATTTTGCTTTTCCTACTTATTTTTGTTTTTTAAATGTATTTAGTGTCATAGAATATTTAACACGAACTAATAGATAAAATACATATAAATAAAAATCAACAAATCCCACCTCAGACACTTTAAGTTTAGAACACTGTGCTCAGTGCTTCTTTTATTACATCTTGCTCTTCTCTACTTCAATATTACCAGAATTCTAAATTTTGGGTTCATTTTTACTTTTCTCAAGCGCTTTGCTATTTTTTGAGTAGCAACAATGTGTTAGGAATCTCTCATAGTGATACCATTTGACACATTATTGCGTTACTGTCTTCCTACTCAAAGTGATTACAATTTATGAAGTTCAGTTATGCTAATGTACCATTTGTAGTTAGCGTATTTATCTTACATGGAGATGTAGGTATAATTTGTGTGTCTTAATTTTCAATTTTTTCATAAAATATGATTTGATTATATTTAATCTCCTCTCCAATTTTATGTTCTTCCCTTTCTCTTAAAACAAAGCAATCAAGAAGAAGCAAACAAGCAGAAAGAACACACACACACAAAGAAAAAAACAAAACACGAAGTACATTTTGTTTTTGTCAACTACTCCCACATAGAACCTACCTTAATAGATAGTTGGTATTCTTAGTGAAACTCAATAGGAGAAAACTGATTTTCCATTTCCCAGCAGGTATCAATTGAGAGTAGCTTCTTAGTTAGGGATGGGAGTTTGTGTCCATTCAGGTACAGGTTCTACCTAAAGGAGTGTGCCTAGAATCCAACCAAGCGGTGTTTACTTGCAAACCACTTTTGCTACTACTGTTTCCAATGTATCTTATAAACAGATCACTGTTGAAGGTGGGAGGGTTTGTAGCTAGAGGATTTTGATAATGAATGCTAGTCAGTAATGCTAAAATATGCAGCAGGGCACCAGCAGGGTTTTTCCACATTTGGTGACATAAAAAAATTGCATTTTAAGCAATAGGACTAATAATTACCAATGAAAAGTCATAGGATTATTTGTTGACCATGTTTCTGACACACTGTGGAAATGGAGACTAGATTTTCCCCTTTATTTTATAGACAATAAATCTAAGATACAGAGAAACTAAACAATGTATCCATTCAATATCACCATGCTAAGTATTGATAATTGAGATTAAAGTTCTGATCCAGAGACTGTGACATACTTTCTAAATAACATTACATTATCTACCATTCAAACAAATTTTAAAATATGATGCATTATATATTTTGCATGATATGTGCTAATGCCTTTACAATATGTTTTGCCTAGTCACACATTTATTATTCACTATTAAACCATTTTTCATTTGCTACAGTTTTAAATAATATGCCAAACTAACACTATGCAAAATGGATATTAGCATTTTCCATTATATTTTAGAATAAATAAAAGTGCATTGGATGCACTGAAATTTATTCACATATTTTCAAGTTTTTCAGACATGTTGTTTGCCAGTGGTACTGAATTTTGTCCTCTGCAGCAAGAAGCCCCTTTCCCCTGTGTCATTAGTTTTCATTTGCCTTTAGAAAAGAAAGGGCAAGCAAAGCACTGGGGAGGAATATTTTCTCTGTGATGAATATAAACTAAATGATAAAGTCTTTTGGAAAATAAACTGATTTGTAGAAAATACAGAGTCATGTTCATTCTTTCTGATCTCAAAATACTCATTACTTTTTGATGTGCACTGTGAGATGAACAAAGGCTAATATGCACCAATGAAGCATTATTGTCTTTGTGTTTGACTGCCTCTGACATAGTATGGAAACCTATACCAGATTATTCTCAAAGTAGTGATGGTGTAAAGTTATAATCAGGCACATCACCATGGTAACTCAGGTTTCATCAATAGTAAAGAGCTGCTTGAGCTGAAACAAACCAACCTGGATATTTGGTGGCCCTTGAATGATGAGATTTAAAAGCAAATTGACAACTTTGTCACCTCCAATACTGTTCACCCTGATCCCTATTCTTTTAAGGTGACCAAAGAGTTATAGAAAATAAAATCTATTCTATTTTATCAAGAAAACCCAGTCTGCTTTAATCACTATGGTTTCAGTTAGACACATGCCACAAAATCTCAGCACACACTTTATAGCTACAAAAATTAAATTTCAGTTTATATGGAAATATTTTCTTTATTATAAAATCCTTTATTTAGTATTGAATGTTGGATAAAGATTGAACTCTCACTCTTCTATTGCTCAGTACTAGAGATGAAACTCAGGATATGTATATTCTGCATTTGTATCCTACCATTGAGATATACTCTCAGCCTGATATGAACATTAAGAGAGTTTTAAAAAACAAACTTGTAGTGAGAATACATTGTAATCTATTTTGAGATATTTGTTGTAATTAAACAAACATGGAATAGATGTTACAGGTTTTGGTTGCGAATTTCACAGTTGTCATTCCATCCCACATGAAAACGTTTATCATCTAATGATGCTGTTATTGAAACACTGGTGGACTCTAAATACAACAAACATTTAGAAACAGAATATCAGGACATACAGTTACTGGAAAGAGGCCCAGAAGACTAGCAATGCACAGTGGAAATGTGTTGGGGTGATTTGCTTGTTAGTACCTGCTGCCCAGCCTGTATCTAGGCTGAGCAAGGTATCATCAAAAGAGAATAGTTTCCCATAAAGCCAGAACATGCAGTAGAAATAAATTCTGGTGCCACTGTGTGTGGTCCCTCAGTCTGCCTCAGCCATGCAACTGTCAACCACATTCAGAGAAACTAGTTTGGTCTATACTTGTTCCTTCCCAAACTGGCTGGAGTTAATGAACTCCCATTAGCTCAGGTAGACTATTCAGTGGGTGTACCCATCATGGTCTTGAATTCTTTGCTCATATTTTCATTCCTCCCACTCTTCAACTATATTTTGGGAGCTCAGCCCAGCGCTCTACTGCGGGTCTCTGCCTCTGTTTCCATCAGTTGCTGGATGAAGGTTCTAGGGTGACCATCAGTCTGACTACAGAGCAAGTTAAGATCGGGCTCCCTCTCTTGTATTGCTTAGGATCTTAGCTGGAATCACCATCAGGATTCCTGGGAATTTCTCTAGAGTCAGGTTTCTTGCTAACCCTATAATGGTTCCCTCAATCAAGCTATCTCTTTCTTGCTCTCATCTCCGTCCTTCCTCCTTCTCGACTGTCCCATTTTCTCAAATTCTCCTCATCCCCCCTTCTCATCTCCTCTTCTTCCACCCTCACTTCTTTCCCCCACCCCTATGCTCCCAATTTTATCAGGCAATTGTGTCTGTTTCCACTTGGATCTATACATGATTTCTTAGGGTTCATTTTATTACTAAGCTTCTCTAGGATCATGCACTATAGGCTCAATATTCTTTGTTTATAGCTAGAATCCACTTATGAGTAAGTACATACCATATTCTTCTTTTTGGGTCTGGGGTTACGCACTCAAAATAGTGTTTTCTAATTACATCTATTTGCAAGCAAAATTTAAGATGTCATTTTTTTTTAAACCACTGAGTAGTACTCTAATGTGTAAATGTGCCCCCTTTTCCTTATCCATTCTCGGGTTGAGGGGCATCTGGGTTGTTTCCAGGTTCTGGCTATTACCAATGATGCTGCTAGGAACATAGTTGAACAAATGCCTTTGCAGTATGATTGAGCATCTTTTGGGTATATTCGCAAGAGTGGTAATGCTGGATCCTGAGGTAGGTTGATTTCCAGTTTTCTGAGAAATCACTATACTGATTTCCAAAGTGGCTGTGTCTTCTTTATTTTTAAATTATGTCCTTAACTTTAGGTATGGTATTCCTAAGAAAATATATTAAAGCAGCTGGTAAGTGCTTAATTAAAATCTGTATTGAACTGAATTGAATGCAATTAATAGACAAAGTAGTACCCATAATTCTTTTTTTCCCATATAGATTTAAAGGAATACCTCAAGGAGTTTGCTTTAAATAAAAGCTGCAAATTTACAGACAAGGCTGAAAATCAACACACAGTAGTGTGAAGAGACTCTGAAGAAATTCTTTTGAAATTTAAATTGCTAACGGCTAAAAAGACTTGACATATAAACATAAAGCTTTTTACCAAAATACTTTACATTGTCTCTCTGTGCAGATGTCAACTTCATTCTTTCTCTACTCCATGCATCTTATTAAGGAAAGAATATTGGAAAAAAAAGAATATTGAATAATCAAAAAATTGTGATGGTTGGGCTAATATGTGGGCTGTTTGTGATTTAGTACATCCTTATAAAAGGTTCTGCGATCGCTTGAAACTTATATAAAGTAATAAATTCAATATTCTGGTAAAATAATTAATATAACAATTTGTATATGCAGGTGTATATTTTAAGTTATTTCTGCACAATTTGTGTGATATGTTTTTATCATTTTTTTATAATTACCATTATTGAAATAATATTAAAATTACTAAATACAAAAATCTTTTAATTGTGTAGCTGTTTTAAAACATGTAAACTCATTGTCTTATTGTTCTAATATATTTCAGAATTGAACTGTATTCAATAAAGATACATGTCATTTTGTAAATTTAGTATGGCAGTTTGTGGTACTCTGGATCCATTTCTAAATCTCTTTTATTCACTATGATTTACTTCTGCCTTTGATGTTTGAGGTTTGGAAAGGAAATAGAATTGTGATCAGGACTTGACAAGTTAGAAACTGTCATCCAGAGGAAAGAATAGCTCATAAATTATGAACTAGAAGGGGAGTATGGTCAATAGCACCACTGTATTTACTCTGTGTACCACACATTTGACAGGCTAAAAACTTTTGCATATTAAGGTTTGAAATTCTCAAAACATAACACACATTTTTTATACCATTCTCTGACAAATGAAACAAAACTGACTTCAAATGTTCTTCATTCTTACCCCTGGTATGCCATGCTTCTTCTTTCTGTTCATTTTTTTCTCTCCTGAAGCATGTGCTGAGAGTGTGGAGAACATGTTGAATTTTAAAAAATAGGTAAGTGAATGCTAATGGTTATCTTCAATCTGTTTATTTCCCCCTTCATACATCTCTTTCCTCTCTCTCTCTACCTGTTTTCTCTTCCAGTTTTCCTTTCATGTATTCTTACAATAATTCCCCACGAGGAATCTAAGCCAGAACATGGAGGATCATAGTATGTAGACACAAGCTTTTCAAAAACTTAATCAGTGTAACATCACTAGTGTTTCACAGTATTGTTTTGTATAAAAGACTATGAGTAGAATTCCTGCTTTATGTCATGGTGAGAAATGAATGCCTATTGACCCACTCATGGTTTTTTTTTTGTATTTTAATAAATAATTCTTTCCTGAAGCTCAGAACATAAAAGAGCCCCACTGGCCAGCCACACAGACCAGGCAGTAGTGACACACACCTTTAATCCCAGTAGCTGCACTAATTTGTCATAGAAACTGGGTAGTAGTGGTGCACACCTTTAATCTCAGCCCTAGAGAGAAATATAAGACAAAAAGAGACAAGACTCCGGGAGGCAGGATCTCCATTTCAGACTTAGAGTCAGTGGCTGGTTGTTTTGCTTTTCTGATCTTCAAGTAGAAACCCCAATATTTGTCTCTGAGTTTTTAATAATCATGCTACACACCTGTTTTCGGGAATTATGCTTCCTGGAGATTGAGTATGTGTCAAATTAGACTGTTCTATCAAAGATTGACAAATAAATACAAGGTTCAACTTCCTTCTTAAAAGCAGTGTACATTCAACATTGTAGGGATGGAGGACACAAGCCTTGAAGGCTCTAATGAAGCAGGCAGTATCAGGATGGAAGGGGATAAATTAGTTGAGCTGAGAACCAAACAGAAAGAAGTTGTAGCAGGGTTTTCTGGGAGTCTGGTATAACACATCTCTCCGATATTTATGAAACCAGTGGAACTTTTCCTAATAGCTACACTATGAGCACCTCATGATACAGCTCCTTACACATTCAGATTATCTGTAAATTTAGAGGCTTTGCTGAAGTTGGGAAAAAAGCCTAAAATGGACTCAATTTGATTACGAGCAATCTGTGATACATTGAAAAACCCAGAAATATTCAAAGAAATGCACTATTAAGAATTGCTAAATTTATAGCTGTGACAAATCCCAAGAGGGGAAGAATCACATGTAGGGTTAATTGGAATCAGTAGAAACAGATACAGAAATGGGTATGATGAAGGAAAACTACACCCATAACACTGGAGCAGTAGAACAGATATCGTGAGTTTCATATGCTTAGAAATTAAACTGAATAAAAGAAGAAATTTTCAGAAAAATAAAGATGGAAATTGAGTTTCTGGAAATGAACAAGTACAGTACTTGAAATAAAAAAAATATGATGGTTCCCTGCCCTGTGGAAAGTCCAAGGACCACCCACCTCCATCCAGGTCTAGTGAGGTGAGTATCCAAACTGCCTAGCCTCCCACAAAGACAGTACGTGCAGTAGGATCAAAAACCCATTGCCATTGTTCTTGAGTTCTCAGTAGTCCTCATTGTCCGCTATGTTCAGCGAGACCGGTTTTATCCCAGGTTTTTTCTTTGGGCTGAGGAGGGAGGACTTGATTGGGGGAGGGGGATGGAAATGGGAGGCGGTGGCGGGGAAGAGACAGAAATCTTAACTAACTAACTAAATAAATAAATAAAATATGATGGGTGTAGCATGATAGCAACAACCCAGAGACAGATATTGGAGTTCAACCTGAAGATGAGAAAAGAAAAACAGCCATGCCACTAGAGAACTCTTTCTTCTAGGAAATCCTCAGACTGAAAGAAAACTTGTTCCTGTCTCATCCCACCTTATATTCCTTTCTAGTCCTGGGATTAAAAGTATGTAACGAGTCACCACCACCTGAATCCTTTTCTGAATTGATCTTGTGTAGTCCAGGATGGCCTTGAACTCACAGAGATCCATCGTCCCTGTCTCCCTCTCCAATATCCTGGGATTAAAGGTGTGTGCCACCACTGCCTGGCTTTAATGGCTTAACTTTATCTTCTGGTTTTCAGGCAGGCCTTATTTATAAAGTAAAAATAAAACACCATTACAGGTGGGGTTGAAACACAATAGATACAGCAGAAAAATAAGCAAATTCCTGATACAACAATTATAATATTTTCAAATCAAGCATAGAGATGAACAAAGTAAAAATGACAAAACAAATGTCTACTACTGGATGCAGAAAGATAAATGTCTGAAAATGAGTAGAATAGTCCTGTTTCGACTCGTCTCTTAACACCTGATTCCGTGCTCAAAACATATCTGTCTATCTATCTATCTATCTATCTATCTATCTATCTATCTATCTATCTATCTATCTATCTATCTATCCTTTCATCTCTTTGAGGTAGGGCTACAGTAAGTATCTGAATTTTTGTGGGTAAAGGGCATAAATCTTCCATTTTCTAACATGAAAGAATGTCTTATCTCAGAATACAGCAAGCAGAGTCAGGAGGATCACCATATTTAAGGCCTGTCTTGCCTAGTTAGTAGTGTGACTGTGTCTTTAAAACGAAAGACAGACAGCAAGTCTTTAGAAACCAAAGATAGAACTGGACATTAAGGGAAAAAGTATTAATTAATCCGAGTTTACTGACATAGGAATTAAATGTCTTTATTCTCATCCTATTTTGAAGGGTCATTTCTATGGCTCATACCATTCCCTGTGGGTCAGAATGGAGAGGTAGTCTGCTTCTGATCAGGGAAGCCTCACAGATGGAATGTCCTAGGGACCTCATTTTAGAATACTAATCTGAATAGCACCGACAGAAAGGGTTGCAAAGCACCTCAGAGAGAAAATCTGGTTAAAAAGGCCCTGGGGAAGGCTGTTCTCCAGACCCTCCTAACACATACCAGGTGATCCACATTGAAGCAGGAATTTCACACAGGGGCATAGCTAGGGGAAGCCTAAGAAAGAAGTGAGTTAACAAAAGTACTGTGAAATTTTACTATCGCAAATGTAATGTGAATCATATAGATTTAAATCTCAGCTATCAAAAATTAATCTTGAAAGAATTTTAGACCCCAAGGGAACCAACCTCTAAAGAATAGACAAGCATCAATCACCCTAGAGAAACTTACGTGCAATGGATCTGGTGGCCACATAAAAGGAACGGTGAAGCCTTGCAATAGTGTGTCAAAACCTCCATCCATTATATTCACAGACCAGAATGATCAGAGAGAGCACATTGGCAGCATGATTTACAGAGCGCGAAATTCATAGGACCAATTGCAGCCATTGTGGGAGCTCCATTAGCATCCCCATTTAAAAGAAACCATGAGCCAGCATTGTGCTAACAGGAAAATAGAGAGTATATGTAAGGACAGCCAGTAAAAGAAACAGCCATCAGTTAATAGTGCCATGCACATGGCATTCATTTCAGAGTTCTTCTGTGTTAAATATGGAGTGGGAAGTGTCATGGAATCCTAGGTTTCTTCGCTTTCACAAAACGTGCCTGAAACTGGCTTGTACACAGTTTATATCCACATGCCACCTGAAGGCAGGTGGTACTTAGAAAACATTTCTTACACACAGAGAGTTTAATATGCAGGTTTCGTTCACCCGTTTGGCTCCCTGCACTGTAAGTGGCACTGTAGTCTTTTGGAATTACTTTGGAATTGTTTCTAGAGGCTACATCAGCTTGTGGACACTTATTTTCCTGTCCCCATACATTGTTCAAAAATTCTTCCCATGGCATTCAGCATCGAAGCAATAATTTTTGCTTTTTGTTTGTGTTTTCTCAAGACAAGAGTTTCTCTGTGTAACAGCTCAAAGATCCAAAGAGATCTACCTGCTTCTGTCCCTCAATTGCACCAGCACTGCCCAACATTGGGGTAATAAATTGAGACAGCAATTTTAGTCAGTTTTCTCTACATTTTTCTCAAGCTTCCCCAAAGAAGTAATTATCAGATTCGTCTGCTGGATGAAGTCCATATTTTTTGTTACTTTGGGAAGGGTATGAAAAGACCATGTTCTTAAGCAAGGTTCATTCTTTTCTCCTTCAAAGAAGACTATAGTTCTACATCTTTTTTTTTTAATTCAAATGTTAAACTCAAAAGCAGGCAGTGCTCACGAAGGTAATGTCTGAAATTGTGTGAATACTCTGAAGTGTCTAGGTAAGAAAATCATTCTGAATCAGAAGATCACTCAAGACATTGAATTCTATCTGAACATTTTATCCTCTTTAATTGCTCCTATACATAACTCACCACATCATTAGCTATAAAATTATGGATGGAACTGTTCATCCTATCAATCAACCAGAAATGTCTGATATAAATTGGTTTAAAATCTGAGAAAGTATGAGCTTTCTTGCGGACAGCTTCACTGTGTTTTACAAATGCACCAGGATAATAATTGTGATCCATTTGTCACTTCCACAAAATAAAGGACCTGCCATTAAACCCCACAATATTCCTGTGGACAGGACTTTAGTTAGTAGTGTAGTAAACATTCTCCTTCCCAACACTTCTGCTTGCACTTTTCTATTCCATGGTTTTCCTGCTTCTGCTTTGGTTGCAACTTTAAAAGTGACACCAATGTGGTTCCAAGTCACATTGCTCTTAATGAGACATCCATGGTGCCAGGGGTTGTCCTGACTGTTGAGGAATCAGTTAGATTCTGGAGTTCAGGCAGCATTAGGTGATATTGTCCTTCCACTTAAGTCACATGAGGATGTACATCCCTTCTCTCTACAGCAGTGATTCTCAATGTTTCTAATACTGTAACGTTTAATATGCTTCTTCATGTGTGGTGACACCCCCCCCACACACACAATGAAATAATTTTGTTGCTACTTCAGAACTGTAAATTTGACACTATTAGAAATCATAATGTAAATATCAGAAATGTAGGATATCTGAACATACAACCCCTGTGATAGGAATATTTGACTACCAAAGTGGTCGCAACCCACAGCCTAAGAACCACTGCTCTAGAAGAGGCAGTGTCAAAGCAAACCAGCCCCTCATAAGACAACTCAACTTACCAACACTTTGCTCTTGGAATTTCCAACCTCTAATCAAATACATTCAAGTTTCAAGCTTTTATAAATTAGCCAGTCTAGTGTACTTTGTTATCACAGTGGACAACATACTAAGAAAGCTAGTATCAGATCTATAGAGATGTTCCTTTCTGACAGGACTGAAATTTTGGATCATATTGCTCCTAAAAAAATTTACCACAATTTCTCAAAAAAAAAAATGAAGATAATCACTTCTTCATTCTCACAGCTAAGAATGTTTCAAGTGACCAATGATGACAAGTGCAGACTGATAAGAAGGAGTTATTTTCTGTGGTGGGGTGTGTAAATTTGATGGAATCTGAAAAAAGAATATTTGGAGAGGGTTGTCTTCAGCTTTTGTTTGTAACATTAAGCACATGCATGGGGAAACAGACACATGTACAGTAAAATAACTCTAAAATTCCTATAGAATGTATGTCATTCTACAGATTTCTGTTAATACTATCGAGAAATATGTGATAAAAATGATTATACAGTATTGTTTTTAAAAAAAACAAGCATTAGTTATTATGTTAATGAACAAACATCAAGTCCATGTGGATCCTATTCAAACTAAATATTATATATGTTCCATTAGAAGACACAAGAATAAATGACTAATTAGGAAGAAACTGAATCATAATATAAAAGCTATTTCGTGTTATCTGGACTCACTTTTAGAGACGTTCATTTAGACTTCCTTTCAGTAAGGAAATGTACAATGGGCTTTGCCATGATTTTACCCCCCAGAGTCTCGGGTGAGTCATTAAAGAAGGATTTTGCACTGCCAAGATCTTACTTTATATTTTACTTAATTACTTAATTCACTTTCAGTCACCGGATATCAACTCATTATCTTTGAGGAATGCTGCCTGTCCTCTGAATAGTTGGAAAAAGATCCACTCCTAAATTCCTTTATTGTTTTATCTACATTTCTTTAATGGCACATTGCAATTACCTCAAGAATTTTCATTATTCTTGGTCATGTTTAAATTCATTAAACTGTCACATATTAATGAAAAGATACCATTTGTACATATCTGGTCATGCAATAGTTTGTTAATGCATGCCATATTCTCTATGACAGAACAGATGTTTGTCAAATGTATTTCATGATAATTTATATATTCAGCTTTCTTCTGTGAATTCTTATCTCAACTTTTCCCAAAATTAGTCTATGGAATCTCTAAAGTCACAAGACCATCAGCCCCAAAATGAAGACATTTGTGGTCATGTATCCTTACAGATAGTGTAGAGCTAGCCTGGTTTTCCTTTCTAGGATTTCTATTCTGTTCTATGTAGTGTTCCCTTGGAAATAATTGGGAACCCAGAATGTAAATGAATTTAGAAAAGAAAGCAAACTGTAAACCTCCAATGTCCTATTTACAAACAAGTGCATTGAGTTCTTGCTATTCTCCTCATATCAATAAATTGAATGATGCAAATCCCATGGAGATTCTCCTCTTTATGAAATGATCAATAGCTCATTAAAGTATTGTCTTTCATTAAAATCTAGAGTCTATAGATTAATGTAGAAAGTGTGGGGCATTTTTTTCCTGTTGATGAATCAGTGTGGTTACCTGACTGACGACCTGGCAAGCATTAAGTTCATATGGTGATTCAGTCCCCACTGGGCTATTCATTCATCAGGATAATGTACCTTTGAAGATGCTAATTTATATTTGTTAGTGTTTCAGACTGTACTTGACTAGTTTTGGAAATAATTATAAATGACTTTTATATCCAAAACAAAAGAGGTCACTAACTCCATATTTCTCAGTTCCATTTTTTATTAGTCTGTGTCTACAGAAAATAATGTAAGAAGCTGTGGTTCAATCTGAGCTTTGGACTGACATTCACCTCAGTTTCCCAAGCTTGTTTTCTTTAATCATAGGGTCATCATTTCAGAAAGTAAAACATCTATCTGACTTAGGCATGTGTTTTTAAAAACCAGTTCTTTCCCTCATAATTTGCCTTGAATTCTTCACTTAATTTGTTTCAACTTTATTTTCTTAACTGGAGAATGGTGAATAATATTATATATATATATATATATATATATATATATATATTATATTTCTACAACAATATTATTGTAGGAGTAGTTTTAAAATAGTAATCATTTTCCTTTTCTCCTCTAAATTATTTATTTCTTTATGTCTATTATTTTGAAGTTTACATTAACTTTATGAGCTAATTATATCAAGACTATCTTCAAACACATCAATTATGCCCATTATTTGAGTGCTGCCTAAGACCTCTGTCTCTACCATATTGTATATCTTTTATGATAGTGAGACAGACTCAGATTTTTTTTTATTTTAGCTCTTTACTTGCATATAGTCAATTTTACCAATTAAGGAAATCATATCAGGGGACATTTCTCCACATCTCCTTTCTAAATCCTCCATTCCTTTTTCTCAGAGTTTCACTGTGTTTCCCAGTTTGGTCTTTTAACTTCTGAATTACACAATCATTCTGCTTTGGTATCCCCAGTAGCTAGGATTTTGAGTAATTCTCACCACATTTGGCAAAGGATCGCATTTTATTTCCTTAGTATTGTCTTCAAAGTTCTGCATAATTTGATAGCTCTTTAATCAGTGACCTCCTCTAATCATGTTGTGTAAAATTTGTTTTTACTTATCTGGTCTAAGCATGCCTCTTTCTTGCTGCATATTTTTGCATTCATCCATCCATCTATCTATCCATCCATCCCTACCATATTGCACCTTTTACATATTTGTTATCTTTCCACAGTACCCACAGCTTCTTACGTATCACTTTAGATTTGTTCAATACTTTTGTTTCTTTGTTTTGTTTCATTTTTATTATTAATAAATCTATCTATCTATCTATCTATCTATCTATCTATCTATCTATCTATCTATTCATCTATCTATCTTACATCCAGGCCACAGCTTCCCCTCTCTCATCTTCTCCAGCCCTCCAACCCCCTCCAACCCTAATCCTATCCTTCAAACCACACCTCTACCACTTCTGTTTAATAAAAGGCAGGTCTATCAACAAAACATGGCATATCAAGTTGCAGTAAGACTAAACATTTCCACATGTATTAAGGCTGGGCAAGGTGACCCACTATAAGAAGTAGAATCCCAAAGGCTGTGTGAAACTTTTCCTTTTTAACTTTCAATGCTTCCATACCTTTGGTGGCCTACAAAGTTTGTCTTTTTTTCCCCTGTAGGTCAATTTCTCATTTGTAGTCATAAATATAGTTTGCTGAATGGAGGCTGCTAGTTAGTTCCAGGCTGCTTAGCTCTGAAATAATCACAAAGAAACTGTGTTATTTAAATCACTGCTTGGCTCACTAGCTCTAGCTTCTTATTGGCTAACTCTTACAACTTAATTCATCCTATCCCCATTAATGTGTGCATCACCATGAGGTCATGGCCTACCAGCAAAATTTCAGCACGTTTGTCTCCAGTGGCTCCATGGCTTCTTCCTGACTCGGCCTCCTTTCTCCCAGCATTCAGTTTTTCCCACCTAGCTCTGTTTCCCTATAGCTCTGCTATAGGCCCAAAGCAGTTCCCTTAGTTATCAATGGTAATCACAGCATAGAGAGGAAAATCCCACATCAATAGTTAATATATTTACATGGTTTCTTTAAAAATGTGTCAATAGAAGTATTTACATGATCAGAAAAGTCTAGCATAACATGGTTTTGTCCATAATAAGTTTGTCAGGTTAAAACCAGTTTTTGTTCTTGGATGTCATTTATCCTTTCTTATGAGAACAACTTAGCATACCTAAATTATAAAAGATGTCTATTATCATCATCATCTTGACTCTGCAATGAACATTTTCTACAATTTTATTGCATATCTACCCATCTTTTCATTATCAGGCTATGAGCCCACTTTTCTTAAACAGATAAAAATTGTGCTGGAATTCTTTTCTCCGTAATGTCCTATTTGGCCCTGTTTGTCCTAGAGGCTGCTCTGCTGTATTATTTACCCCCTCTTCATTATATGTTTACTCTAACATTAGATTCAAGCGGAAGAAAATGGAATCAATGTAAATGAAGTTGTTAGGGATAGTGAAGGACAAAATTATATAATCAATTTCTTCTTTCTAGATAAATCCATTGTTCAGTCCTGTACTCTAAAACTAACATCTGAGGTTATATAGACTACAGACTACTTAAAAAACACTTGATGCACACATAAGTAGATACATACTATTTGGCTTTTTGACTTGGGATTACGCCACTGAAAATGCTTTTTTTCTAGATCAACCTATTTACCTGAAAATTTCAATGTTTCACTTTTTAACAGTAGAATAATATTCAATTGTGTAAATGTACCACATTATCTAATTTATTGTTATTTGTTTTATTGGTCTTGACTATTGTGACTAGTGTAAGAAAAGCTTTCAAAATAGTTTTAATTTGCATTTTCCTGATGACAAAAAATATTGAACATTTCCTTAAGTGCTATTTAGCCACTTGTATTTCATTTTTTGAGAACTTTCTCCTTAGATATGCTCCACACCACATTTTTAATTGAATTGTTTGATTTTGATGTCTGTTTTTTGCATGTGTGTTTCATATTTTTTAGATATTGTATTTGATTATATGTGCAGTTAGCAAAAATCTTTTACTCTTCTGTAGCCTGTTACCTTTTTAGAGTGCTGGTGTCCTTTGCCTTTTCGATAGTTTTTATAGTAGCTTTTTAACCTATGATGTATTAGAGATATTAGATAACTTTTAATTAATATTATATATGATAATAGATATTAAATAATTTTTTAAAATGTAGCTTATTGTAAGAGAGTTGTAATTGGTTCTTTTCTTACTTGAACTGGACATCCACAAATGAAACATATCTGGGTGAACCTTAAAATAGGCAAATGTGAATTCAATGATATATTAATATTTTATCTAAAGGTTACAAGAAATGCCAAGCAAAGTATTCTTGGGAGAGAAGAAGGAAAGGAAAACTCATAGAATTTATAGCTAAAGCAGACATTGACCATGGGCTGAAGTGTGAGAACTTCAAAGATCGTGTTGGTAGAACTTGAATCATAATGTCAAAAAAAAGAGAAACTTGCAGTGTTAACTTGATTTTTTTGAAACCTCTGTCACATTCTTTCATGGTGTAATAAAAATATCAACATTCCGGAATCTGGGAATATTTAATAAAAGTAATACTTTATAATACTACATACATTGTAAAAGATGAGTATTTATTCACTTTATAAAGAGAATGGTATTAAATTGCCATAAAAGATCCATTTATAGACAAGTAACAGCTATACAATGTACCAACAGCTTGCCCCAAAATACTCTTCCTCTACAGCTTTGCAGCCTGCTCTACTGATAGAGTAGCCTCAAGAGCTATTTACTGGTTTGTTGACATTTTCTTTAACTATTCCAATCTAGACAAGATCTGGTTAAAATGTCTTTATTGACTCTCTTTTATTTTTCATCCAGAATCAGTAAATGTCTGTCTAGAGTTTAGAAATGAGCAATCTACTCATGAAATTCATTGAAGAAGTTTTACTTCTTTACCTCACTATTATTTACCATCCTTCTGTTGTTTTACTACATAATAAGAGTCCAATATTTAGTACAAAATATTCACAAATTTTAGCAAACATGAGAATGCTCTCTGCTGACATAACAAGTGGAAACAGAAACACACACTTTGCTGGGAACAGCAATAAAATTTGCCACAGAGCATTTCAGAAATGTGTCTTCATGGCTATTGAGAATTCAGTTCACAGATGTGTTTCCTGATGATCACAAATCTTAGTCACAGGTTAGCACAAGCGTATTCCAAATGGCAGTATCTATACTGCAGGAAACAATTTCTGTGCTGTCAAAAGTTCACTAATCAAATGTCAGTCTCTTTTCAAGATTTCCTGTCTGATCAACTATGACCTAAATGCACTGCAAAAGCTAATTACTGTTGTAGTGAATATCTACTTATCCCAGTCCTATGAGCTGCTATCAGCTTGTTACTCATATCTCACACTCCTGAATTCTTCCTTATACATCCTTATTTTCAGCTGGGAAACAATATGGGTCCTGTGCCAAAATTATTTTCCCTTTAAGTATGGTTTGCCTTCAGCCTTAGCAGTGGTAGTAACTGTCAGCTTCAAGTGTTGCTCAGTGGTAGAGCTTACTCATAGAAGCATGTCAAACCCTAAGCTTAATTCTAACATTGACAAACAAATGTACCAATTGCTTTTTATTTTCTATACCTCCATAAACTTAAGCTTTGACTTCACTGAAAATTGATCATTTTACAATACAAAATGAAACATATGTCTGAAAATGTTCAAACACTATGGATAAGCCGGGCGGTGGTGGCGCACGCCTTTAATCCCAGCACTCGGGAGGCAGAGGCAGGCGGATCTCTGTGAGTTCGAGACCAGCCTGGTCTACAAGAGCTAGTTCTAGGACAGGCTCCAAAACCACAGAGAAACCCTGTCTCGAAAAACCAAAAGAAAAAAAAAACACTATGGATAATTGGAGGGTCATTTTTCATTATAAATATCTTATGTGATGTTTAAAGTATACACAATGAGGACATACGTTCTTATCTACATATGACTACACTCATACAGCTGCTGGGTGAAGTCAGTGTAATAATGATTTTTGAAATATATTCTTCTTTATATCAAAAGAAGGATTAAGTTTTTCCACCAATTGCTTAAAATCGAAATTAGCCTTTATTAATGTATAGAACATTCTGTTACATAAAACATTTTGTTACATATAAATAAGTTTTATTTTAACAATTATGAGTACAATACAACAAAAATCACACCTGAGTCCATTACTAATTTCCTTCAAAAGTAAAATAAATACTTGGAGACTTATATCCATTTATCTCTGAGGTTCACCCTCACCAACATCTAAGAAAAGATGGCAAACTAATATTTTGATTTTGGTGAAGTCAAATAGAGGCAAGGGACTTAGGAGGTGGGTCATGCAGTGCTGATGTCAATCCAAATCTATTGTTTGGACTAATACAAGTTCTATTTGAAAACAATATAGAAATCACAGACCAAAATAACAGAAATCTCTGCTATTATATTTCACAGCTGATGTGGAATTTGCTAAAAACCATAACAATTCTTCCGAGATCTAATCTACATGGGAAGTAGAAAAAGACAAGATCTCCTGAGTAAATTGGGAGTATGGGAACCTTAGGGGAAGAGTTGAAGGGGGAGTGGAGAGGCAGGGAGGGAAGCAGAGAAATTGTAAAGCTCAAAAAATCAATAATGAATAAAAAATTAAATCACATAAAATTTTCAATCCATGTCTTATTTAATACTTCTTTTACTCTCAAAACACTATTAGCTTAATAGAAAGAAAGCCTTTTGCACATTTCGGCCAATGTCAAGACTGAACTTGGTATCTAGTAAGATCTGCAATTGTGTCAATTCCAAAATAATCCATTTTGTAACTCTCTTTGAAAGAAGTGAAATACACAAAAATTAACTTTAAAAGAAGCATATTCTAGAACTGCAATTAGCTAGATTGGCTGTGTAGCATACCTTTCAGGTAATTAAAATTAAAATCAGTATAGCATAGAGGAGAAACAGAAGAACCTAATCCTTCCAATCAAAAAGCTAAAAGCCCTTGACTGTGTTGCTCTGATAATAACTCTGTGTTTTTCCCCAGTTTTATCTTGGTATAAGACAACAGAGAATAACTAAGGAACAAGTAGTTGAAAATATATCCTGTACTTAAAGACTATGACTTGGTTGACTTTCTTACATGGAGTGCCTACATAGAGACTGGTTTTTCTTTGCTCCAGAAGATTTGCTTTTAATTCATTATGCTTACTGGATGCTAAAACTGCATTAAAATGAAGATACAAAATAAGAACAAAAGAAGATGGTTTTTTTCAATACTTTTTGGAAATAGTTCCCTTGTTGAAAATTTCAATAGTTTTCTTCCCAAGGAGTTGGAGGTAAATGTGAACAGAATACAAAGCATGGAGTATGCTCTTAATAAAGGTATTTATTTAAAATACATACCATTATAGATTAACTTTCTATTCCAGTTTTATTATTTTGATTGCTACAAACACAAAATCATCTTAATGAAAATATTTTTTTCTTTTATAAATTTTCCAAAAATGGCCAACCTTAGAAGTAGTTGGCGACTGTAAATGTTCTACTTAAGTTTACTGAGACTACGGTTATAATTTATAATTTGTGTTTAATTCCCATTTCCTTTTAATGTACTGTCTTGAATTCTGACAATGATATTAACTATATTCATTATTACAAGAAGTTATTTTGTAAAGAAAGATTGACAACTCCATCAAAAGTGATATTAATCAATATAAAATTGTTATATATCTATATAAAAAGTACCTATTATACTTTCTTACTCTGTCAAGAAGAGACATTTCAGGATCATTGAATTTTAGAATTGATTTATGAGTTTATGCTAACTGTTCCCAATATTGTAATGATGCAGAACTTCACTTTGCAGATTTAAGTCATAGTTATTGCTAGGACGACTGTCTTTGAAATCACATTTGGTGTCAGCTTCTTCATGCGATAATTGCAGATTTAAGCCTTATAAAAATGGAAATAAATGTCTCCATTTCTAATATCAAGCCTGTAAATTATATTTATTGGGTAAAAGTTATTTATGTATAAAAAGACATAATTTATTATTTCTTATTTTCAGGCCAGTAGCATAAAAATACCTAGTTCTATTGATCAAGGGCACTAATGGTCCTTAAAGTGTCCTTTTCAAAAGTGTTGGTTCTAAACACCTACTACTAAAAAGGTGATTTTATCTTGTTCTTTCCATGCAAAGTATTTCCAGTGTTTTTTCCATTTTAGTTCAAAGGAAAGATATTTCCCTAACATCAAAGGAGATTGGAGTATGGGAGAGCTGTAGGGTCATTCTTACAGGTCAAATTTTATATGCATATTACATTTATGATTTTACATTAACAGGATCCTTTATTATAGAAAAATGTTAAACATAGATCTAGTTATTGGGCATCTCCCCACTATCACAGAAATCATAGAAAAACATAGAAAGAAATCACTGCCTTAATGATAAATCAATTAATTTATATCCAAATGATGAAAAGTAGCCAACACAGAATTGTGCTATGTGTGTGTTTTGGTACTAATATATATTACATTATATTATATTATATATTATATTATTACTTAGAATTATACATGATTTTATATAAGTATATAAAATTTAGTATATGTATAATTATTTATATTAAATATACTTTAAATTTATATCATTATAAATGTATACACATTTGTATAAATGTGTGCATGTGGATATATGTGTATACAAATATATACACTAAAATCTTACTATTTCAAAATATGTAAAGATACTTTAGTCTTTAATTTTGATGTATATTGCTTGCCTCTCTAGTAAAGTACTTTACTCATAATATGTTATAAAGACATTCCAGGAAGAGTCATTATTTCTCTCTTTGAAGGCACTCACTGAAATGCCCATGTGACACACATTATAGCAGCTGTCCTAAGAGGAAGAGATCAGTAATGGTGTGACTCCCTGTCATTAAAAACCTCCTTCTCATTAATTCAATTTTCTTTTGTAAAAATCTTCTCACCACTGCTAATCGACCTTTCTGATTTATAAGCCATTTTTATGTGAGCATTGTCTTAAAAAATAGAACACTTTGACCAATTGCCAGGTAACTACTCATCCAGTCTCCTTTCATCACCCTGTTAATCCAGCACATTGAATTATTACTAATTAGCTAATCATATTACCATGAATTTCTTTTTCAAGAAATAAAGAAAAATTATGATAGCTTCCAAAAGTAAAGACAAGAGGAAATTATAAAGAGTTACAAGGTCTGTGGGAACTGGCTCTGTTTATCTAGGACAGCACCAATAAAAAGAAAAAGTTTGAAATAATATCTTAGATTAGAAATACAGTTTCCAAATGAAGAGACTTCTCTGAAGGCTGAAACACAATTTCATTAGACTTATCCAGACACAACTAAACAAGAAAGTTATATACGTACAATATAGAATGAAAGAAAAATTATATATAATTTTGAGGCGTATGGTAGTAAATTCCTCTTTTGCAAAATATTGATCAAAAAATATCTATATGTACACAGTAGAGTTACCTGCAAACTTTTACATTTCTAAGAGAAATGCACATAATGTTTCTCTAATGTTTATATATATTATATAATTTTCCTAGATATTTACAACTTGTGGAACATTTACCATATTTATGTAGAACTCAGATATTATATTACAACATACTTTTCTATTACATATGAATAGCCTTGCTTCTTAAATTATTAGAACCTGTTAGCATATCTTAGTTACCTGATTATTTAATGTTTTGAATACATTATTTGAATTTAATTTGACTGAATCGCAATACCAAATTTTAATATGCACATTATTTTGAGTGATAAAGCAGAAATTTAATTCTGAAAGTAAGAACAAAGGAAAATAAGATAAAATCATAAAAGATTTTGTAAGAATATGAAACACAGATTATTAAGATAGAAATGACACATATAATGTCATATAAAGTTTTTTTTTCAAACAGACTTGATTCCATGCTGTTCTTTGGACAGATAAAGGAAAACATTAGGCAGAAGTGAGAACATCAGCATCTTCAGATTACCAGCACTTTCAAAATAAGTTCTAGAAGTTATTTTGATTTCTCATATTTTTCTTTGCAGCATTACATTTTAAGAATTTTTTTCTATAATTTTTAAAAACACATATGTTTGTTGTCAGTGTCAAACCTTCAGCCTTGGAAACACACATCCATGTTACACTAACCAGACTGAGCATATATGTATGTAATAACAATTAGTGAAAAAGACTATAAATTTGAAGGAGAGTGGGAATAGGAATATGAGCAGTTGAGGGAGGAAAGGGAAGGGAGAAATCTTGTATTTCGACTGTAACCTCAAAATTAAAAAATACATTGAAATAATATTTATAAATGGACACTCTGCCAGGCAAAGAATTTCTAGATCCCAAAACACTTTAAAATAGTTATTTCTTGTTCTTAAAAGTATTGGGCTAGGAGGCAAATCTCAGACATCATGGTGGATTTTTAATGTTTAACTGAAGAATAAAAATGACAAATATTTATAAATTAAGTTATATCACATGAAGAATTCAATCAATAGCATCAAAATTGAATATTAGCGGGACATTATGACAGACTTCTCTAATATGGCATCTTCTACAGTCTCAGTAGGATGATTACATGCTTGAGGACAGCTTCAGATAAAACACAGCAAGGCTTTGTGTCAAGCAGGGAAATACACAATTGGTTTTGTCTGATTTTTAACATTTTGTCAGACTTACTGGACTTAAAGGAAAGCCTGATATATTCTAAAAAAGAGATAATTTGGAGTTACAAAACACTACTTAATGTTTCAGTCCAAATGGGTGATAGATCAATAATGCTCTCAAGAACAAAAGACGCAGAATCAATTTTGAAATGGGCATTTTCTCTTGTTAAGAGAAAACAAAAGTTTCTTTTACTGGTGCTCTCTAATATTCCAAAGAGCTGTTCTGAAAATTTCTACCTAACACTACTTTCAAGCAAACCAAAGGTGACAGAAACACTGAGTTTTGGAGCTTCCCATACCCATTTCATGAAAATTCAGTTTGCACGAAGCAGAACCAATACCGTGCAGAAAACTTTTTTTTTCCTTTTCTTTTTTACACACAATTCAATTAGCGGTGAATCGGGTAAGAAATATGGTCACTACGCTTATTGTCCTAGACATTTAAAAGGTTGAAAGAATCATTATTTTAAAAATTACATTGTTTGGGGCGGGGCGCTGCGGGAGACAAGCGGCAGGGCCCGGCCTGCGCTGCGGCCGGAGATGCTGTCGGGCCGTGGTGGCCCTCGGCCGCCTGAGCTCCACATCGAGGGCGTCCAGGCAGCCTGAACGCTGAGGACAGAAGAGTTTGATGACACAGCACTGAAGTTCTTTGTTTGGAGTACACGGACTGTATCAGGATGGCGTATTCAAGTTTACGGTGTATATTCCTGATAACTATCCAGATGGCGACTGTCCATGCCTGCTGTTTGATATTCCCGTCTTTCATCCGCTAGTTGATTCCACCTCAGGTGAACTGGATGTGAAGAGAGCATTTGCAAAGGGGAGGCGGAACCATAATCACATATGGCAGGTCTTAATGTACGCACGGAGAGTCTTCTACAAGATCGACACCACAAGTCCCCTGAACCCAGAGGCTGCAGTACTGTATGAAAAAGACATCCAGCTTTTTAAAAGTAAAGTGGTCGACAGTGTTAAAGTGTGTACTGCTCGTTTGTTTGACCAGCCCAAAATAGAAAACCCCTACGCAATTAGCTTTTCTCCATGGAACCCTTCTGTACACGATGAGGGCAGAGAGAAGATGCTCACTCAGAAAAAGAAGCCTGACTAACAGCACAATAAAAGTGTTCACGTTGCTGGCCTGTCATGGGTAAAGCCTGGCTCAGTACAACCTTTCAGTAAAGAAGAGAAAACAGTAGCAACCTAAGAGATGGTGGATCTGGTGCACCATGCACTTTCCTGCTGGACTCTGGCCTAGTTAGAGCTGACTAATGGTGAAGGACGGCCTGTAGAGTAAACCGCGTGAACAGTGACTGGCTATCAGTGTTGTGTATGCGTAGGTTCTAACAGCAGGGTGTGGAGACCTCTCATTGAGTAATGCGTTACTTCTGTCAGAAGTGTCAGGGTGAATCTAGTTCAGTGCTCCAAATTATTAGGGACCTTGAGGCTTAAGTATTTTTCTGATTATGTTAGAGGTAAGTTGTGTTTACTAACAGCGGAGAGAATGAACACTAGGTGGTAGTTGGAAGTTGGTGGTTTCAGCTGTACATGCTTTAGGCCACGAAGAAGAAGGGTGTAGAGAAGAGATCCAGAGGGCAGCACTTTCAAGTAGAAGACTGGCGTTCCGGCTTCAGCCTGTTGACTTGCTGTAAACGTCTGTCTCAGAAGCATTAGGAAAGTAGGCAGAACCAGGATGCTTGTTCAGTTTTTTTGTTTTGTTTTGTTTTGTTTTTGTTTTTTTTTTTAAAGCAAATTACTGTATTTTTATGGCCGGAAGAAGAAAGAAGTGTTCAAACGGTTTCTAATGAAGTCAGGTATTTAAATGGTGGATGACCTATATGTTAGTAGAGATAAAGGTAAACAGATCAGACTTACACCTGACTTCTCTATGGAAACCATGAAAGCCAGAAGGTCCTGGATAGAGGTACTTCAGAAACTAAGAGACCATGGATGCAAACCCAAACTACTATACCCAGCCAAGCTACTGTTCACTATCAATGGAGAAAACAAGACATTCCAAGATAAGAACAAATTTAAACAATATGTAGCCACAAATCCAGCCCTAAAATCACATCCCAAGGAATCCAACATTGCCAACACTGCCTACAATAACTCAGGCATCTAGCGAACCTTCACCAAAGAACTCCTACAGCTGATAATCTCCTTTAGTAATGTGGCAGGATACAAGATCAACTCCAAAAAATTAGTCACCCTCTTATACACAAATGATATGGAAGCAGAGAGGGAAATCAGGGAATCATCACCTTTCACGATAGCCACAAATAGCATAAAATATCTTGGGGTAACTCTAACCAAGGAAGTGAAAGATCTATTTGACAAGAACTTTAAGTCTTTGAAGAAAGAAATTGAAGAGGACACCAGAAAATGGAAGGATCTCCCTTGCTCTTGGATTGGGAGGATCAACATAGTAAAAATGGCAATTCTACCAAAAGCAATCTATAGATTCAATGCAATCCCCATCAAAATCCCATCAAAATTCTTCACAGACCTGGAGAAGACAATAATCAACTTTATATGGAAAAACAAAAAGCCCAGGATAGCCAAAACAATCTTATACAATAAAGGATCGTCTGGAGGTGTTACCATCCCTGACTTCAAACTCTATTACAGAGCTACAGTATTGAAAACAGCTTGGTATTGGCAAAAAAACAGAGAAGTTGACCAATGGAATCGAATAGAAGACCCTGACTTTAACCCACAAACCTATGAACACCTGATTTTCGACAAAGGAGCTAAAAGTATACAATGGAAAAAAGAGAGCATCTTCAACAAATTGTGCTGGCAAAACTGGATGTCAATCTGTGGAAGAATGAAAATAGATCCATATCTATCACCATGCACAAAACTCAAGTCCAAGTGGATTAAAGACCTCAATATCAATCCAAACACACTGAACCTGATAGAAGAGAAAGTGGGAAGTACTCTACAAAACGTGGGCACAGGAGACCACTTCCTACGTATAACCCCAGCGGCACTGACATTAAGGGCTTCATTGAATAAATGGGACCTCCTGAGACTGAGAAGCTTCTGTAAAGCAAAGGACACTGTCAATAAGACAGAAAGGCAACCCACTGACTGGGAGAAGATCTTCACCAACCCCGCAACTGACAAAGGTCTGATCTCCAAAATATATAAAGAACTCAAGAAACTAGACCATAAAAGGCTAATCAACCCAATTATAAAATGGGGCACTGAGCTGAACAGAGGATTCTCAACAAAAAAAGTTCAAATGGCCAAAAGACACTTAAGGTCATGCTCAACTTCCTTAGCGATCAGGGAAATGCAAATCAAGACAACTTTAAGATACCATCTTACACCTGTCAGAATGGTGAAAATAAAAAACACCAATGATAGCCTTTGCTGGAGAGGTTGTGGAGAAAGGGGTACACTCATCCATTGCTGGTGGGAATGCAAACTTGTGCAACCACTTTGGAAAACAGTGTGGAGGTTTCTCAGGAAATTCGGGGTCAACCTACCTCTGGACCCAGCAATACCACTCTTGGGAATATACCCAAAAGAGGCCCTATCATACAACAAAAGTATATGCTCAACTATGTTCATAGCAGCATTGTTTGTAATAGCCAGAACCTGGAAACAACCTAGATGCCCTTCAATGGAAGAATGGATGAAGAAAGTATGGAATATATACATATTAGAGTACTACTCAGCAGTAAAAAACAATGACTTCTTGAATTTTGCATACAGATGGATGGAAATAGAAAACACTAGCCTGAGTGAGGTAAGCCAGACCCAAAAAGAGGAACATGGGATGTACTCACTCATATTTGGTTTCTAGCCATTAATAAAGGACATTGAGCCTATAATTCGTGATCCTAGAGAAGCTAAATAAGAAGGTGAACCCAAAGAAAAACATATAGTCATCCTCCTGAGTATTAACCTTCATCAGGCAATGAAAGGAGACAGAGACAGAGACCCACATTGGAGCACCAGACAGAAATCTCAAGGTCCAAATCAGGAGCAGAAGGAGAGAGAGCACGAGCATGGAACTCAGGACCGCGAGGGGTGCACCCACACACTGAGACAATGGGGATGTTCTATCGGGAACTCACCAAGGCCAGCTGGCCTGGGTCTGAAAAAGCCTGGGATAAAACCTGACTTGCTGAACATAGAGGACAATGAGGAGTACTGAGAACTCAAGAGCAATGGCAATGGGTTTTTGATCCTACTGCACGTACTGGCTTTGTGGGAGCCTAGGCAGTTTGGATGCTCACCTTACTAGACTTGGATGGAGGTGGGTGGTCCTTGGACTTCCCACAGGGCAGGGACCCTAATTGATCTTTGGGCTGACGAGGGAGGGGGACTTGTTTGGAGGAGGGGGAGGGAAATGAAAGGCAGTGGAGGGGAAGAGACAGAAATCTTCAATAAATAAATAAATAAATTAAAAAATTACATTGTTTTCACTCTAAAAGATTGAAACTTCGTGTGTGTGAATGAGTGTGCTGTGTGTGTGTGTGTGTGTGTGTGTGTGTGTGTGTGTGTGCTTCTACAACCTTCTGTTTATACATAGCTTGTATGTATATTTTCAGCGCCGACCATTTGGTACTGGATAACCAATTAATGTGTTCTTCCTTGGGTATTGAGTTTCTCCCACTTTCAGGATTGTGTAGTTGCTTGTAGTTCTTTTTGTAGGAAGCAAACATCTTTCCCCATGCACTTTGGTATGTCTGTTGCTGTAGTCATTGATAATCTCATATTTAAGCAGTCCTGTTGATGAAAACTCATGGGTATAGCTTCTGACATTCTTAGGAGACACAGTCTCACAACAAACTGTCTTCCTTTTTTTTTCTTTTTATTTATTTATTTATAAAAGATTTCTGTCTCTCCCTGCCACCGCCTCCCATTTCCCTCCCCCTCCCCCAGTCAAGTCTTTGGGCAAACTGTCTTCCTATAGACTTTTAATAGAATAACAATTTAATAAATATATGCAAGCAATAATTCCTTATCAATCTACTGATTGATACCATGACCATGGTGTCTCTTCACAGAATAAAACACTGACTAATAGCCGGGCGGTGGTGGCGCACGCCTTTAATCCCAGCACTTGGGAGGCAGAGGCAGGTGGATCTCTGTGAGTTTGAGACCAGCCTGGTCTACAAGAGCTAGTTCCAGGACAGGCTCCAAAACCACAGAGAAACCCTGTCTCGAAAAACCAAAAGAAAAAAAAAGAAAAAATTAAAAAACTGACTAATGCAAAGGAAGAGGTAGAAAAGGAGGTAGGAACTATAGATAGAAAAGAAAATTCATTAAATGCATTGCATTTTGATTGTAATGTAATAAATAGAAATGAGAACGTTTCAAAAATATAGAATGAATATATAAAAAATAATAAATTTAGTTATCGTTTTTAACTAGCTCTAAAGTTAAGAGTAAATAAAATAAAAAGTTTGCAAGCAAAAACACAACTTAAAACGATGTACCACATTGTGTTCTGTTAAATCTGTCACACTTACAATAATCCTAATTAAAAATAAAAGTATTTTTGTGCAGTAGATTGTTCTTTAGCTATAACTGATATGCTAAAGGCTAGGAAGTCTTAAAATAACTCCTTCTTGAAATAAGAGACAATATTAATTTACTGATCAATTTTATTTATATGAAATTTTGACAAATACCAAATTATGAGGAATAGGGAAACACATAAAAAACATGGAAGCTTTTGATATACTCATTATCTTAATTGAAATTTTCAATATATACATATATAAATATATTGAAATTTACAATTAAGATAATATACATATATTATTAAATACATTATTTATATATTTATATATCATGTTATATTAGTATAATTTTATATATACACATATATATTATTAAAACAGTAGGCTCAATACAGGTTTCTTTTCTAAATCTTTTCTTTTTAGTTTTCCAGATTTTTATTTTATGTATTTGACTGGTTATCCTATATGTATGTCTGTGAACCATATGTGTGCTTGGTGCCTATGGAGGCCAGGAAAAAGCACCAGATTCCCTGGAACTAAAGTTATAGGTGGTTGTCATCTGCTATCTTGCCTCTGGGAACTGAACCTGAATCCTCCTCTGAAAGAGCAGTCAATTCTCTTAATTGCTTAGCTATCATTCTAGTCCTTGCTACTTACTTTCTTGAGGATTTCATGGTTTGGCAAACTTTATTTGAATCATTTACTTTCCATTTACCATCCAATTCCTTCCGTGGACCTCTACCATCTTCTCTTGAATTCATTTCCTCTTAAAAGTTTGTTGTTTCTGTGTGGTTGTGGTACATTTCTTTAATCCCAGCACTCAGGAAGCAGAGGCAGGCAGATCTCTGTGAGTTCATGGCCAGCCTGGTCTACAAAGCAAGTTCCAGGGCAGCCAGGGCTACACAGAGAAACCCTGTCTCAGAAAACCAAGAAAAATTTTAAAAAATATTTGTATTAAATGATCTCTCTCTCTCTCCCTTTTTTTCTCTCTCTTGTTTATGAATGACCTTGCTTGCTTGCGTGCGTGCGCACACGCACACACACCCACACCCATCTACTGAATCCAATTAGTGCTACTCCTATTTGCACGTGTTCAGGCTTGACTACTTATTACTGGAATCTTATCTTTTGAAAACAAACAGATAACAAAAAATCAAGTGTTCTCCTTGTAGATTTTTACCCAGGTGGGGGCCTTTGGTAACTTTGCTTTATCCAAGATGTCATGTTGGGTTTTGTGGTCATTTTAGGTCTTGTGCAGGTAGTTATAACTGTTGAGACATCACAGGAGAGACCTCACCATATTTTCCAGAAGAAACCATCAAGTAGCAGTTGCTCTGGTCCTCAATCTCTTACAATCTTTTTCACTTCTTTTGTGATATTCCATGAGGTGTTGTGTTACAAGTGTTCTATTAGGGGATAGGCACTGTCACACATTCTCCTCATTTTGAGCACTTGTGAATAATCTCTACTGGTATATAAAATGAAGCTTTTTTTTTTTTTAAAAAAAAAGGTGTTAGTGCTGAATTTTTATAGTGAATATTGAAGGGAGGCATATTCAAGTTGTTAGAGAGTTAGAGAGACCACCTAAACAACAAAGAGTACTGTTACTGTTCTTGGTTGGCTCACAGGACATTGCATAAGACTCTATTTTTAAAGAATACATATGTGGGTCACAGAACTTGGAGAAATCAAGTTTGTATTGACCTGAAAGTTTCCTCCCAAAGGACCAGCTTTCATAGAGCAAGCTGAAATGGGAGAAAAATATCCTACACAGCTATATATCATGAGAATCACGACAATGACAGAAATGTCAAGATCCCCCCAACGTTCAATAGTAGCCCTTGTATCTTGTGGGCAAACAACAACTGTCTAATTTGATCTAAAGTTCACTGAATTGGATGGAACTCATGCCTGGTACTATAAAGCTGATGAAGAACCCATGGATAAGACGTCATAAGCCATGGAGGAGAACACGTAAATAAAGTAAACTAGTTTCTACGACCTTCTACATGGCTAATTTTTCTTCTATATTTAATGATAATTTCCTTTAATATTTAGATTATTACTGAATTTTACATTTTATTCATATATGATGTCTACTTTGAAAATGAACCACATATAAATTTGTGTGTATAATATATACTTTAAAATTTAATCTCTGTATAAAATATATAATTTAGTTACATGTGAAAAATTATTTAGAGGTAAATTCTTTCATAGTTAAATTAAATTATGATAATGGTTATACAAACTTTTCTGCAAATTCAAATTATTCTTCATCTGATTGTAGAAGGAAATATCTAAATCTCTAAGATATATTCTCAAAGGTGATAATTATTAAGAAGAAAAAAGAATATACTTTGGAAAGACAAGGTTTTAAATATTCTGCAAGACATTAAATAATAATTTCATCTACCTTGTTAATGATTTAGAACACAATGTACAATGTATGCTACTCAAGTTTTCTACCAGAAAGCAACACTTCCAACCTGAGACAAAAATTTTGAGAGGTATTCTGCTAAAAATTACTGCTGAAACTCTGAACAAAATTTAGGAAAGTACTTGCTTTCTCAGGTTCATATTCTAGAAACAATAAAAATAATCTAAAAGAAAATGAACTCAAAGAAAAGCATGATGCCTAGTACCGGCCATTAAGATGGCAATACATAGTTCTGAGCAATAGAGAAAGATGGCATGGCCCTGTAGATAGCCTGCTCACTGAAAGTCTTTTAAAGAAAATGTTTTGTTTCAGATCCAAGTGTTGTATTGATGCCACCCCTTAGTTCCCAGCTGTTTAGCTGTGAAATAATCACACAAAAACTATATTATATAGAACACTGTTTGGCCCATTAGCTCCAACTTCTTATTAGTTAACCCTTACATGTTAATTTAACCCATTTCTATTAATCTGTGTATTGCCACATGGCTGTGGCTTACAAGCTAAAGTTCTGTCTGGCTCTGGCAGGGGTACATGGCTTCACTCTGACTTTGCCTCCTTTCTTCCAGCATTCAGTTTAGTTTTCCCCACCTAGCTCTGTTCCCCTATAGCTCTGCTATAGGCCCAAAGCAGTTTCTTTATTAACCAATGATATTCACGGCATACAGATGGGAATCCCACATCACCTAAGTACAAAGAGGACCAATTAATCTCTGGATAACACAATTTGGAAATAGGCTAAGTGAGTTTGAAGAGAACCAAGGAGACCATTGATACTGAACCACAATGAATGAAGAAAAAGTGTGGGAAATGAGCTAAGAAACATAGGTGGGAGCTCAGATCTGTGGCTTTCTATACTTCACAAGTTAACTTTGAATTTCATACCAAATTCAGCTGGGAAAAAATGTAATCTAATTTGCATTTTTCCAAAGATAAGCCTGACTGTTGTGTAGTATAAACCATTAGCAAAGCAAGAACTAGGAAGAAATTAAAGAAACATAAACATGAGATTGTGATGAAATAGCATAGCACATTAATTAGTAGACAGTTTTTCAAATATGGTAGAGATTTTTTTTAATTGGTTGCAAGAGGACCATGGTGAAATAAAGGATTGAATGACCAATCATGATCCCAGTATTTTGCTTAGCAGTTGGTTTTAGACTTTGCACTGTTTACGAAAGCAAGTAAGTCATTCATGTAAGACTCAAATACCACTGTTTGTGTTTTGCATGTTAGGAAATGTATGAATACCAATGAACTTGATATGACTATTCTGTAGTCTAGCATAATTGTGTCCAAGCTCGGAGTTAAAAAATATGGTCACAGATAGATATAAATATATCTATTTTTTACATTTATTTATCTCAATACTGGTAAGCACAGCTAGGGTTTTGTACATGCCAGGTTAATACACTATCACTAAGCTACAGTGTATGCCTCCCTTGTGTGACATTTAATATCTTGAAATGAACTGGCTCACTTACAAAATATAGATGAGAAAAAATCAATTAATTTAAAAAAATCAAAGGAAGAAGCAAGAGAAACAATAGAAATAATATTAGAAGTAAATCAAAGACCTGTTTTCCTGTAGAATTCAATGATTATGTTATGTTTAATTTATTCAAATGATGCTGAGAGAAAGAATAATTGCATATCATATCATAATACGTAGTTTATTAATGACAAGAAAAGCATAAGTACTGTCTTGACTAAAGTGGGTCTTAAAAGAGAGGAGACAGCTGTCAAAAATGAAGGATATCTTATAAACGGTGTGAAAATATAAAAGTTCACTACCCATCAAGAAATACCAGCTAAAACTACATTAAGAACATAACAACCAGGCTGTGGTTGTGTATGCCTTTAATACTAACACTCAGGAGGTAGAGGCAGGCGATTCTCTGAGTTTGTGGCCAGCCTGCTCAACAAAGTGAGTTTTAGGACAACCAAGGACAGCTAAAGTTACACAGAGAAATCCTGCATCAAAACAATAACAACAAAAACCAAGCAAACAAAAAGAAACGTAACAAAAAGGGTTGTAAAGGCATAATGAGAATGTTGAGGCCTGACCTTCTTCAACTCAGCCCGGTTAGTGCGGCCCCTAGGCTTTACCTCTACAATGATGAACTCTCCGTAGGGTCCTTGAACTTGACAGTGGCCAAGATGCACATCAAAGAGTCCGTGAATGTAGAGAAGTAAGCTGATGAACTGTATATACCATCTCTTCCATAAATATTAGAGACAAAATTTTAAGGGTCTGATTATGGCTCTGGATTTGAAATTGAGTTCAATGGTATAAAAGAGCTAAGATATGAAAACAACAGCTATGGCAAACTTAAATTAGTTGGTGCTTAAGAGTGGCAGGGAAGAAGAACGTAGGGTAAACTCGACGGAACTTTTAAACCTGTCACTGAACTTGTGCAACAGATTATAAAGAATGCTACTTAGAGAGTCTCTCAAGTTTGTGCGTTCAACAGATCTTATGGATACGGAGAAACTGAGCCAAAGAACAGACTGAAGTTCTTGAAAAACTTCTCTAGTTGGAGTTGAACTGCGTAATCATGGAGTTTCTATCTGTAGCCTGAAAATGAAAGCAGTGCAGTGCCTTCCGGTGTGTTTACCTGTGATTGTGGTTTCCTGGAGAATCGATGGGGGACTTAGCAGGAGGCCTGATATGAGGTTTTACCACGAGGCTGACAGGAGCTCTATGTGTTATGAAAACACACATCGTAACAGAGCAAACTTTTCAGTTTAAGGCGTACTCTATCATCCCTATTTACAGAAACTAATGAATTATCAGAGTTTACCATTCAAAGAAGCAGTTTGTGCAAAGGTAGTATTTCCAGAAATAAATGATGTTAACCCTGTAAATTCACAGGCATAATACAACAAATTCTCAATGTGGGACCTGGATAGAAATGTTGACCTTTGAAGAAAAAAAATTTAAATTTGTATTTATTTATTTATTTACTTTTGTTTTCAGTACATCCTGACTGCAGTTACCCCTTCCTCCACTCCTCCCAGCAATCGTTCACCCCCCACTCCTCTTTCCCACAGATCCACTCCTCCTCCAGTTCCCTTCAGAATAGTGCAGGCTTCCCAGAGTTCCCAACTAAATTTGGCATAACAAAACACAAAAAGACTAAACATAAATCCTCAACTCATGGCTGGGCAAGGCAACTCACAAGGTGGAATAGGACTTTGGGGGTATTTTTATTATGAGAATTGTTTTCCTTCCATATGTGTAGATTTTCTGTATCTTTAAAATAAAATAAGATTGTTGTAGGCAATTAAACTCTGTCTTCAAATTTCACTCGAGTTATAAACTCTGAAGCTAAATTTGTATTTCTAAATTATCAGAAAATGTGACCACAGCAACAGTGAGATACATGTTTCTCACGAGAGAGAGAGATGATCTACATTCATCAGGACACACTGTTTTCTCCATGAAGAAACTGATTTGTAAATTCCATCTTGGAGTCCCAATGCCTCATGACTTCGCATGTTGATGTACTGTACTGGCACTTGGCTTTGGACTTTCTGGTGTTTATTTTCACTTCTTGAGAGTTGTTATGAGGTTGCTAGAAAATTGATCTTGCAGGATTATTATTTATTTGGAATTTCCAGGCAGCATCATATTGTGTGCTTATACATGTATGTGTTTAGCTTTAAGGATATTCCTTTAAATTTCTTGGTGTTCAATAACTGTTAAATTACTTATGTTAGTAATTAAAAATTATAGGACTTGTCATTTTTTTATTTGTTTGTTTAAGAAATAAATGAGTGTGAAAAGGCTGAGTGAGCTTCTAAATATTTTAGTAGTTTATCCCAGGGAGGGATACCAAGAAAATGTGTCTTTTGTCATTGCTAACTATGCCACATAATATTTTATATTCAATTATTCTAGGTGTCTCTTATAAGAAGAGTATAAATAGTAAGAATTATGGATTCAAAAAGAAGGAAGAAAAAAATGACAACTAACATGGATGTATTCTAATAAAATCTTTATGTAGCATAAGTGGAAAGTAAACAAGGTCATTCACAGTAACATTAGCAGGGGAATTCATTGGAAAGCCAAACAATAGATCTACCACATGGCTCAAACATGCCACCCATATATATATGATAACTACTCTAGGTGAACATTTTGCAGAGACCCTGACACATAAATCTTTATTGTATCATTTATTGTATCACAATGTTCAAAATAGATAAGACATAGAAGCAATCTTGGTGTCCATGAATAGAGGAATTAATGAAAAATATGTGCCATACATATGTACACGATGGATTTTTCTCCACCATAAAGAATAATGGAATTATGTAGTTTGCAAAAAAGTAGAGGTGAGATAATCATTAAGCAAATTGTCAGCTTCAGAAAGATATGTATTGAATAATTCCTTTGATATTTGGTTCCTGGATTTTATATAAACATAAAATTACGTATGATTTTATGTAATGGAATCAGAAATTACATAGCCTATAAAATAGGAAGAGAAACTGTCCAGATAAAACAAGAAACTATTTAAAGAGAGGGGGAAAGTGTAGTGGGTTGATGGGGAATATGAAGAACTGACTTCATTTTGTTCTTTGAAAATGACCTTACATAACCCCAGCAGCACCCATCATGAATATACACAAACAGAAAAATGATAGAAAAGAGAAACACAGGGAAGAGAAAGAAGAGGGAGGACAGAGGAATAAGGAGTGTAGGACTAGGAGGAAGAGCAGGAAAAACAGAATGGGAGAGAGGATATAATTTCTACACATTTCTTTTGAACTCAACCGAGGGCTTCCTCTTGAGGGAGGGTGCTATTTTCATCCCTTAGCTCCTTATGTGCATCCATATTTGCAAGCCTTAGCTCCTCAGTCTCTAGGAAACTAGGACATTTCTTCCTCTAAAAAGCAAACAAATCAAAAGAAAAACAAAATTTAAAAATAAAAAGTCAGTCATAGTTTTTTACTAAGAAAAAAATTCAGTTAGTCCCCTTTGATTTTATTTCCTCTATAGATGCTTGTAGATTCCCTGAGAAATTGTGTATTTTTCATTCTAACCCTGCTGCTTTATCTCACTGCCATCTCCAAAGGCTCTTTTACTTTTCAAAATATCTTTTGTAAAATCAATAGTTTAAAAAAATTGATTCTCCTAAAAGCTGTTGACTTACAAACCTTTTTGTTAAAAGGAGTTTATAAACTCAGAGTTCAATATATTATATCCTTGAAATAGTCAAATATTGTTTTAAGGCTTCTATTTAGAATTTTTGTAACGTGCCCACACATACAACTGTGTATAGTAATTCTTACGTTTCTTGTATGAACAATTTCTTAACTCCCTTTGTTCCTTGTGTCAATAATAGGTCCAGAGCCTGGATTATGTCTCAGATGCTTGTCTCATTTGATGTCATCTCCTACGTATATTTTTAGCTGAAGTTTTTCTTCATTTGTCCTGCTGTCAACTACATCCATTGTTTTAGTTAATTTTATTAATGGTGTGCATCAAAAAAACCATACAAACCAGTAAAAGGAGGGGAAGTCTATTTAAACTTTTAATTCAGTTCACCTTGGCAGAGAAGACCTGAAGGCAGGATTTTATGGCAGGGATTTCTTCCCATGGTGGCAGAGAGCAAGCAGAGACAGCTACAGCGAAGCTCTGGGCATTATACTCTCAAGTCTCATTCCTCCTGCCCTACTGGAGCCAGCTAGGCTCCATATCCTTAAAGGCTCTACATAAGTTCAAGAAAGAACCATGAGCTGATAACCTAGAATTCAAACCTGGAGCCTATTCAAGATACAACCACTGTGCTTTCTGCATTCATACAATTTCATCAAACAAATTTAGTGAAATTATTATTCTCTGATAATATTACTACTTTAATTTTTTTTATTATTGACTCATACCATATAGAAAGTTCCAAGATTTCCCTTCAAAATAAGCATGTCCATTGCAAAATCTTAGAATATTTTGTGTGTGTATGTGTGTTATAACATATGTATCCTTCTTTAAATGGTTATACTTGATTCTCTAATCTTAATTAAAAGCAATGTAAAAAAATAAGTGCATTTAAACTGTAAAATAGTTTAATGTTAATGCAGAGGTCACATTTACATTGTTATTTGTATACATTTGTATTTATTATCAATGGTCTCTGAAATAATTTTACTGATTATGAGAAATAATATTCAATGACTAAGAGATCTTTCTGTGCAAGAATGAAGACCTGAGTTCAGTGAGACACTCGAATTTCAAGGGAATTAGGTTGAGAATTATGGAGCAGGGCATGTGACATTCTCCTCTAGCCTCATATCTTCACTTACATGTGGGTACATGCCATATACAAATACATCATAATCAGAAACATACATACATATAGCCTCACACATATAAACAAATACCAAAAATATTTATTACATATACTGATGTTTTATGAGATACAAATCTAATTGATTGTCATTAATTACCATCAATTCTGAATATTTTAAAACAATTTTAAATTACCATAAATTATAAATTTAAAGACAAACTTTTGTTAACTTTCTTATAAGGTCGATACTAGAGCAAACATGTAAAACTACATATTTAAAACTGTTAGAAAATAGAACTATTTTAATTATTTAAATGTAATGTCTTTTATTTGTGTGAGAAGTCAGTATATAAAGAGAGAGACACACACATACGTATATAAATGAGTGTATTCTACATATGTGAATGCAGTTAAAATTAAAATGAAATAAGATGGCTTACTTGGGCGTTACATTATTTACTTTCATAAAGGAAAGAACTAA
Organism: Neodon shergylaensis; assembly: GCA_025134845.1. Classification (NCBI taxonomy): domain Eukaryota; kingdom Metazoa; phylum Chordata; class Mammalia; order Rodentia; family Cricetidae; genus Neodon; species Neodon shergylaensis. The sequence continues at coordinate 4,790,235 of JABTXL010008488.1, read as the reverse complement.
GACAATTCTTTCTTAAAACTACCATATTTAAAAAGCTTCTGGTGTGTGTGTTAATTTTGACTTGCTATAAAACAATCCCACAGACATGGTAAATTATAAACAGCAGAAGTTTATTAGGTTTATTGTTATTGAGGCCAGGAAGGTGAAGAGAAGAATGACAACATCTTGTCTTTTGGCTGAGACATAAATGGTTGATGGGAAGCTAAGTGTAAGCCAAAGTTGAGTGGGAGATTTTAAAAATTTCAGTTTTGAGATATTTCATCCCTGCTATAAAGGTGTTAGTGTATTAATCAGAAACTACCTGTGGCAGCACTATTACAAGTGAAATTACATATATTTCTTCTTCCTCCTCCACTCCCACCTCTTTTTTCTAACGTCCTTCCTACTTTCCCTTCTTATCCTTTCCTCCCCCTCCGTTTTGGTATAATTATCACTTTAGGCCCAGGCTAACTTCGGACTTGTTAAATAGTCCAGCCTATGACACTAAATCCTTCTGCTTCAGCCCTTCACTTCATATCATATTATTACAGATGTGATTTCTTTGGTAATCATTGGTATTAAATTTGCACCTACACAATAGAGTTAACATGCAAGCTACAGTAGTAAAGAGACAGAATTGAAAGTGTGGGCATTTGTTTTATTAGGTCAGAGAAGTTAAAAAGATTCAAGTCCACTATTTCTATTATTTCATCATTTTAAATAACAAAATTTATCTCCAAAATAGAAAAATATTTATTACATGTTACATTGTAGAAAACAGACTCATTTATAATTTGTTTGTGTGTCTAGATCTTAATGATTGACTTTCCTTGTTGATAAGAGAACCTTTTACAATGGCCATAGTAGAACTTGAGGAGGTTATGGAGAGAGAGAGAGAGAGAGAGAGAGAGAGAGAGAGAGAGAGAGAGAG